>OX418223.1:54946514-55056414 GCA_948455865.1 Conomelus anceps | reverse complement strand
AGAGGTGTAGTGAGAAATATTGAGAGGTGAATGAAAGAAAGAAATAGAATGATTGAGAGGATAAAAAGAGCGATAGAGCTGTAAATGGAGAGGGGAAGAACTTGTGTTTAGAAAAATAAAACTACCTATTGTCGCCCCTCTAGACAGTCTCTCGTGACTGAAGGTGATTATCTCGTGCAATTTAAACAGAAGATTTAATCAAAAACTCTTTGAATGTTTTCGATAAACTTAGTACAACCATTATTCTTATTATTTCAAATTACTGCCACACGTTGAGAATCAATTAGTACTCGAATTGAGAGAAAAGTGAATGAATATCTGGGTTTTTGTACGTATTTGAAATTTTTAAACAACAAGATATTGCTCACTATTATTTTCTACTATGTAGCATTGTTTACTAGAGTGAATAAGCTTCTGAGAACTGACAAGAAGTAGCTAGAGAAATAAATAAATTTTGGGAAGATGTAATTTTGTGAGTAAGAATGAGGCAAAACCAAAATGAAATTTCATCTGAACGTAAGGTTGAAGCTCTATTCTTAAATTAAATTAAGTTTATTTATTCTTAAATTAAGTTTCAATAATAATAATAATAATAATAAAAATAATATGGTTTTTATTGGTGGGGAGACCGTTACGGATAGTTCCACCTCGCCGTTTAAGCCACGTTATGGGGATCATAATGGACCTACTATTCTAGGTGGGTTCCGAACCACCGGGTGAATTATAATGAAGCTTATAGCATTAAATCATTGAAGCTCGGTCACCCATCCAAGCGCAGACTCAATATTGGAATCCATGAGACGTAAATCATAATTACAGTATTCAACATCAAAACATTAAAAAAATAATAATATTGTCAAGAAATAATAATATTTGATATGAGATAATCCGAAATTCGATCTATTGTCCATACATAATTTTATTATAGCTCGAATAAGAGAAAGAAGGTGGAGAAAATAAGAAAAAGGAGAAGGAGAAGAAGTGAGAGAAGAAGTAGGGGAAGAAGGAGGAGAAGAAAGAGGAGAAGAAGGAGGAGAAGAAGGACGAGAAGAAGGGGGAAAAGGAGGAGAAGAAGGAGGAGAAAAAGAAGAAAATTTATAGCCTTCAAAAGATAATTTTTTTTTAATAGACCGACAGTTGATCTGAAGAAGCACCACACTAGAGCGAAACGCCGGCTCATCCAGATTTGAATGTTTTATTACGGTACACTCCAAATTGAAATTGATTCAAATTTGAATTTACTTCAACAAGGAATGAGATTTAGCTGTTGAAGAAATTAAACTAGCACGAAAAACTCAGGAGTTTCCAAAAGCCAAAATAGTTTACGAATTAATAGACACCATAATGTACCAAAATCCTACACAAGAGTAAGATAAATAAAAATTTAGTTTCATTCAATCCTAAAATATTATTAGGACCTAGTGAACTGATCAAATTAATATGTAAACTCAGCAAAATTGATCAAAAAATCCAAAATTCACAAAAATATGAACTGTTTAGAGTAGAATCTATTGAAATCTTTAAAAAGTAGATTGAATTAAATGATTTGAACAACAATATATCAAATATCATGACCTTATAAAAAATTTATTCAAAAGGTTGACCCAGTAAATAGATCAAAAAATACAGTTACTACAAATAAAAGATCAGGTTTTAAAACAATACATGAAGATGAGCAGGATAAATTATATAATTATTATCTTAATTTTTTGTAGTCGGATGATGGCCAAATGAGTTTGAGACTTGTGCGTGGGTAATGAGTTGAAAGATGACATAAATATCCATAACATAAATAATCCATCACATAATATTTTTGAGAGAAATAAATTTATTATTATTATTATATAACTCGTGGCTGCATGTGTAGCAGCCTTAAGTTATTATTAACTATTATCCCTGAAATCTGTAAATCAAAATCTCTTAACGGATTGTGCTCTTATGCGCTAATTGAACATTTAATTACAGCTTAATTGCTCATTAATATTATTGTCAACGCATGTCATATCGCGACATCAGTCTATTACCCTAGCACATGTAATAACGCTGAGCCCCTAGCATTATTACATAAATACAAGGTATTATACTAGCAAGATATTACACGAATGATTTACCAACTTAGATCATTTATCATCGTTATAAGACAACTTAGTAACGAGGAAATTCTGACGCAAACAGGGAAGCAGCCTTAGTGACGTGACGTAGGGTTATTATTCTATGAAATTCAATTGGACTACACAAATATAATAGTAGAAAAGGTCTGATTTATTCCTGTGTTTCACAAAACGTCACGCTGTGTCACGGCACCAACCCTGCGTTTCTAACTGCCTGATTTTTTAGAAAGATATTTCCCGTGAAACACAATTCAGTGTTGGAAATAGGATCGAGAATTTTCAAAGGCAATTGAGAAAGTATTCAGTTGAAGTTTTTTATAGTCTTCCTGTCGGATCAAAATTAAGCCTTATACAAACTAATTTATTATTGTAATAAATTATTGTAGTAACTAGTGAATAAGAACGGTAGTATTGTACTATATTCCCGGTGGTTCGGAACCCACCTAAAACTGTAGGTCCAACTCATAATCACCATCATCCAACTCATTACCCACGCACAGGTTTCAGACCTATGTGGGCTTCATCCTCAAAAAAATAATTAAAAAAAATTGTTGTAACCTCTTGTACATAGTTAATTGTTGATCTGACGACTTGTTTTATACTTCATAATCGGAGTCTTCTAGACTTAATCGTCAAAAAACATGTTAAGCTATAATAATTGAAACGTCTAATCAACACAGCCTTAATTATTTCCTCTTGAGCATCTATCCACGTTTAAATTAGGCCAACTGTTCACGATTGGCCTAAAATGCAGTCTAATAAACTGAGTTGATTGGCCCTGGAGGCTTACTGGACTACAGTTTAATATACATTAAAGCCCCACTAAATTTCATTTAAATCTACAGTGAGGCCCCACTACACAATCTAGGAGTTTTTTTGCGTAGGCGATTGACCTGACATTGAGAAAATATGCTGTAAAATTCCATCTGGGGTATTTTTGTTCTGCAAAAGCTTGCTAAATTAAATGACAAAAACTTACTTTTTACAGCTTACCATGGTCTTTTAATGTCACATATTAGGTATGCTATCTTATTATCATCAAAACAAAACCTTGATAGGGTGTTTAAGACCCAAAAGAAAGAGGATAAGTGTATGGAAAGAGTAAATCGATAAGATTCATGTAGGCAGATGTTCAAGAGACTTGATTCAGCAAGGTTGTTTTAGCCTTGGGTATTAGTTATATAAGATCAAATTATAGTGTAAAAAGAGCGATATAAACCAAAATCTTGAAGTAAATTTTCGGAATACATGAAGTCGAGGAGATTACCATGGTGAGTCACAATATTAACTTATTCGAACAAAGGCCTAGTTATAAAATATGGGTAGGATATTGTACAACAAGCTACCACAGTTACTAAAGTCTTGGAAATATTGAAATATTTAAAAACCAATATAAAAGAGCTTCAGTTGATATAGCTTCTTATAGTGTACAAAAGTTTCTCTAAGATAAAAATTGAGCCTCACCTCAACTTATTTAAATAAATGTAATTGTGGTAACTAGAGATTGTGGTAATATTGTATATCATTGCTCATCTTACTCAACATGTCATACATGTCAAGACGTAATTAAGAAAAAATTACATACCAACACTACTACATCCTTATATATGCAAAACGCTACAACAGTACTTCAATATCGACTGTATCGACTTCAGTATCAATTATAATACCTAATCGATTTCAGTATCGATAGGCCTCACAGTATATCGTAGTAGTATATTGAGGCCTCGTGCCTGCTATAAAGTAGCGGCCTTACTGAAGTATAGTGAGACCTCGATGGACAACTGCTATGTACAATTTACAATGTATTCCTTTATGTGTGTACTCACACACATACGCGCATACTCGCACGCCCACACAATTCACTAGCTACTTCTTTTACTTGTCGGCATTTTCGCATTTTTCTGTCTCCTCCTCCTCCTCCTTCTCATCCTTCTCCTCCTCTTCCTACTTCACTACTACTTCCTCTTTATCTTTCTCTTCCTCCTTTTCTTTTTCCTCCCCTCCACCTCCTCCATCCTCGGATTCCTTTTACCCGTCGACAGTAATACGACTTCGTATTTTGACTTCTTTAAAAGCATTCCTCAGCTTTTTTGTTAGCTTTGTCCCTTGCCTATACGTTATTACGTATCCTCTTCCCCTTCCCTTCTCTTCCTCGTTCTTCCGTTTATTTCTCGATTATCCTCGAATTCTTTGTACGAACTTCTGCCGCTTCTATGCTTCTGGCAATTCCCCACCACTTCACTGCAGCTATCTTTGATATTTTACGACAAGGGTGGGTTTCTGCTTTTTATTTTCCCATTTTTTTATTCTTTTCCCCCCTGATCTTCCTTCTAGACATTTCTATTCTAGTCGATGAATTTTTTCCTTGTGCAATTCAGTCGTCCCAGCCCAGATCTAGGCTAAGCTACATCGATAGCCTAGATTACAAAGAATGTCGTGCGTATTTCAAAAAGTGCCTCAATGTACTGTAGCTCGTACAATGATACGTACAAGAAGCTGGAAATATATCATATGTGAACATTTCGAGGAAAACGGGTTCAATGCTTTCAATAACCTGTTACTGGTAACCAAATTTGAGATATTTGGTACAATCTGACGATAGAATTCATCCGAAATTGTTAGAAACTGTTTCAGTGTTGTCAATGATCTGTTAATGGTAACCAAATTTGAATCATTTGTCACTATTTGAGGATAGAATTCATCCGAAATTGATAGAAACGGGTTCAGTGCTGTCAATGATCTGTTACTGTTAACCAAGTTTGAGGTATTTGTCATAAAATTCATCCGAAATTGATAGAAACGGGTGCTGTCAATAATCTGTTACTGGTAACAACATTTGAGGTATTTGTTACAATTTGGGGACAAAATTCATCCGAAATTGATAGAAACGGGTTCAGTGCTGTCAATGACCAGTTACTGGTAACCAAATTTGAGATATTTATCACAGTTTGAGGATAGAATTCATTCGATATTGATAGAAAACGGGTTAAATGCTCCCAAGGATCTGCTCCTCTTGATCAAGTTGATTCATTTGTCATATTTGATGATGAAATTCATATTATATTGGTATGGAAAAGAGGATTAAATATGCAAGAGACATACTATGATGAGTATTTTGAGAATAGAAAACATGGAAAATGAATGTACAAAACCCAAAAATGTCATGAATGTGGATTAAACAAAACAATGCAGATTAAACACGCTGGAAAATTAATTTTCCAAAAAGTCATTAAGGGACTTAATAGATTACTCTTTGAGGTTTTGTATGTGAATAAATAAATAAATTGAATTGAAACCCAGAATAGAGTTCTATATCTAGCAGAATATAGAGAAAGATTTGAAGATTAAATAAGGAAAGAAGAAGGAGTAAGATGAGACAAAGAAGGAAGTGGAACAGAAGGAGAAGAAAATAGGAGAAGTGAATAAGGAAAAGATTGAGAGGGAGAAGGAGAAGAAAGCTACAAGAATAGAAGAGAATGAGGGAGACGAAGAAGAGATAATGATAAAGATGGGAAAAGAGAAGAGCAAGAAGTACAAAACGAGGAATGAAAAAGGAAAAACTAAGAAGAAGCAGGAGAAGAAGAAAAAGGGGAAGAATGGGAATAAGAAGATGAAGGAGGAGGAGAAGAAGAAGGAAATAATGAAAGAAGGAGAATAACGAGAAGGAGAAGGTGAAGACAAGGCAATGTCGAATGAGCTATGCATAGCAACTGAAAAACAGAGCGTGAAGTATTGTAGGAAAAAGAAAGGATAGCTCTGAGAAAAAGAGTGGAGGGGGAAAAGGAGGTTGAGGAGGAGGAGATGGAGGAATAACAGGAAAAGATGAACGGAAAAAGGAGAAGGATTTCAAGAGGAGTACAAGGAAGAAGGGATTGAAGATAGATATAGAGGAATTAACCATCTTTGAAGTGGCGAAGGTGATATTGTGGAAGGTATCCATAATGAATAATACGACGAAATTGTCACAACCACATAGATAAATGTGGTTGTGAAAATTTCGTCTTATTATTCAATAGAGGAATTAGTTAGGTAGTCGGTAGTGGAGAAGGAGAAGAATGAGAAGAAGTAGGAATAACAGGTAAAAATGAACAAAAAAGAGAAGAAGGGTTAAGAGTAGAAGAAAGAGGAGATGATAGATGAGGAAAGATGATGCGGAGAATAAGAATGAGATGATGATGCAAAGAAGAATGAGGAGATAATGCGAAAAGAATAAGAAAAAGCAGAGAAGAAAATGAAAGAGGTGCTGGACCACTAGACCCAGCCATATAGAAGCGTTGAGCTTTCAATTAACTTTTCGACATTAATTGCTGTTCCACTGATAAAAGAGGGGCCCACAAGACCCAGCCCCCCCCCCCCCAAATACCGCTTCACTATCTACTACCAACGCGATCATAAAGACAAGCCGGTCCATTTTTCATGCTGCAAATTAAACTTATCTTCACACTTCGTACGTTCTACTTCTTCTTATTCTTTCCTCTCCCTTCTTTATCAATTCTTCTTTTTCTTCTTTTCATCTACCAATTGAGGGAGCGGCGGAATGAAGTGCCTACTTGCCAAGATAGCTACTCCCCGTTTTTCTCGAAGATGAAGCCCACATAGGTTTTAGACCTGTGCGTGGGTTAAAATTGGATGAAGGTATTTGATAAGTTGGAACTACAGTTTTTGGTGGGTTCCGAACCACCAGGAAGTGATTTTTCAACAGAGGAAAGAGTAACTTCTGTTTTTCAATTCAATTGGCCACTCTTACAAACAAGATCCAGGAATTTGTAGCTTATCTCCACTTGATTGAACAGATATCTGGTACTTTTCTTTGAGGATGAAGCCCACATAGGTATGAGACCTGTGCGTGTGTAATAAATCGGATGATGGTGATTGATAAGTTGGAACTACAGTTTTGGGTGGGTTCCGAACCACCGGGAAGTGATTTTACAGCAGAGAACAGTGTCTTTTCTGCTGGCCAATCCAATCGGCCACCCTCACAAACGGGGCCCAAAAGTTTGAAGTTTGAAGTCTGAAGTTTATCTCTATCTGATTTAACAGATATCTACAAGCTACAACGGCCCACGGTTGTCACTTCTCTCAACCATCTTTGACTTTGGTCCTAACTCCCATACCAGTTTATTCTAAAAAAAGTAAATCAATACAGTAGGTGATTACAATAGAATGGCTTAATTTTGAAAGGCTTCATCTATGAAATGCAAATTCTTTCATGACTTTGTGACCATTCATGTAGAGAAGCACATTCGAAAGTTGTATAAATGATCACAAGTCAAGCCCACTGATGGGAGGAGCAACAAGCAAAAATAAGTACCGTATCAAAATCATGAACCAAATAGAAAGCAACAAACATTAACAATACTAGAATCAAAAGATTATCAAGTAGGCTACATAAAATTACCATAGAGGTAGAAGAGAATAGTGTTTTAAACTGTCTAGATTTAAGAATAACTTTATAGGTATTCACGGTTCTTGATTTTGATACTTCTTTTTGTTTGTTGCTCCTCCCACCAGTGGGCGTGACTTGTAATGGCCTTCAGCCAATCACAGACGTTCAATAAAGGTCAGATTATCAGAGATACTTTCTCCCTCAGCCAATACTGTAGTATCATTCTGTGTTTAGTATAAATATATTAAGCTGCTCTGTACTTTAGTTTCAGTTTTAGATTGATAATGGTGTAACAACCGAAACTGTGTTCACGGTCTTCAATAAATGTGGTTGTGATAACTTCAAGCCTTATTATTCATGATCAAAAGTTTCCTAAAATGTGTCCTTAATATTCAATATGGCCGTGACCAGAATCCCAAATAAAATCTGTAATTGAATAATCTTTCCCAGACTCGCAACAACATATTCGATGCTACGGTTTTGATGACTGCAGTTATGTTTGCTTATGAGTTGTCAGAGTGGATATTTACCTTTTTCAGGAACACCAAAAAAAAAAAATCACAGGACTTTGGATCAGTGCTACACCGGAGAAAATCCTCTTTGTCAGTTTCTCTGCACTCATTCCATTCAAACTATAAGTATTTGTCATCCAATAATCCTCAAACAGGTAGGTGCGAATGTGGTTATGCTGAAAATAAATTTGTTTTCTTCCTCTAATTGAGAAGATAATTAAATTGTAAGCATTGCCGAAGTAACAAAAATAACAAATAACTGCTGCTAATAAAACCGGAGCACCAAACATCTTGTTACAAACGTGGGGAGAATTCGATTACGACATAAAGTTCGTTTAAGCTTCTGGTCGCGGTCACTTTGGACGTTATGAAAATGTTTGATTATTCACAAAACTTTTGAATTTGCTTTTTCATGCAAATTGTTACAAATACTTGGGAGTATGCGTATTTTGTGGATAGAGCTTTTGATAATTGGGACAATCTATTTTAATCTACCGGTACATGGTTTTAAGAAGATACATTTCTCAATAAACTCCAACTCACCAGCAAAAATACTCTTCTCTTCGCTCTAAAATCATTTCCTGGTGGTTCG
This sequence comes from Conomelus anceps, assembly GCA_948455865.1. Lineage (NCBI taxonomy): Eukaryota > Metazoa > Arthropoda > Insecta > Hemiptera > Delphacidae > Conomelus > Conomelus anceps. The sequence continues at coordinate 55,047,810 of OX418223.1, read as the reverse complement.
GACCCCATCTAAAACTGTAGGTTCATCTTGTCATGACCAACATCCAACTTATCACCTACGCACAATGTGAGCTTCATTCTCGCTACAAAAGATAAGTAAACTGATTCTTGGAGTGAGGGAAGCACACCCTCTTTAGATCTGGGAGTGCGATTACATCAAACGTTTTAGAAATTCACAAACAACAAACAACTCAAAATAAGACCCACGTAGTGACAAGATAATATTCAAGTTAATGATGTTCACATAGCTATCAATTACTGTGGTCCAATTAGAAGAGGAAAATATACTGATTTATTATCAAACTTCAACATCTTGTTATCATAGTTTATTAATTTCGAACTCCTCAAAGTGATATCAATATTACACTGAAGACTTCCGCAATATTATATTGACAGCAGCTGATTGTTCTAACAATTTTAAAAATTAAAGATGTAACACTATTGTTGATTAATTCATACTAAACACCCTGTTTTCTAAACGGAAATCTTATCAAAAAGATTGGAAAAGTTGAAAAAACAAACATTACACGATGAATACTGATTGATTATCGAACCTCTTCGTCTTCTAATCCAAATGTAAACCTTGTTGAACTACCGGTGTTTTTTCAAAATAAACAAAGCTCTTAAAAATAAAATCCTTCAATGCAAATGCTCTCAAAAAATAAACAAACCCCTAAATTCTCCCAATTGCCGTTCAGTTAATGAGATCAAAACAGTGAGTTTTAATTTTGATTTTAGGTTTATATAGGGAGAGACCTCATCGATATTCAGTTGGAAATCTGGAGCTACCTAATTGGATTGCTATTGAAAACGGCTGTAGTTGCGCATAATAATTTTGTTAAAGCTGAACATGACAGTGTATCCGTTGGCAGAAATGAATTATTATTGCAAACAATGCCGAAAACACTCCCAATGCCCCCCCCTAACCCTTGAATGTGCCCCCTCTCTGAGCCCCTTTCCCTTGTTAAGGGGGCCGAGAGGCTCAGAGCGGGGGGCTAGTCAAACAATATCGAACAGTCATCGACCTTGCATTTACAAACAAAATGAGAGAGAAAGGGAAAGAAAAAGAATGAAAGAAAGATAGAGTGTGAGAGTAAGTAAAAGAAAGATAGAGTTAGAGAGAAGTGCGAGCGAGAGTAAGTGAGTGAGTGTGTGTGAGAGAGAAAGAAAGAGAAAAAGAGAGATGAAGTGTGCTTGTGAGAGTGAAAGATTGAATAAGGGCGTAAATGGCAGAGAGAATGAGAGAGAGAGAGAGAGTGAGAGAGAGAGAGTGAAAGAGAGAGAGTGAGAGAGAGAGGGTAGGAGTGAGTGAGAAAGAGAGTGATAGAGATATTATATATATAAAGAGAGATAAAGAGTGAGATGGAGAGAGATAAAGAGTGAGATGGAGAGAGAGAAAGAGTGAGTGAGGGAAAGAGAAAGAGCGACCAAGCGAGAGAATTGACTTGAACCCTTTATTTCCAGAGAGGGCGAAGCTATGGCACAGCTGGCCCTCTTTTCCACTTAGCTAATAGGAAAATGTTTCTATTTATATAGATATGAATACAACTAGTAAACAATATTGAATTCCATTACATATGTCCTGATAATAACTCTAATGTTCATAAAAAATAGGAAATAAATCTTCATAAGATGCAATTTAAATAGAGAAGTGAAAATACTGTAGTTATTTATATATTAAGAGCGTGAAGCGCGACTTTATCGCTCGAGCAAAAATAGTTACTGCGCGACGGATAGCGGAGCGTAGTAATTTTGCGAGAGCGATAAAGAAGCTTCACGCGCGAGTTACATACAATATTTCTCCTACAACTGCAGTTCTGGATTCCAACACAATAAAAGTTTGTAATTTGTAGAATTACAGACCGTGTGCGGATTTGGTTAGCGTGCGCCATTGTTGAGGTTATGAGAATTTCACGGATTCCGAGATCCAACAATGAGAAGACATCAAAATCAAATCAGAAGCGTAAAGAAAACAGCTAGCGAGCGTAAAGTACTTTTCCTACAGTGACCCGAAAAAGTGCCTGTTTTTGCACTAACTGCAGACGCAAAATAGTCTATTCCTACACCGGTGCGGGAAAGTACTTTACGGCACTCCAGATTTGCAACCTAACAACACAAAATAGTGAGCATGTAATACGCAGGTTCCCTATTCTGCATTCAAAATAGGTTGGCTTCTCTGCTCCAGCTGCGAAATAGTCCTAGTTGTTGTTGTTAAAATAGATTTGATTCAAAGATAGGTTATGTGAGGAATTGTCAGGTTATGTATGTCCTATTTTGTTCTGTTTAAATTACTTCATACATTACTGTAGGAAAAATTTAATGTGTAATACGAGCGCAAAGTATTATTTCTGCACTCGAGAAACTGTTTCTCTCGATGCAGAAAAACGCTGCTTTGCACTCTTGTTACACAAATAGCTATTACCGCTCGCGGAGCAGTGATGAGGTATTCTACAATTAGTTTTCAGGACGTAAAGAACTACTTTACGAGTAGTTGTAGGAAAAAATAATAATTATAGGAAGACTTATTCTTAGTATCAAGGAAAAAGAGAGAACACACATTCAATGTGCAGAAAAAGAATTAAATTATTATGCTCTGCAGATGAAGATAACTCAAAGGAAGAGTGTGTGGGAGGGAAAGAGAGAGAAAATGATGAGAGACAGGAAGAGTATGAGAGAGAAAAAGAGAGGATGAGTGAGAGAGCTATTGATATTTGTACAATCTCATACATTGCCAGGTCTAGAGAGACCTATGGCAAACATTGTTTTCACAAGATCGTGCAAAGAAAGGAAGAGAAAGAGAGAGGAGAAAAGAGAAGTAGGGAATGAGGAAGAGAGAGTGAGAGAGAACGTGAAAGAGAGAGAAGAGAAAGAAAGACGACGACTGTATGAAGAGAACTGCCAATTAATAGAGCGCCGCTATTGACGTGCAATTATGCATTATTTCCTCTTTTTGTCGGTGAAATGTGAAATCAAAGCCAAAATGTCAGTTTTCCCACGTCCAACCTGTTTTTTCACGTGAAACTCAACGTTCTATCATCACAACACTGTTATTTTGTGGCCTAGATAACGGCAAATGTTGAGAATGTACATTTTAGAACGTTGGAAATAAACTTTAGGGCCTCATTATTGATGTTGGCTTGCTTTCAACGGTTCCAGGCCATAAAGATGATTTTGAGACAGCAATCGAGTCGGAATTGAGTAATTTTGACGATTCAATTCAAAATTTGTAATTTTAAAGTCATGTTACGAGTCAAAATCAAGTCATCTTGTCAGTTTAGTTTTAAATTCGTGTAATTTAAATATTTCTCTCACACGTTTGAAAGTGACATTAAGTAATTTGACGATTTTATTCCAAATTCGGGTAATTTGCATATTTTTCTGACATTATGATTCCCGTCGAAAATGGGTAATTTATTTAATATTATTTTTTGTAAATTTGTTTAACTTGAATATTTCTCTGATTTCATTCTAGTCGAAACTTGGTAATTTTGTCTGTTCAATTTGAAATTTGTACAATTTGTATATTTTAATGTCATAATTCTAGTTAAAATTGAGCTATATTGTCTGTTTTATTCTAAATTTGTGTACTTTTGTATATTCCAATGTCATGATTCTAGTCAAAATTGGGCTGTATTGTCTTTTTTATTTAAAATTTGTGTAATTTTAATATTTTTATGGCATGATTAAAATTGAAATTGGGTGAATTTGCCGATTTATTTCGAAATTTGTATTATTCCAGTATGGTTGTTGGATACTCGTATGAGAATCCATGGTGTCTTAAATTTTTCTTTAAAAGTAATCTTGTATTTTATAGTATTTAAGTATTTTATAGTATTTAAGTATTTTATAGACATGACTCAATGGGCTTCCAAATGCCAGAGAAACTATTTTCGCATTATTAATATTCCAATAATTTTTAAATAAATATATATTGTACATTTTATTCTTGTCCTATGAAAATAGATTCATGTATCTTTTACTTCCATATAATTGCATCTTTTGAATAAAAAAAATGAATTTTGAATGATTTAGTATTCAGTTTAACTACTGAATTAAATCATTTGAACTGATCGTTAAAAAGTTGTTCTTGTCAACCCCGTGTCAAACCTGGAACTAAACGTTCTATGTGCGCGTATAGTATGAAATTTAATTGTTCTGCAGTTTGTAATCATATCTATAAAACTTTTTTCTATTAATCCATAAGATTTAGTATTTTATTGAAGTTTTAGGTAGAAGAGACGGCCAGCTGTACCCCAACTTCGCTCTTCCAGGAAATAAAGGCAGCAGTTCAATTGAATTCTATCAACTGTAGGCTGTATTTACACACAATTTGATTTCATTTAGCTTATGTGCCACGTACTATATCGGACGAATAATCAATCTTATCTTGATCGATCTTGGGTAAACTTTTCAGAACTCTGAAATTGCCAAATCTCTTTCAATAAATTTTTACGTAATATCTTAGTTTTTCCGGAGGATGAAGCCCACATAGGTCTGATACATGTGCGTTGGTAATGAATTGGATGATGGTGATTGATGAGTTGGACCTACAGTTTTAGGTGGGTTCCGAACCACCGGGAAGTGATTTTACAGCAGGAACAGAGTTGCTGGCCGATTCAATCGGTCACCCTCACAAAGATGGCCCAGGAGTTTCGTAGATTATCTCTGATTGAACAGATATCTGCAATGGCACTTGGCTATCACTTCCCTCAAAGTAGATTGAAAATGCTAATTCAAATCACGATAACTCTCAAATTCGAGCTATCTAGGATCAAAAAATAATTACAACCAGGTAATGGGTGTGGTATCCAAATACATACACATCGATTCAATCTACCAACAAATAGAATAATAACTGAATTTTGGATTTTAGGTAGGCTGTAGGTAGTTGGGATCCTTATATGAAGTTCCACCTCTCTGTTTAAGTCATGTTAAAAGGGATGCATGCAGAGGCGCACCCAGAAGGGGGTTTGGGGGCTTGAGAGCGCCCCACCCCTCCCAAGACATCAGGTCTTTATCAAAATAACTTGGACATAACCTTAAATTCGGATTTTTTATTTAAAAATTTGTAAAGAGAGCAGTAGTGGGCTATGCATGTTGTATATTTACTTGATTGTGTTTTGTGCTATAAATAAATGAATAAAATGTTGATATTCTTCAATCAAATTGACTGTGCAATATCAGGCTGATTAGTGTTGTACATTTATTATTGGGAAATTTCACACTTGTTCAAGTAGAATAATGTTCATAACAATATCGCTTTAAAATGTATGCTATATCAGGAATACCATGAATGATACGATTCTGGAAAAACATTTAAGCAATAGGTTTTAATAGAAAATTAAAGACACTACTTTTTTCATGAAAAGAATCAATATTTTCACAGAAAAATAAAACATTTCAAGGACACATATAACAGAAATTGACAAAAGAGGAGAAAAATAAAACGAATATTGAAAGAAGAAAAAAGACGAATAAAATGGAATAAAGGAGAGACGAAAGCCATGACTTGCCTAAATTGTTGGCGAGCAGGCCGCGAATCAACAGCTGACAAAGAAGGACGACTGAAGCAACAGAAACCACTTGTGGTGACGTCATGGTTGTCAAAATATTAATTTACACACACAAACACAACTCTCACTAACACTGAACCGAGTTCAATGGATTTCAACATTGTAGACAACAACGTTATAGAGCTACATGACATTACAAACTGACGAAGATTAATTGTGCGTCAAACTTGACGTGAATCCGTACGCGAATAAAGACGAAATCATTTTCTTTGCAAACAAAAAGGAGCAGCACTGTGAAACCACGTGTTAGAAGCAACACAAAACAAACATAACCTCAATTGTGACCGTCTCCCAAGGCTGTCGACCGGGAACTGACAAGAAGAGTGAACTCTGTGTATTCGGGCTGCGAATCTGGGGTCGACTAGTTCCAAGATTCGCCACCCGGAGCGCTGCTGATAGCGCGCGATTCCTTCTCGGGACAACTCTTTAAGATATAGTAGATTTATATATAGATATAAAACGTGTAGAGATAATGATGGTAATGGTAGATAGTAATTGTAATTCTAGTGACTTCAGTTTACTGTAGTTTAAGTAAACATACAGAAATTATTCAGCTTTTTTGGCGCCTCCCAAAAGAAAAGAAACTTCTTTCCTCAGAGAATAACAGCGCAAATGTTAATTAACATTTTTTTCAAAAAATTTTTGTAGACTATATTATAAAAATTAGCAGGAAGTACAATTTTATTAAATTGTAATATCTTCTTAATCATCTCCTTTTTCTTCTCTTATCTCTTTCTTTAGACTTGTCTTTTTTTTCTCTTCCTCCTCATCTACCTACTCTTCCTCATCCTTGTCCTCCTCGTCCTCTTCCTCCTCCTTCTAGTCCTTTTCCACCACCTCTACATTCCACTCCTCCCCCACCTCCGTCACTACTTTTTTCTCCTCCTTCTTTTCATCCATCACTTCTTCTCTTCATCCTCATCCACCTCTTCCAACACCTCATCCTTCTCTTCATCGTCATCCCACTCCTCCATCAACTCCTCCGCCTTTTCATCCTCATCCTCCTCTTCCACCACATCATCCCACTCCTCCTTCTCTTCCAAGTCATCAGCGCCCTTCTACACCTCCTCTTTCTCATTCTCCTCCACCTTCTTTATCAACTTCTCCTTGCTCTTCTTTGTCACATTCTACTATGAACGTCCTTGTTCATTTTCATCGCCATCTTCCATCAGTAGTATTAGTTGAAGCAGTAGAATAGAATAAAATAGAAAAATCATTCATGTACTCAAAATCACCTAACCTAATTCCTTTTAAATTCCTTTTTACGATATAAAATTATGGAGAATTATTTTTATAATTAGAATTTAACAAACTGAATCACATTAATGCTGTTTTAAAATTACAATAAGTTTATTATAGTAGTAGTTGTCGTTGTAGTAGAAGTAGTATTTTTTACTTATGCTTATTTTATTATTTCTTATATTGTAGCTGTAGTGATTTTTACTATTTTATGTTTCCTTGGTCGGTCTGGCGCTCAAGCTATGCTTTGCTGGGTCGAAATATGGGTAACTAAATAGTCTAGAATCGTTAATATCTTTATTTAAATTGATGTATTTTTGTTTAATTGGGAAATAAATCTTATTCTTAGTAGTTAATCTCTCCTCCTTCAATTCCTTACTCTTCAGTGCTAGTGCTTCGTCGACAGAGAACAGCATCTGGACGTTTGTAAAATAGACATAAACCGTTTAGTAGCATAGCAATTCTGCCTTTTGGAACCTCCCACTAAAAAAAAGATAATGACTCACAGAATAACAGCGCAAGTGTTTACGGAATCGTTTTTTTTTCTGGCGCCGCAGATAATTTGTCTGTCACGTCTCTGAAGATATTCCGGCCACGTAGTGCTTTAGTATTCGCATAAAACAATCACTGATCTGAATACTGTTTATCATAACAATAAAATGTTGAGGCTCAGCATAGCTGTACAACATAGCTGTATGACTATACAGCTAAATATGCTAAGTGCAATTTTTTAGAGTGATGTATGATTTAGTAGGCTATATAATTTGTCTCTATTCGTTAAATGATATAAGGACACATTTTGTAGGTCGCATGTGTTCTTTTGCTCTCAGGTTCAGATCCACATAGCTGAACTATTGGAACTGAGATGAGACCATGCTATGAGATGTAAGATAGGGAAGTGATAACCGCGAGCCGTAGCAGGTATCTGTTCAGTCAGAGAGATAAGCTGCGTTCTCGTAGGTCCTGTTTGTAACGGTGAACGATTAGATCGGCCAGCAAAAAATACACTGTTCTCTGCTGTAAAATCACTTCCCGGTGGTTCGGAACCCACCTAAAACTGTATGTCCAACTCATCAATCATCATCATCATCCAACTCATTACCCACGCACAGGTCTCAGACCTATGTGGGCTTCATCCTCAAAAAAAGATCACACAGTAGGGAATGAAGTTTAATCTATATATTTATTTATTGTGACAAAATTGCAATGATTGTGAAGGCGCAACAGGCTCAAGTACAAATCTGTTCTCTTCACAAATTTTGAATATGTAGTATTGTCCAAAACATTTAGGTTAATTTAAACATTGGACGTTGGAAAAGTATTGAAAGTCCGTTTGTGAGCTTACACACAAGAATTCCAGATGCTAGAAATTGAGGACCTGTGTTTAGGTGGTATTTTATTTTTTAAAGATCACGTCTTGAAGACTCCAGTTATAGAATTATTATTAAATGCGAAGATAATTCATGTCAGACCAACAATTATGTACAATATTACCATTTTTATAAGCTAGTTACCACAGCTACAATCGAAATTAGTTAGTTGAGTTGAAGTGAGGTTCAATTTTTGATCTGAGAGAAACTCTTGTACACTTTTCTACTCCTATACCTCCTCCTTCTCTTCCTTCTCCTTCTCCTCCTTCTCCTTCTCCTCCTTCTTCTCCTTCTCCTCCTTGTCCTCCTCCTCTTTATTCCCCTCCTTCTCTATAATCACCTTCTTCTCGTCATTCTCCTGTGCTTGGGTAATACGTTATATGATAGTGATTAATTAGGTTTCAGGTTTTTCGGTGGTTTTAGTTGGGTTCCGAACCACTGGAATGTGTTTTCTTGCCTTGTTTTCCTTGGTCATTCACTTCCTCTTTCTCTTCCTTCTTCACTTCTACTCCATCCAGCTTTCTCTTATTTTCTTCCTACTACTTACGGTCAAGTGTTGATGAGAAGGATATTCTTGAATATTCTCTTCCAAGAATGGACATTTATATGTTCAAACTTCGCCGTTTCATGTAGATACATCACAATCATATTATCGTTACCAAATTGCATCTTATAGTGTATACATATCGTTGATTAATTCTTTAGTTTAGATTTGTAAAATTCATAGAACAATAATTACAGTACTTATATATTTTTAACTATCATAATCTAGAATCTAAGACTGTGCATTTTGTAATCTACATGAATAAAGTAAATAATCTAATCCACTCCTTATTCCACTCTTCTGAACACTGAATCAGAAACTTAAATAATCAATAAAAATTGTCATCAAAATTACAAAAATTTAAATAATTTTCTTCTCCACCAGCTAATTCTTCACTTCTTGTTCACCCGCCACCACCATTTTCTTGTTCACCTCCTCCTCCACCAATTTCTTCTCCTCCTCTTACTTTTCCACCTCCGTCTCCTCTCCACTTCTCTTCCGCTGTTCCAAATTCTGAATCTGAAACTGAAGCGTTCGAAAACACCGGTGACTTACTCATAAGTTAAGTGCAAATATAGTAGCAGTATCAGTAGCAGTAGTAGTAGCATATGGTGTAAGATGGAAGTAGCAGTATTCAGCGGGCAGGTCTGGAGGTCAGAATCCATATTTCATAAGGTGCCGGTGCAGGTCCTAAGACCAGTGATAGGATTGAAGCACCTTCTTTCTCTTTCTCCTCTTCTTGTTCTCCTTCTATTCCTTCCTCCTTGATCCTGCTTCTATGTTCTTCCGGGTCACTAGATAAACTTAGCCTCGGTCACGTTCTGGCTCTAAATCTAAATTTCCCTCCGCGGCCATATCAAATTTTCCCGCCCTTTTCCACCTCCCCCCCCCCCCCACCATCCCACTACAAAAACACCTCCATCGACGTCTATTTTATAATAGTAAAGAAACGGACGTGTGTGAGAATTTTGCTGAGTCGGCAAAAGCGTCAAGAACTTCGAAAATGTATCAAATCAAAATTCAGGAATTCACTCTTCTTTGTCTATACTATATAATAAAGAGTTTGTGTGTGTGTGTGTGTTTTTGTCTTATGAATTTCACAAAACGTTTTGGAACACTGAATTCGGCACAAAGCTTCCCCGAAAATCGAATTTCACTTATGGGCGCTATTACTGATTCAAAATGATTTAGATGCAGGAAGCTCATAGAACAGGTGATAACATAATGCGTCACTATGGTGATAATATGGATGATACGCCGATATGTCTTAAGCCAAAGCAATATATTAGCTATGTATCATTTATACACTTGCTAATTACCCAGCGTCATGCGAGCTTACTTATTGTGTGTATTGTGCTCCTCCTAAAATGAATTATTATAAAGAACTGAACACAAAACTAAGAAGGTTTCAAAACTAGAGCTGCAAATTTTCTGGAAAAGTAGTTTACTTATAAAAACCACTAAAAATTCACTTCATCAGTGCAACAAAAAAAATTTTGTGGACTTCTTTTTCAAACACATGCACTGTAGGCCTATGGTATGAACAATGTATGGCATTTTCCTCAATCTTCCCAACTTCGCAATTTTGTGATCAATACCATACGTTATCTACCAGAAAAGGAAAACTCCAAACTGAATTCCCAGGAAAGACCGGGTAAAATGCTATCTTGAAATATTCTTAAGGAATGTTAGTTATGTATAGTAACATAGCTGATTTCGACTGTAGGTGACTCTTTAAACCTCAACATCATGCTTCGGTCCAAAGAGCGTACTACGCAAACGAGGAGTGAGGATTGTAGTGATTACTTTCCTCATCTAAAAGATCTGTGTCTATACTAAGCCCACCAAAACGAAGTATGAAGCTTCTTGCGCAACAGTCCAAATTCTCACCTTTACACAAGGTCTGGTAAGTTGATTATGGTGATGGTAAAATTCTTCTAGATAAAATAATGATGAATCTTGATAAAAATTAATTTTTCCAAAAATTGCCAAAGAAAATGACTTTATGAGAAGAGACATCTAATAAAAAAGTTCGACATTCCTTCATCCGAATGAATCGAAATCGATTCTACACAATTGATTCACTTTAGCCGAGTCGAACGAATTTTGAAAATTGTGTCAAAGCACCAAACAAATGTAAGGCAGAAGAATGACTCCAGTCAAGACTCAGCAGTAGACTCGGGTAAAAAAATTGTGTTGCTTCTATCTCCAGTCTACAATGAACTGATTCAACAATGAACTGCGTTAGAACTAATAGCAAACTGAGAATGACTCCAGTCACTAGTAACTGGACTCCAGTCAGTCAGTCAGCGACCAAAACTTTCAGTTGCTTTTCACGTTTGAATCGATTGGAATTGGTAACTCGGTTTTCCGATAAGAAAACGTCCAAGTTAGCAGCGTCGCTTATTCAGATTCAAAGCTAAAAGTTTACTTTTCTTCTTATTCTTCTTCTTCTTATTATTCTTCATCTCCTTCTCCTGTTTCACCTCCACCTCATCCGCCTCCTTCTCTTTCACCTTCTCCTAATTCTTCTCCCTCTTCTCCTCTTCCTAATCCTGTCCCTCCACAACCACCTTCTCACCCTTATCTGGCTTCTCCTCCTTCTCCTCCTCCCATCATTCTTCTCCATCCTTTTCGTTTTCTTCTCCTTCCTCTACTTTCTTTCCTCCACCTCCTCATCCTCCTCCTGCTCCTCCACCTCCTCCTCTTCACCACCTCCTTCTTTTTCTTCTTCCTCTTCCTTTTTTCCTCCACCTCCTCTTTCTCCACCACCACCTCTTTTACCTCCATCTTCACTTTCTCCTTCACCTCCTCGTCCTCCTCCTCCTCCTCCTCCTCATTTTTCTTTTTCTTCTCCTTCTCCTTTTCCTACCATTCTTTTTCTCCTTTTCCTTTTCCTTCTTCTTTTTGTTCTTGTTATTCTTACTTTGCATCTTTTTCTCTGTCTTCTTTTTCTTCTTCTTATTCCACCTCCACCTTCTTCTCTATCTCCTCCTTTCACTTCTTCTTACTTTTTTCTTCTCCTTCTCCTTCATCTTTCCTACTTCCAACAATTTCGATCCCATTTCACATTACTAGATGATATTCGTCTCTCTTCACACTTCCATCCTCGGCTTTTCCCTTTCAACTTTCATTCTACTTCTACTTTGGCCTAAAACTTGACGAGCTTCTTCTCCATTCCACCGAAATGTTCGCCAAAGTCTGACAACTTTCGAGAAAAGCGACAAGTCTCAGTCTTGGAGACTTGTTTTCGAATGTTCAAATCACACAGAAATGATTTCGAAGCCCAAACTTGAAGCTTGGTCGTCAGTTTGAAACAGTAAGTTCGACATTCTATTAGCAGATTACATAGAATAGAATTACAAAAAAGTATTTTTTATAATCATTATTCTATTCACTTTTTTAATTTTCTATTATTTCAATTGATATTTTATGTTTTGCTTTAATTGAATACAGCTTGAAGCAAGATTTGAATCTATCTATATAAATAAAATTAGAGTTTTGTCTGTACATTTATCAAAATTATAAATTTTTTCTTTATTTCAACGTTTTATACATTAAAGGAGCCGAAACAAGTCTTATCTCATTTTCTGTCTGTCTGTCACGGTCCCGAAGGAATTTTACGCGGCCTTCTGAAAAACGAGAGCATCGATCGGGATTAAAGTAATTTATCAGTATTGAAAACCTTTTTGACAATGTCTTTAGCTATAAAAAACTAAATTAACTTTTTTTAACAGAATAATAAACGTTTAAAAACCAAGTATTGTGCGATTTTGGATACATTTGTTCTAAGTTTTATTACCACATAAGAACAAATCACGTAATTTATCATGATATATCAATCAGCTGTTCTCAAATATTCTCTCTGATAACTGTCACTGAATTGTTTACGTTCTAAGTTGTTGTCTTAGCTGCTAACAACTTAATGATCGTTGCTATCAAAAAAGCCGAAACATATTTAGTCTAATTTCTAAACATAATCCGTAAGAAGGACGGGCACAATAGCTGGTTCTATTTAAAACTGATCAGCTCGATTATGATAACCCAATATCGCATTAGAACCATTGAAACCAAAAAGTTAGGTACTTGAAGAGCAAATGTGTTGGAATTTGAGATGGATTGTTTTAAGGTAAAATTCAAAGTAGACTGAAATTAGAATGCTAGGTAGTTAGAATGTATGATTTGAGAGAACAATTCGAAATACACATTCCAGGATTTACATTTTAGCATACACCCACACAAAAATAGACTGCCTGGATTCTAAACGATTGTTTATTGAGCTCTATCACAAAAGAGCAGAGATATTTCTCACGATATCAAGTTAGTTTTCGGGATGGAGAAAAAGAAAAGAATAGGAAGAAGCAAAAATTGAGAAAAAACCTGCGAAGACTGACCACAACACGAGAGACCAAGGTGAAGTTATGACCGTCACTAAACGCCGAAAAGTCACGTATTTCCACTTCTTCTTCTTTCTCATCACTTCTACTACTCCTCGCCTTACTTCTCCTTATTCATTTGTTCCTCCTTCTCCTTCTACTATTCCTCCTCCTCATCCTCATCCTCATCCTCATCCTCCTCCTCCTCCTCCTCCTCCTCCTCCTCCTCCTCATCCTCCTCATCCTCCTCCTCCTCCTCCTCCTCCTCATCCTCCTCCTCCTCCTCATCCTCCTCCTCCTCCTCCTACTCCTCCACCTTATCCTCCTCCTCCTCGTCCTCCTCCTCCTCTCCATCGTCCTCCTCCAACTCGCAACTCGCAAGGCTGGACCACGATTCACAGATTACAAAAAAAGCTGTTGTTCCATCTTCAGTTAACTTTTTTCTAACATTTTGAAGAAACGGCAATTTAACTTTAAATTTGTCAAAAACCAAGAGTTTAATAGAAGTTGAATTGAGTGGAATAAAGTAATAAAAAAAATGGAGTATATTCAATGCATAGCCAACAAGTATATCGATAATAAAATTAATGATTCGATTGGAATGTACCTTACATGTGCTGGAACAATCAAATGACTCTAGAATCACCCAAAACTCGTGGACATCAAGATTAAAAGAAGTGAGCAGAGACACTTGGAATACGGTAAGCATTCAATACAGTAAAATCTATTGAATAAACACAAATAGATGTATTTTAAATACTTGAATGGACTAGTTAAGTGTACATTATAATAAATAAAAGAAGTGTAATGTAAAATATAAATATATATAAAATGTAAATATATCAAATACATTACAAAACTAATAACTTCTTTTTTTTTAGATGAAGCCAACATAGGTCTGAGACCTGTGCGTGGGTAATGTGTTGGATGATGGTGATTTATGAGTTGGACCTACAGTTTTAGGTGGGTTCCGAACCACCGGGAAGTGATTTTCAGCAGAGAACAGTGTCTTTTTTTGCTGGCCAATGTAATCGGTCACCGTTACAAACAGGACCTATGAGAACGCAGCTTATCTATCTGATTGAACAGGTACCTGCTACGGCTCGCGTGTATCATTATAGAAAGGAATGAACTCATAAAATTAGTAGAGTCTGTTAAATACAGTAGAATCTGTTGAATTGAGACAAATGTAATTCAAATACATGTATGTATTCAAATGTATCAAATCTAGCAAAGTATACATCATAGTGTAAAGACATTGCACATATACACTACAAAAATAATAACTCGTGCACATATTAAAAGAAGTGAACAAGAGCTACTTTTGAATGTAGTCAAATACATTGAATAAAGACAAATACTCGAATCTCAGATTATATATCTAATATATTCACATCTTATACATAATCTGAGCTTTGATACAGTCGGATGTATTTGATCTAGTAAAGTGTATTTTATACTCCATATTAGAAATATAATATGATCCAATGTAAAAACATTAAAAATACATTTTTCAATGTATTTTATTTGAAAATGTAAAAAAAAAGATGAATTTTCATTGAAAACTAACGAGATCATTCACTTGACAAAAACTGGATTAGACACTTGACAGCGATTAAAGGGAAATAATTGACAATAAAAATTAACAAAAAATAGTATGAAGCTGTAGAGAACAAACTAGTAATAAGACTTGAAGATGGCACAAACACATTTGTATTGATAACCGTGAGATACTCCACTAAGCTGTTCTTGCTTCACATAAAATTTGATTGTTAATATCTAAACTCTTTCTCATTTTCTTATCAATTGTGTTGTTAATAATATTCTTTTTAATCAGTCACAATTATATTTTGTAAATTTACGTAAATAAAGTAATTTTATCTTATCTTATCTTTATCTTTAAGCTGTATGGACAGAATTCTTCGAAGCCAAAAGGAAGCTGTAAGAACAATATTAAGAAGAGATTCTATGGAGCACTGTAAATTTCTGTTCATAGAAAGTTAAGTACTTACAGTTGTTTCAACCTACATATTGGAAACTATAATCCTGGCAATAAGATCAACCCCTATCTTGAGATGTGATCAGCACAGTTGTAATAAAAGACGCAAGCACAACATAGATCTTCCGCAAAATAGGCTAGTCAAATTCAAGAGTACCCCAATCTATGCAGGCTCGCACTTTTTCAATATTCTACCGGACAGTCTAAAATCATTAAAAAATTCAAGCTCACTTTTTTTTAAACTAAAACAATATTTTATCACTAGACCGTATTACACAGTGATTGAATATATTGAGGAACATACTTTTCAAAACCTGAGGACATATTAATGTGAATTAACACATGAGCTCACCCCCTGACGATCCTGATAAGAAGATAAAAATTTGACGATTCCCCGATCCATGGACTGTGGCGAAGGCACTGGATGTAAGATGTAAGATGTAAAATATTAGTTTCGGTTGTTACACCATTATCAATCTCAAACAAACTGAAACTAAAGTACAGAGTAGCTTGATATATTTATACTAAACAAGTAACGATACTATAGGCTGAGGTAGAAAGAGTCTCTGATAAGCTGACCTTCATTGAAGGTATGTGATTGACTGAAGGCCACGCAAGTCACGCCCACTGGTGGGAGGAGCTACAAGGAATAAGTGTTTAAATCAAGAACCAAAAACCGTGAACACTTTGAAAGTAAGTTTTGAAGTAAAAAAGTGAGCTTGTCATAAAAGGTAGCATATTCCATCCATCTTTAACATCCTCTTTCATTTATCCTTCTTCTTTCTTTAGTTGAAGAGAAATTCATCTCCTCCTTCATCTTCATAATCTTCTTCCTTCTCTATCTCTTTTTTCCTTTTCTGCATCCTCTCCTCATCTTTCTCTCCTCCTTCTATCTCATTTCCTTCTTCTTCTTCCTCTACATCACAATCTTCTTTTCCCTTCTCCTTCTTCATCTTCTTTTCACTCCTCCACACCTTCTTCTTTGCCTTCTTTCTTTTCTATTTCCTCCTTTCTCCTCTCCTTCTCATTACCTTCTTCGTGAAAATGTTCTTTTTCCTTCTCCATCACCTCCTTCCTCTTCAACATCTCCTTCTCTCCTCTGACTTCTCCTTCGTCTTCATATTATTCGTCCTACTCAATCTCCTCCATTCCCTTCTACATTTCCTTCTTCGTCTTAATATTTTTTCTCTCTTCTCCACCTTCTTTTTCTTCAGCATCGCCAGTTATTTTTTTACTCATTATCAATACACGGTTTGGCCACCCAAATACAACTAGTCATTTGTCATTCAGCTGTTGACATTCATGTTCAACAGCAACTAAAGATGTTGATAATAATTTAGCTGCAGCTAATAAAAAGCTGCAGCCATAATATTTCATCGCAATCTTTGACAAGACAAATGATATTATTATGATGATACAGCGATAGATTTTCAAACAGCGTTTTACATTTCTCATTATCAACCTTCTTGATACTTTTCCCCCACACTCTGACACTCTAACCTACAGAAAATTTTCATAAGGTCACTGATCTGCTCTGACCTATATATTATATATATATATATATATATATATATATATATATATATATATATTAGTCGTAATTTATAATATATATTAGTCTGACTTTAGTTAATTCTTCATTTTCAGGCACAATAAAGTGGAGGTGCAACAAAGTCCAAACCTACTCTCTTCACAAATTTTGATTATGCTTTACATTCAAATCCAAATAATACAATTTTAATAATATTTTTTGAACAAATTATTCACAAAAACCAATTCCCAATCCCGAGTTACACTCAGCCTGCTTAAAATTAATTTAGTGTTTTCAGAATAATCTGACAAAATTCTACCTGCTTTTCTCAGAGTTGAGACATGTTTGGTCAAAGCTATATCATTATTTTGTAAGACGGTTTCCTTGGAATTCTCAAAAATGAGTTTTCTATCGATTGGTTTGACAAATTCCAGCTTTGGCCGGCGAGCTATTAAGGAACATATCACAGTTGACAATAACTGTTTCTCCAGCCTGCTATTGACAGATCACAAATGAATCCAGCGCCTGAACTGTACTATTTACTCTTATCAAACTTGTCTTGAACTTGTTTTGAAATGTGTTAAACGATAATGAAATTTATTATTCCAGATAATTGTATCATTGCAGTAGTTATTGTCTATTAATAAAGACATTATTCTAGGTTTGGTTAGGTTAGGTTGCAGCAGTTATAAGCGACAACTTTGAGAATACAATTAATTAAATGAACCTTGACATAAAACAAATCAACATCAAACATTACAGAGAACACTCCTAATAAACTGATACAGCGGAGTATCCAAAGACCCAAATAATTTCCAAAAATAATAAAGTTATTATTATCACTTGTGCTGATGAACATAGATATAATATATGCAACAAAACTAGTAGTTCTGTGAATAGTAGATCTCACGCCCAAGAATAAGTGTGCTTGGACTGAGGAGCATATTACATGTGCTCAAAGATAATCACCAACGCAGTATTAATCACAGTTAACTTTTTGAAGTAAATTTAACGACTTGCAGTCAGTTTTATATTGTAAATTTATTTATATTGTGAGTTTGATATTAACAACGCAGATCGTTATGGATCAAGAAATCCAAGAAATTAATCAGTCATCAGACCTAACCCTTGATTCAATTCGCGTAGTTTATTTCATGTCTGTTTTTCACAAAAGGTCACTTTGTTTCACATCAACAAAGCTGGGTTTTCTAAATGCGAGACATGTGATTGCTCAAATTAGATTTCAAAAGTCTTATGTAGGCGTTTATAAAACAATATTGATTGAATTTGTATATCATTTACATAGTGATCACTTCTTATTACTGGTCTGATAAGCCAAAGGTCCTGGGTTCGATCCCAGTTGAGTACAAGATATTTTTCTCGAGCCACTCCCGTGTTTCGGAGGACACGATAAGCCGTCGGTCCCGGTTGCATATAAAAAAAAGAGCAGTCGTTAAAAAAAACGGCGAGGTGGAACTACCCGTGAGGGTCTCCCCACCACGAAAAGCCATACGAATTTACTTTTTTACTTCTTATTACACTTAGTTGAAATATTAGAAATGATTTTCTCAACCAGATGAACAACATAGATAAGCCCGAGGGCTATATCTATGGATCTGATTCCAATTCATATGATGGAGAAGCTCGATCATTTGAAAAATCATATGTTTCTATAGAAGAAGGCCTTAGAAGAGTCTTACTTTCTTCGATTTCTTGTTCCATAACGATCTGCATTGTTAATATTTATTTTTTACTAGCTGGCCCAACGCGCGTTGCTGCATTCTCAAAAATTCTCCTTGATTTTATTATTTGCCACCTCCCGCTGAGGTTACATTTAAAATTAGGAAAGAAGTTAGTCCTAGGGCTCTTCCAGCTGATCATAGCGGCTTCGTTGTTTTCTTAATCACCACCTCTGAATGAAGAAACATTTCAAATTTAAACCTCCTATGACTATAAGGGTAGAAGCTAGGTTTTTTTATTTCATTATTCGCCACCTCCCGCTGAGGCTGCATTTCAAATTTCTAGCTGCATTGATTTACAGATGTCATCAACCTGGCATAATAACATTTCATCGTACCCAGTCTTATGTCTCCTACATATTGCAAGGCTCCAACTGCTCGGTAGCCTACATGCAAACTGCAAAGTCTTTTGCTGTTCAAAGACAGCGTAAATAACGCCACTAAGGGATCTGCCATATGATTAAAAACTGTTGACTTATATCAGCTGTTCCTTTAAGCTGTTTGGCTGGCAAGTTCAGTAGGTTAGGTCTATAAAATGGTTTAATTAATAATAATTATTAGCTCCCCTATTGAAATTTATGGTCAGAAACCATCCCCAATATTCACACAACATATTCCCAAAGTTTCATGCCGATCTGTCAAGTAGTTTTGGAGTCTATAGGGAACACACATACATACATACATACATACATACATACAGACAGACATTCATTTTTATATATAGAGATTGTAAATTTAACGACTTTCAGGCAAATTGACTGCAAGTCGTTAAGTTTACAATAAAAGGTTAGTCTTACTTTTTCGTTTTCAAATATCCTTCAAACGAAAGAAAATTTCAAAAATTCTTCACATACGAGAAGATCGCGAGAAGGGCATGATCCTTCTCGTACATCGCTGGGCATACCTTAAAGGAAGATCCATGAAACATTTCATTGAATTTGGTTCACGCGTTGAGCCGTAAATGCGTTACAAACAGACAGACAGACAAATGGAAAACGGTAGACTTGAAAGAGACATCTCTTCGTTACATTGATAATGTATGAATACATCAAGATTTTGGTTTATATCACTCTTTTCTACAATATAACTTCAAACAAATACAAGCAAGATACAGTTGGGAGACTAGTCTACTAACTTCAAATTTTTGGTGGAAACTAGAAATATACTTGTAGAAAACTACTATCAACTGATACGAATATTGGAAAAATCTAAACATTTTTTATGGAACTGTCTTGCAACGATATTGTAATATCAATTCTACCGATCATTCTAGCTTGTGGATAAAAATATTATTTTGATCCAAGCTCTGTTCAATCTATCAGACTTGAAATATTGATGACTTGATCTCTTGTCAATGTCAAGCAATATTGACAAAAATATTATCATGGTACTTGGGGGCTTCATAGGCTTGGTGTACTCATAGAGGCTTTTGCATGTCCATTCATAAAAGAAACCTTCTGAAAAGATTTTGAGATTATTGAAAAAACCTGGGCACAGATTACAAGATATCCACTCATGTTTTATCTAAACTTAATTCGCCTGTCCAATGATGGTACTTTTTTGTCATCCAAAATAAAAATCTCTTTAGAATTACTTCTTGAATTCTTCTAGCACTGGAAATGTAGCCACCATATTGGAAATCACTGAATCCCTCAATGGATGCAAAGACACATTCTAAACCTCCTGGATGTAGCCTTCAAAGAAATATGATGACTTCATTCCTGTTGGATTTTCAAGAGCTCTGATGTAAAATATATTTGTCTAATGCTCATTAGAAGCCTTGTTACAATAGAGGTAGCTCTAACTCAATGCATAGATAGATTAAATAGCATGAGAGCTGGGAAGATGTCATGCTATTTTCAGTATTTGATCAATTTTGCTCAATAATTGTTGTTCGAGTGAGATCAGAGGCAACCTTGAGAGAAAAATGCTAGTTTCAGCTTATTTATGCATTGATTTCTGTGAGGATCACAGTTTATACACCCAGTTTTAGAACTTACTTGAAAATTTCTGTGAATATGTTGTGTAATCAATCAGTAGAGTAAAGAAAATACAATTGAAAAAAAAATAATACAAACTGGAGTTCTGTCCACATGTCCAGTATTTCCTTTGAAAACAGCAAGTGGAAGAAGGCTACTGAATTTTTTTTCCAAATCTCCCTCAGCTATAAGAATATAAATAAGACTGTGGGCAAGGTTCTTAGTCCTAATTAATTTTTTGAAGTTTCTTTGTATTTGATATTAATAAGGTATTCAATAATTTGATCTATGGTCATGAGAATTTTTTTTCATCAATTATTCTGTAAAATATGAGAGTTTAAGCTTGAAATATTTTAGTTTTTGGAGCATTTGATCTCTCCTTAAAGTCATTTTTTAACGTTCATCAATTTTGTTATTACTGAAATACACCTTGAGAAGTGAAATTTCAGTTTCTCCAAAGTTATTTTGAAAAAAATCATTTGATGAAAATAAGAAAAATGCCATTTCATTACTCGGGGTGTCTTTCAAGAATATCAAAAGTTTGTTTAAACTAACTCGTAGTTAAGATCAACTGCCCTAAAAACAGAAAAATTTCAACTTTAAACATCTTCATGGCATTTCAAATCTCAAATTTCCTCAAGGCAATAGACATCAAATTTTCTAATTGTTATAATAATTGACTGTTTAGAATCGATATGCATCCCTTCAGTTCAAGTTAGTGAAAATCATGAATTAATTAGAAATACAGTGCCAGTTTTAAATTAGATTGTTCATCGAGTATTTCGTCATGGAAAACATCACAGATCTTGATAAAATCAAATACAAGAAACTTCGAAAAAATTATATCCAAAAGCCTTGATTGTGACCAACCAATTTTTTACTTTTTGTTTCAAATTTCCTACAATATTACTTTCTAATAATTAATTACCAATTATTTTCTACCATAGTATTTCATAAATTCCTTGATATTGAGCTTTCCACGAATCTCCAATTTTGTACAAAGCTATTAAAATAAGGAAATATCAGTAATAAAATGGATGAATGAAAAAATAAGTTAAAATAAAAAGTCTTGATTTAGGAAAAACAAATCATGTACCTAATCTAGATTTCTAGTGCTCTAAATAAATAGGCTCACGTAACATGAATTACATAGTGAACCTTGGGGAAATAAATCCCGTTTGGAGTCCCCTGGGGCGTTTTTATATGACGTCACCGCATCCAGCCAACGTTATTGCTTCGATCCCGTAAGTTCGTGAATTCCCGTGCGCCTAGAAGCCAATGGTTTGCTTCAAGATAAACGAGGCGCTTTAGCACATCAAGATATCAAAGATTTATTAAAGCTTGCGTCTTGGAAATGACACGTTTTAAAATCTAATATCAAAACTGACACTGTATTTCTATTTAGAATATGATTAATGAATTAATAAATCGAAATTGTCACAACTACATTTATTTTTAAAAATATTGAGATACTAGTTTCGGTTGTTATACCATTATCAATCTCAAACAAACTAGCAATAAAGTACAGAGTAGCTTAATATATACTAAACATGAAATGATACTATTGTCTAGGCGAGAAAGAGGCTGACCTTCATAGAAGGTTGTGATTGGCTGAAGGCCAAAACAAGTCACGCCCCCTGGTGGGAGGAGTAACAAGCAAAGATAAGAGTCAAATCAAGAACCAAAAATCTTGAACAACTAGAAATCAACAAAGAAGAACAATACACAATTAGGCTAGAATTGAATCAATACAAAAATAAATTTAAAAAATTAGGAGCTCACTCGAATGCAGTCAATTTCAACAGTGAATGACACGAAAGTACCGTTTTAAAAATGTAGGCTAGAATGATGATGAAGCCAAGTTAGTTGTATTGAATTGGTTAAAATAAATTTGATCATTTAAACTAGTATTGGAATCTTTTTTTACCAACCTAGATATCTCCAAAGCTTCTAAATGTTCAATTGTCTGCCTTTGCCAATCAAATGCAGATATACAACATTTTCTTCAGCCTTCAACTTGTGGCCATTATCAATGAGATAAATCATGAATAAATCTATTTACCTCCTTGTGTGTGAGATTATTTCATCTTTAGAACATACCGTATTTAGCCAAGCCAAAATTTGCAAAGAAAGCAGTTCACTCTCTTTAAATCTGTCTCGCCTTTGCATTCGGTGTATTCTTAATATTTTAAAATAAATATACAATAATGGAATGATTGAACAAAAACAATGACTGAATTTAATTAAATTTATCTCCAGCATCCTTAATTTGTATGAAAACATATGCGATTCGAGAGAACAATAGAATCAATGATTTGAAACCCCTTTCTGTATAGAATCATATTAGCAGAACAATAATTCTCTTTGGAGGAGGGTTTCCACTCTAGTCTTCTCTCTTCTTGCATGATGAGATCCTTTCAACTGGCAATATAGCGGCGAATGTCATGAATGTAATCTTATTATGGTTTATCCGCTATAACAATGGACACTGTACAAACCACGTGCTCCAATTTTCTCTTCTTTTTCTTCTCCTTTCACCCTTCTCCTGGTCCTCCTCCTACTCTTCTCAACCTCTCCATCAATCTTCATCTATGTCTACTTCTCCCTCTTCCACACAAGCAAAGCGAGTGTTCTAAATATCTCACGAATTCCTTCAAGGCAAAGTACAATCGTTGAATACAATATTATTTCATCTCCGAATGCCAATATATTACGTTTAATTTAACCTACCATTGAATCCGTTAGCTTGTCCAAAGTATAACATAACCTACAATGTGATTGTTGTCGACGATTCCAATTTAAAATACACTTTAGGGAAGTGATAGCCGCGAGCCGTAGCAGCTATCTGTTCAATCAGATAGAGATAAGCTGCGTTCTCGTAGGTCCTGTTTGTAACGGTGACCCATTGGATTGGCCAGCAAAAAGACACTGTTCTCTGCTGTAAAATCACTTCCCGGTGGTTTGGAACCCACCTAAAACTGTAGGTCCAACTCACCAATCACCATCATCCAACTCATAACCCACGCACAGGTCTCAGACCTAAGTGGGCTTCATCCTACAAAAATAAATCATTTTGAAATGTTTAATCAGCTGATGTAACTATTGCCGAGCATTTATTCCGACACTGTTTTGAAGAAATATCCTGAGTTCTGATTGGTGTAGACTCCTGTACTGAAAAGTGACAGTAGTGTAGAAATAGCTTCATTATGACACTAGTTTGGTAAGGCATGGAATGAAGTAAGCTGTATTGACATCACTTTAAAGCCTCTCATATCTACAGATATATATATATATATATAACATAGACGTAGATCATATTATTACATTATTCATATTCAAAAAATGTGACTCATTTGAATTTTTGAAGGAAGGAAATGAAAATTTATTTATTTATTTATTAATTTTGTGTAACATTCCATGCACCTGTTTTTTTCCACTTGATTACTTTCAAAAAATATTTCCATAACTAGAGAATATTTTTATTAGTCGCCAAGTTCGTAATCTATTATTGAGGATTGTTTATTACAAACATTGTTATACTAATTTATGTATGCACCATACTTGCTATAGCCGAATTTTGATGTAGGTAACTCTACAGACCACAACAATATGTTTTGGTACAAAGAGCATACTACACAATCGAAGAATGAGGTAGGTTACGACTACCTTACGATTACCTTGGCAGTCGGAGATGAAATATTGTATTCAACGATTGTACGATTATTTAGCAGAGTTGTATTTATGCCAAGCCCACCAAAGCAAATCCTGGAACTCTAAACTTATCAGTTCAATCGCACCTTTATACAAGTTCTGGCTACACTTTTACACAGGTTCTGGCTGCACCTTTACATAGTTTCTGGCTGCAAAGGTGAGTGTGTATACTGTCTAGATGTTTTTTTTTTGTAGATTACGTCTTGGAGACTCCAGTTAAGGAGTATAAGACAAGTCAGATCAACAATTATACACTAGATACCATAATTACTATATCAGTTGAGGTGAGGCTTAATTTTGATGTGAAAGGAACTCTTGTTTACTATAAATAGCTTTATCAACTAAATATTTTTTCAATAGTTTTTTAAATATTTATATATTTTCAAGACTCTTTAAAAACTGCGGTAGCTTGTTGTAGAATATCCTACCAACTGTACTGAGCTACTTTCTGCTACAAAGCCATCAACCAAAAGAGACGTTTGGAAAGCGATACAAATTGATGTAGCCTTTTTTGTATCTGAGATGAATAACTTTTTTTCGGAGGATGAAGCCCACATAAGTTTGAGACCTGTGCGTGAGTAATAAATTTGATGATGGTGATTGATGAGTTGCACCTAAAGTTTTAGGTGGGTTCCGAACCACCGGGAAGTGATTTTACAGCAAAGAACAGAGTCGTTTTAATTCGCTTCAAGCCTATACTAACTTATATCCTTCTAATTTTCCATTATCCCTGTTCTTGAGAAGCTTGGGAAGCCCATATAAGTTTGAGACCTGTGCGTGGGTAATGAGTTGGATGATGGTGATTGATGAGTTGCACCTAAAGTTTTAGGTGGGTTCCGAACCACCGGGAAGTGATTTTACAGCAGAGAACAGTGTCTTTTTGCTGGCCAATCTAATCGGTCACCGTTACAAACAGGACCTACGAGAACGCAGCTTATCTCTATGTGATTGAACAGATACCTGCTACGGCTCGCGGCTATCACTTCCCTGACTTGTGACGTCACTGAGAAATGACGTCACTCGGTGACCCTGGGTAATAGGGGTTGAATGTGCCCGAAAGAAACTTTCCACTAAAAATGATCGTGATTAGAAGAACAGATACGGAAGCAGCTGCTCAAGAAACGCCAAACTGTTTTTTTTAAAAGATGACAGCAGCAAAGCATTCAACATACTGTCTCCTTTTATAGACGGTAATGCCTAGGACAATCTCAACTCTGTAGGGCAAGACGTCTGAAGCCAGACAAGTAAAAATAATTGAAAAAATAAATGTGGGGTCTGAACGATATGGACTTCGGTGCAAGCATTAGAGAGTGAGACATTTTTTTTTTTTTTTTTTTTTTTTTTTTTTTTTTGTAGATTACGTCTTGGAGACTCCAGTTAAGGAGTATAAGACAAGTCAGATCAACAATATTATACACTAGATACCATAATTACTTCCAATTAGTTGAGGTGAGGCTTAATTTTGATGTGAAAGGAACTCTTGTACACTATAAAAAGCTTTATCAACTAAATATTTCTTCAATTGTTTTTTAAATATTTCTATATTTTCAAGACTCTTCAAAAACTGCGGTAGCTTGTTGTAGAATTTCCTACCAATATAACTAGGTTTTTGTTTGAATAAGCTACTATTGTGACTCACCAAGTGATAATCTCCTCGGCGTCTTGTATTATAATCATGTACATCAAGATTTTGGTTAATATCATTCGTTTTTACATATAAAGTAGCTTCATACACATATAAGCAGGGTACAGTTAGGAGACCAAGTCTCTTGAACAACGGCCTACATGAATCTAATCTATTTACTCTTTCTATACACCTAACCGCTTTCTTTTGGATCTTAAACACCCTATCAAGATTTTGTTTTGATGAATTACCCCATACTAAGATAGCATACCTAATATGTGACAGTAAGAGCCCATGGTAAGCTGTAAAAAGTAACTTTTTGTCATTCAATCTAGCAAGCTGTCGCAGGACAAATACCCCAGATGAAATTTTACTACATATTTTCTCAATGTATGGAGTCCAGGTCAATCGTCTATCCAACGTAACTCCTAGAAATGCAATTTTTTCTTCCTGGTCTAATTGATTACCGTTTACAAACACGTTTATAGCCCTATCTTCATTTAAATTATGTTTGTTTTTGAATTGAAGGTATTGGCATTTTTTACTATTTATAGTTAATTTCAACTGATTTAAAAATTGGACAATAGACTGCACACCTATATGGGCACTTATTTCTAAATTATCTAGAATGGAATTGCTGAAAACGAGTGATGTATCATCAGCAAATAAGAGGGCTCTACCACTAATTAATTCTTTAGGTAAACGGTTGACATATAACAAAAAAAGCAATGGGCCTAGTATTGACCCCTGAGGCACTCCAGCTTGCACCTCTAATTTATTAGATTTATTCTTTACTATACTATTACCAACTACTGTAGTTAGTTCTACACATTGTTTTCTCCCAATAAGATATGATTCAAACCATTTCAGTTCAACCCCATTTACACCTACATTTTGCAGTATTTCCAATAAAGTTCTATGATTAACACAATCAAATGCCTTGGACAGATCTAAGAAGATTGCAGTAGCTTTATCACCTGAATCTATTATATCTATTAGTTTTTCAACTAGAGAAACTATGGCTGTTTTTGTTGATCTCCCTTTCTGGAAGCCATGCTGTTCATCACAGATAAAGTTAGCTTCTTGAAGGTGCAGAAGTAACCTATTAAGAACTACTCTTTCAAAAATTTTACTTATTACATTTAAAATACTAATAGGCCTATAGTTTTCTACCTTTTCTCTATCACCACTTTTGAAGATTGGCAAGATCTTCCCCTCTTTTAAATTATCTGGAAAAACACCTTGTTCTAATGAATGATTGATCAGATGAATCAAAGGGTCTAACAATTGATCTTTACATTCTTTCAGAATTTTACTGGATACCACATCCATTCCTACAGTTTTTTTATTATTTAAACTATCAATGATATTTGACAACTCGTCTTGGCATACTGGGTGGAATTTTAATTCGTTCCGAATCCCCTCAGTATTCCTCATGTTTGCATCACTAATACCTGTATTAAGAGATTTTTGAAGATCCTTAGCAACCAGTTGATAATATCTGTTAAAGAAATTACAAATGTCTACACTATCATCAATATATTTGTTATTTTCGTTAATTATTCTGGGGACACTAGTATAAGCATCTACATGAGCTACTTGCCTATTTTTGTTTATTACATCCCACACTGCTGTGTTAAAGTACACACTATTATTCAAAATTTCAGCTGTTTTCTTACATTTCGCTCTTTTCACTTCTCTTGTATAATTTTTCTTTAGAGCTTTGTAATTATCTTCACTTAACATATTTCTAGATAGTTTGAATTCATCATATGCATCTTTAACCCTATTTCTTTCTGCAAGGATATCATCAGTTATCCACTCTTCAATTTTGTCTAATTTGTTTTTTACAGGGACTTTTATAACTGGACAACTCATAGTAATATGAAACCTTAAAATATTAATGAAACTATCATATTTGTTATTCAAACTATTGCTATTGTAAACCCTACTCCAGTTTTCTTGTAGCAGATTCTGCTTCAAACAATCGATATTCCCCTGTTCACATTGTTGAATTTCTTTCATTACTCTACTCTTTTTAATTGATTTATAACCTTGCAACCCCACCTCTAAGATTTGATAGTCATGATCAGATAGTTCCGAGCCGCCTAGTCTTGTTTTAGAGTAATCTATATTAGTAAGGATGTTATCAATTATTGTTTGTGATGTTCTTGTGACTCTGGTACATTCATGAACTTTTATTTCCAAGTTATTCATGTATATAATATCCCTTAAATCTTCTGTCATTTTATTCTGTGTTGCAAAGTCTGTATTGAAATCTCCCGCTACAATAACGTTTGTAAAACGAGTAGTAGTAATCTCTAAAAGCCTATTGAATAGTTCACAAAAATTGTTCCATTCCCCATTTGGTGACCTGTAAATACCTAACTCCGCTACTTCCAAATTATTGTCGATTTTTACTCTCAAACCAGTAACTTCTAAATCCATTTCCACAGCAAATTTCTCTACATATTCTAAATTAAATGTTTGCATATTCTTAGCATTTTTAGTGAAGATAGCTACTCCCCCACTTCGATGAGATGTCCTGCAATACGACGTTTTCAATCAAACAAGAACAAGGAGAACATGTGAGAGAGAGAAGATGAATGAGGAGAAACAAATTTGAAACAAGATGGATGCTGAAAAAAATAGATTGGATGCTCAAAGAAAGATGAGAATGTACGATTATTATTGCTCTCTATTTTTTGACATCGTCAATTCCTTCTTAGTTGTTCTTCTTTAAAAAAAAGTGAGTGATCATTGAGTCGCGCACATGCAAATAAACGTTTCTGTGAATAGAGTTTCGTTAAATTAATATTATAATCCCTAGATTTCTTGTTCCATGACGAACTGCGTTGTTAAGGCTGTGCGCAGGGTTTTTGGTCATGATATTTTCCCGAAGTCTATTGTATTGGATATTATTAAGGTAGGCCTATTGAAATGTTGAATATTGCCATGAGAAATTATTTTTTTCATCAAATATTTTTTGGAATATGGGAGGTTAAAGTTGAAATTTTTCGGTTTTTGGGGGCAATTGATCTCCCCTACAAGTTATTTGAAACTTCTGATAATTTTTTTTAAATGGAAGACAAATTGAGGAATAAAATGACATATTTTTCATTCCGATCAAACAATTAGTTTTCTCAAACAATTTTTTTAAAATTATTTCGAAAAAACCAATTGTTAAATTGAAATAAAAAATGTGTCATTCTTTTCCCCAAGGTGCCTTCTAGTTATAAAGAAAAATCAAATGTTTAAAATAACTTAACTTAACTTTACTTTACTTGTAGGTGAGTTCAATTGCCCCCAAAATCAAAACATTTCAACTTTGTATTCCCATATTCCATAGAATATTTGATGAAAAAATAATTTCTCATGGCAATAGTTAACATTTCAATACCTTAATCCAATACAATGAACTTCGACAAAAAATTATGACCAAAAACCCTGCGCACAGCCTTAATATTAAATTTTTAAGTGAATTCAACTCAAATTTTTATTAAGAATAAATAGAATTTACTTACTCTGTTACTCTGTTTGGTTACATCCATTGTGGTTGAACCAAACATACCACACACAATAAACAAAACATCCTCAACGAACATCTAAATTCTAAATCACACAAACCTTCTGATCACATTCTACAAAAACCACAATTCTTCTAACCAAAAAACTGACATCGATGATCTAGAAGGACGGCTCTGAGAATGGATCTTCAATATTCGAAAACGTTCGGCCTACAGAGTAAGTAAATTCTACTTATTCCTAATAAAAATTTGTCTGCAAGTCGTTGAATTCACTTGAAAAGTTAATATTATTATAATATTTTTCTGTTGATTACGTCTTGAAGACTCTGGTTAAGGAGTGTAAGCCAAATCAGATCAACAATTATATAACTTACATATAGTATTACCAATCTTATAAACCGGTTAATTACTATACTATAGTAATTAGAGATACTATATCAATTTATTACAATTTTCCAATGCAATAGTCATGTACGATTAATCCTCGTACTACAGTATATCAATAAGTTGAGGTGAGGCTTGATTTTGATGTGAAAGAAAGCATCCCATTTTGTAGTAACGAAAAAAAATTTAGACAAAATTGAAATTTTCTTTGTAGTGACGTAGATGATATTGTGGAAGATATTCATGATGAATAGTAAGACCATTTGAATGATCAAATTATTTTAACCAATTCAATACAACTAACTTGGTTTCATAATAATTCTGGCCTACATTTTAATAGCGGTACTTTCCTGTTTATCTCGGTTGATCTTGACTGTATTTCAGTGAGCTTCAATTTGGTAATTTTAAATTTATTTAATTCTAGCCTAGTATTGTTCTTGTTTGTTGCTTTCTATGTGTTCACGGTTTTTTGGTTCTTTATTTTGACTCTTAGTATTGCTTGTTGCTCCGCCCACCAATGGGCGGGGTCTGCTTTGGCCTTAAGCGAATCACAGAAATTCAATAGAGGTCAGCCTATTCAAGACACTTTCTCCCTCAGCCAATACTATCGTTCCCTGTTTATTATATAATATTAAGCTACTCTGTACTTCAATTTTAGTTTGTTTGAGATTGATAATAGTATCTCACTATTTTAAATTAATGTGGTTGTGACAACTCCATGTCTTGTTATTCACCATTGAAATTGATACTGGCTACATCAACTCTGTAGTATTACATATAATTGAATCCTACTGCTTTGATAACAAGTCGTTTTCTCAAGAGTAGAAAATCAAGCATGAAATTCATGCATTCAATACTGAGCGAGGCAGCCATTTAGAACACTTGTAAAAATTCATGTAATTTGTGTAAATTGTATTAATATTTACGTTTTTAAATACATTCGGTTTACTTTTTTTACCAGTCGATCACCTTCTGATGAGTTTAAATCGCTCTGTAAATCGAGGATAATCAATTAAAAATAATATTATGAATTATGTAGTTACAATCTAGTAATAAGAGTAAATTTGAAAAGTTGAACTAGCATAATATCGTGGTTGAATTTTTTTGGAGGATGAAGCCCAAATAGGTCTGAGACCTGTGCATGGGCATTGATTTGTATGATTGCGATTGATAAGTTGGAACTACAGTTTTAGGTGGGTTCCGAACCACTGTGAATTGATTCTACAGCAGAGAACAGAGTATTTTTTGCTAGCTAATCCAATCGGTCACCATTTCAAAGAGAGCCTAGGAGTTCGTAGCTTATATTCATTTCCATCTTCATCATACACAGTTGTTAATTCTTTTTGTTAGTTTTCTCTCGCTTCATCTTCACCCAATCATCTTCATGACCCCTCTCCCTCGCACCCGCTATTTCTTAGAACAACCGAAATAATTGTTAAACCTCTCAAGAAAACAATTTCCGTTGCTATGAGCAGAGTTTTTTGTTATTTTTTACTGCCCACACAAGAGACTCTTGATGAATGTATACTTGTGGCTGTATATGCGTGTCTGAGTGTTTGTGGGTGTGTGTGTGTGCGCGCGCTATCTTGATCGAGCTGATGTACAGTAATGAATTGCTCCTCTGTTCGGTCACTTTGATGGGGGAGTGCAGCTCTTTTATTAGATGGCTATCTCACTTTATTCTGAGAAATTTAGTTGCCTTAAGATGCTCATCTCAACTTCTGATCATACTAATAGATTAACTTCATATTTTGTTGACCATGGAATGCTGTTCGTTCCAGAGAAATTAATTTTTAGAAATAAATATTTTGTGAAAATATTTAGTTGATTATTCTATTATTTTTTAATAAATAATATTCAATTATCTGTGAAAATTTTCAGTGGAATTCAATCAATCAATTTTATTGTCAAACACAAAAAAAATAAAAATACAAAGCAAACTTGACTCATAAATAAACAAAGATCATAAACAATTGATATAATGAGATCAGATTTTGGAAACTTGATGGCAGGAATAAATGTATAAACCGATACAGGGATTTAGGGAAGTGATAGCCGCGAGCCGTAGCAGGTATCTGTTGAATCACATAGAGATAAGCTGCGTTCTCGTAGGTCCTGTTTGTAACGGTGACCGTTCTCTGCTGTAAAATCACTTGCGGGTGGTTCAGAACCCACCTAATACTGTAAGTCCAACTCATCAATCACCATCATCCAACTTATTACCCACGCACAGGTCTAAGACCTATGTGGGCTTCATCCTCAAAAAAAATACAAGGGAGTATCCAAGGACTTGACAAATTTACAAAAAATAATAATTATGTATTATTATCATCAGCTTTCTCTCACCTTTCACCTTCTGTGATTTCTATAAGCATCATAGATGCTTTCCGATTTACAAAAAAAATGCACACTGGGAGCTCTTGAAAAAGCGTTTTGTTTCTTCTTGTTCAACAGGTCTGATAATATATCATGCCCCAATATTAGACGAACGGACGGACAGACAACGACAAGATTTCAATAAGGCCCTGTCGGACTCTTAATTAGCACCATCGCAACATTTATTTATCAATTTAACTAGCATACAATCAATCTGAATGCAAAAGGCTATTGCCCAAAACTGCTTTTTACAAAATTTTAAAAAAGGATTAAAATCTTAGGTTAGGCCTGTTTCACTAGCAATTTACCTTGAAGACTTGAAGCATAACAATTCACGAGTCACAGAGGAAGAATGTTAATTTTGATTCCACTTTTAACAAAGCACTATCACAGTCTAGAAAGAATTGATATAATTTTGAGATTTCTGAGCCAAAAATCTACACTAGGTACACTATAATAATTGTGAATAATAACACGGAATTGTCTCAACCACATTTATTAAAAATAATGAGAAACTAGTTTCGGTTGTTATACCATTATTAATTTCAAACAAACTAAAACTAAAGTACTGAGTAGCTTAATATATACTAAACATGGAATGATACTATTGGCTAAGCGAGAAAGAGGCTGGCCTTCATTGAAGGTGTGATTGGCTGACAAGACACGCCCCCTTGTGGGAGGAGTAATAAGCAAAAATACGAGTCAAGACAGGAACCAAAAACTGTGAACATTTAGAAAGCAACAAAGAAGAACAATACACAATTAGGCTAGAATTGAATCAATTTAAAATTGAATTTTTTTTATGAAATAGAAGCTTACTGGTCTCAATTCACATTGACTGCATTTCAGTGAGCTTCTATTTCATTGAAAAAAAAAAAATTTTAAATTGATTCAATTCTAGCCTAATTGTGTATAGTTCTTCTTTGTTCCTTTCTAGATGTTCACAGTTTTTTGATCTTGTTTTGACTCGTATTTTTGCTTGTTACTCCTCCCACCAGGGCGGGGCGTGACTTGTCAGCCAGTCACAACCTTCAATGAAGGTCAGCCTCTTCCCCGCTTAGCCAATAGTATCATTCCAGTCTAGTATGTATTAAGCTAATCTGTACTTTGGTTTTAGTTTGTTTGAGATTGATAATGGTATAACAATCGAAACTAGTTTCTCAATATTTTTGATAAATGTGGTTGTGACAATTTCGTCTTATTATTCATCATGGATACCCTCCACAATATCACCTTCGCCACAACAAAAGAACACTAATAATCAGTGAATCATTATCATTAATCTTACTCATCAAATCTTCAACCTTCTTTACCACAATGTGAATCAACATTTTTTACGGTAATTATGCTAAGTTATATCTTGAAGTAACTTTACAGGCTATTAAGATCAAAATACTGTAAATTTGAGCTCCAGAATAATTATTTTGAGACCGAATTCGATTTGCATTATTTATTCATCAATGCAGCTGAACTTTCTGAGTGACATTACTGAGAACCGGTGTATTGAACAGCTCTTGAATGCTAATGACAAGTTCCATGCCAAATATTCATCACTTCTACTCTCTATGATTGAATGCACACCTTTCTCCCACATTCTCCCTTCTCTTACACTTTCTCTATCACTCTCTCACTCTCCCTCAAACACAATCACACTCTGTCTCTCTTTCTCAGACACTCTCTCCTAAGTAACCCTCTCATTCTCTCTGATAAGCAATGCATCGGGAACAGTATAGCGCAGCTAATGAACGGGGGTGACAAGGGGGATAAATCCACCATCAGAGACCCAAAAATTTAACTAGCCCTGAGAGATAATAATTTCTGACAATAGAATGGAAAAAGGTCGTTTTTTGCAATGAAAAAGGTCGTTCGAATTTCAGAATATGTGGTTTCAGAGGGTTTATTTTTAAAAATATTTCCGAGGGCGTACCCCGGACCTCCCTTTTGAATGACCAAGCTACAAAAAGCCTTGAATTACTGTTAGAAGCCCCTCCTTCTTTTTCAAAAATACATTTCTGAGTACGGTACTATACTCTACTACAATCAGGTGAGGTAAACTAAGGTCTAAGGAGTATTCAGACTGACTAGAGTACTCAGATTGATTGTACCCCCAATCAAAAACAGCAGACTGAAAAACTGAAAATAGTTTTAAGTAGGTCTGCTTAAAGTTTGGCTAATCGGACAATAAACTTTCAGCACAAGAGTTCGGTTATCCCACTAACAATGATGCAGAAACTATATGAATATTTGACACACAATTTGGGTTAGAATAATGTTAGAATGGGTGAATTTTTGTCTAGAATATCTTAAAATTTGGAAACAAAAAGCGCCTTAACTGTAAGTTTACAGCTGTTAAACCATGCCTGCTATCTAAATGTGAACAGAATTGCAGCTGCTTGAAGAACGTTTTCCTCTTCATTTGAATTCCGTAACAACACAATATGATTCTAAGATTGTACATTCATTAGATGTGTAGATTTTAAACATGAACGTCCAGCTTTTTAATTAATTTTACTAAGTAAACTTTAAAGCTTGATGGGTGTGTGGGTGGGTGTATGCATGAGTGTGTGAATGTGAAACTAGTAATTTTGTTGAGTTATCAGTTGTTTCTGTTATTTAAGTATATTTATGATAAGGTTCTAACAAAGATGCTTTAATAATATACTCCTGCTTGCAGACGAAGATATTTTCTTCCAGCAAGCAGTATTGATTCATTGATTTTGTTTTTATATTGGCTATGAACAGGTCATGCAAGAATATTGTATGTTCTATTTTCTTTTATTCGAATTTATTTCAATTTTTGCATTTTTTGTTGTAAAGATCAATGAATATATTTTATTTATTTACTTGTGCTTTATGCCATCAGCCTTGACATTAGCCTTGTACATAGCTAAGCCTTTTAAAGAAAAAAACAACACTATTAGTGAGTTTATTATTGTACACATGATGACTAATGTAGTATGAAGTGTGTGGTCTATGTTTAAGAACTTGGTTTGCATAGTTAGAACCTTGTACATTCTGTATTTAGCAATCTGAACAGAAATAATTGCGGTGTCAATCTACGTTCACTGTCATAAATTTTGATGATAAACTGTGATATATTTTCAAGAATCATCAATTCAAATTTGACATTTCCACAAACCGATTGTAGCATACAAATACTTCTTCCTGAATAATTATTATAAAAATCATAAATTCAAATTCGAATATACCGTACTCCAACCGAAAATAGAACAAGTTTCGCCCACATTAATGATGATAGATGATCTCTCATATTATTATAGAAGCTGGTTCCAGTATGCCGCACTCATCAAAGAAGATAGGAACCGGTTGCTTCTAGCATTACTCATCCTTCCAATACTTGTTACGATTGCGTGGGCTCCGAACTCACAGGTCACACAGGGAACTATTTCCAAACTAGCAATCAATAGCTTGAAGATAGATGGAGCTATAGTAACGTATTTCGCAAGTGAATAGAGGAAGGAATGAGATGGGAATAGAGCAAGTGGAGTTGGAAAAAAGATGGAAGATTGAAAAATAAGTGAGTGGAAGAAGGTGAACAGCATTTCCAAAGTGAGAAAGATTGAGATGGAAAGAGAGTAATAAACTTGAATTGAAGGAGGAGGTGGAAGATTGAAAAATTAGCTAGTGGATGATAATGGATGTGCACAAGCTATGAGCTACAAGCATTTGTATTCAAAATCAAGTGATAAAAAGATTGAAATTTCATATTTTAAGAGTTTTATATTATTTGAATATAGTTTTATATTTTTAGTCAATATTGAAGGAATTACAGTGAATATAAACAATTCTTCAAACAAATTAAATAATAATAAGCGTATGGCTTTTAATGGTGGGGAAGGTCTGTGATTGGCTGAAGGGCTTAACAAGTCACACCCACTGGTGGAAGGAGCATCAAGGAATAATCAGTGTCAAAATCAAGAATCAAAAAGTAACAAACAAGAACAATACACAAGTAGGCTAGAATTGAATAATTTAAAACATAAAAAAATGAAACTAGATTAAATGGAGTCAAGGTCAATTGAGAAAAACAAGAAAATAGGCTACAGAGTTATAAAAATGATCAAATCTATTTCAACCAATTAAATACAGCGAACTTGATTTCATCATAATTCTGGCCTACTCTTTCATAACGGTACTTTTCTGTTTTTCTCAGTTGACCTTGACTTCATTTCGTTTAGCTTAATTTTTTAAACTAGGGGCTTGTAGGGGCAAAAGCCCCTAAAAAACCAAAATACATAAATTTTTTATCAACCTTCATTGGTCATTTATAAATAAGCAATGATTTTCTAGCATTATAATATAGT
Organism: Conomelus anceps; assembly: GCA_948455865.1. Taxonomy (NCBI): domain Eukaryota; kingdom Metazoa; phylum Arthropoda; class Insecta; order Hemiptera; family Delphacidae; genus Conomelus; species Conomelus anceps. The sequence goes on along the minus strand of OX418223.1, from coordinate 55,011,514 downwards.
TTACAACACAAACTGTATACAATAATATATTATATACAGTAGATACATTTACATTTAAATGGTGGTTTTTAGGGACAATAGCCTCTAAAACAGTAAACTTTTTTATTTTGAAAATAATAAGTATAAAAAACAATTAAAATTTGGTTTAATTCAAGTTTTATTTACATGAATAGAAATCACTACTTACTTATTGCATTTGATAATTAGTCAGAACCTCTTGATAAACTATGTTTTTTGTATATGAATTGTTTTCTGTATTGTTCTGTTCTCCTGTATTTGCCATGTATACTCTGATTCCATCTGATGACCTTACTCTGCTAAATGCAACATATAACTGTCCGTGTGTAAAAACTGGTTTATCTAAGTAAACTCCAGCTTTCTGGAAGGTTTGGCCTTGTGCCTTATTGATAGTTATAGCAAAGGCAAGTCGTAAGGGAAATTGCAGTCTTGACATGTGGAAAGGCATGTTAGGATCTGTTGAAATAAGCTTTATTCTAGGCAAAAATATTATATTTCCCTTTCCAGATCCCGTAATAATTTCTAATTTTATGCATTTCTCAAACATGCTTAATACGATTAACCGCACGCCATTAACCAAACCTGACCCCTGCTGTAGTTTAAAAGTAAACAAACGAATTCATAAAAAGTACAGCTGGCTATGAGTACACAGATATACAACTATGACAACTCTGTGGCACAGCTGTTTTAATTTCAAAAGATGTAAACAAATTAAACCCCATGTTGTTTTAATGGGAAAAGTTTTATTCTGTTGCGAATTTATGGTGAAAAAATAAGAAAAATGAATAGTTTTCCCTCAAAATTCACGTCAAGACCTTTAAAATAAGACCCCTCCCATCCTTCTACGGCCATCCAGTCACTCACAATTTCTTTACAAAAATTTGACTTACGGAATTATATATTAAGATTGTTTAATTCTAGCCTACTTGTGTATTGTTCTTGTTTGTTACTTTTTGCTTCTTGATGTTGACACTTATTATTCCTTGATGGGACTAGTGGACGTGATTTGTTAGGGTCTTCAGCCAATCACATACCTTCAATAAAGGTCAGCATAGGAGAGGCACTTTCACTCTTATTATTATTATTAGTTGTGCTAATAGGTCTATGCACCATTCAACTTCTTTGATTCCTATGAACATCATATGATTCCCGATTAAAAAAAATATAACATCAATTTTTTTTTGAAAAAGCGGTAGGTTATGTTTTTCTTTTTCTTGTTCAAGAGAACTTATTATGTATCATCCCTGTCTGTTTTCTTTTAATTTGACAATTCAAAATGATTTAAGAAAAGATTTCAACACAAAATGAAAACGCAAACTCTTGCACTGTGAAAAAGTGAAAAATTGGACTAAGCAGCAACCTTCGTAATATTCTTCAATTTTTTGTATTCGAAATGAACCAGCTGAGCAATGTATTGATTTTCACTAGCCAAAACTAACCTGGAGCCCACAGAAGCGATCCATTTTACATTATAATTATTGCTTTTATATTTGACCCCCAAAATTCCAAAACCAATAGCGATCTCACCTGGACTATGAGGAAACTATATACAAAGTTTCAAGAGCCTGGAACCTTTTTTACATCATGATTATATACATATTCGACCCCCAAATTCCAAATCAATAGCGATTTCACTTGGACTGTGAGGAAGCTGTATACCAAGAGCCTAGAATCTTCTTTTTAGTGGTAGGGCACGCACGGACGGACTACACAGTTTCAATAAGGCCCTGTCGGGTCCCCTTAAGAAATTGCATAGCTAGATTTACAACTGAAGTTCATATAAATTATGTGAATTATAAAAGATTCGAAAGCGCTCGGCCTACAGAGTAAGTAAATTATAAAGTAAATTTTATTTATTCTTAATGAATATTTGACTGCAAGTCGTTGAATTCACATAAAAAGTTAATATTAACAACGCAGTTCGTCATGGAACAAGAAATCCAGGAAAATAATTATGTTTTTAAGATTTGTAATTTAAAAAATGAATTCAGTTGAACTCAATTGAAATTCATTCAAACTTAAAAACAACTATTCCTTTGGCCATCATAGAAATCTCGTTTTCTGCAGTCTGCTCTGATTGATGGTCCATCTACTGATCTACACTCATTCACGACCCAAAGGGGAATTGAATCATTCGAATACCTTCAGTAGAACTCTCAAAAACCAAACTCGCACTAAAAACCTGTGAGCCGTTTTTACGGGGCTATCTAAAAGCTCTAAAACATTGAAGTGTTCATTCGTAATGGGTCGATAGCTGGTTTGGGGTGCCCATCTCATCTGAGGGGGCTACCCCTCCATTATCAGGGGCTCCCCCTTGCTCAGACCAACCTAACCTCAACACTCTTAGTTACAAATGACGTCATAAATGAAGTTGAAAAAAGAGATTCACCCTGGAACAGCAGATAACAGGCCAGGTACAAACTGCTTCTTCATGACGTAATTACCAGGGGAAGTGTCTGCAGTAAGCTTAAAGGTTATTCTCTCTCAAGTCTTCCTTGAAACAGGCTTAAAAGATATATAGTTGGAAAAGCTTATTGATGCCTCCATGTTGTCTACTTTCTGTTTAGAAGTGAAGTTTGATTTGTGAATGATAATAAGAAGTATTATTTAAATCAATTGAATTGGATTATTCAAATCATCCTCAAAATTGAATAAAATATTGCATTAATGAGCCTTATCTGCAAAGAGGTCATAAATTAACTCTTTTTTTTTCTCTTTTCCTTTGAATATCTTTCTCACTCCCATTTGTCAAATGTGTTTCTAGGGCATTCGAGCTTGGTAGAGAATGTTCAAGATCGCGTTTTCTGTGTAAATAGAAACATTGAGAAGCTTCTGGAAAACTACTATAATGAACAAAGAACTTTTTAAAAAGTGGGTGTAAATATCAGCAGGAAGTCATTCATTGCTCGAATATCCAGTTATCGTTTATATCCTGTGACAGTTTTTACTATTGTTATAAATTTTGACGACACAGTATCAAGTGCTTGTGGTAAGTTTAAGTGGTAAATTATTTTCAACAGTAGACATTCTTCTTTGTGCCAGTCTACACATAACACTGCTATTGCTGTAATACATTGTGTTACCATGACAGACTGTACTTTGTAAGTGTTCAGTTTATTTATTGCATGTTTAACATTTTCAGACATTTAATATTATGTCATTAAACATTTTATTGGACAGTTATCTATTGAATTATTGATTGGCCTATTGACAGTTAGTAATTAGTTTTTTACAGTGATATTATTATTACTACTACTACTACTATTATTATTATTTACTATTATTATTATTATTATTATTATTATTATTATTATTATTATTATTATTATTATTGTTGTTGTTATTATTATTGTTATTGTTATTGTTGTTGTTGTTATTTATTATTATTATTATTATTACTACCTCAAAAAACGAAGCGTACAGTGTATTGTAGTCTGATTGAATCCCAAATAAGGTATGGAATAACTGTCTATGGCAGCGCACCAAATTACATTTTAAACCCAATAATAAACGTGATAGACAGAATCAAACGTATTTTCTTCCAAGGCACAGATATTCACACATTAAATATACTCAACTTCAAAAATCTATACAAATACATAATATTAATCAGATACTACTTTGAAAGCCGATACCGTAATACAAACGAAAACAGATACAACACAAGACACACACATTATAGAATACCAGATTATTATACAGAAATAGGGAAAGCAGTACCAGAATACTTTGTACCACAAATCCTGAACAGTATCCCTAACCATATTAAAAACCTACAAACATATTCCGCAGTAAAACATGAAATCAAAACTTATTATATTACTGAGCAAGGATAACATATTCATCACAGAGGAATAGGATATTGATTATTCATCACATAAAATCCATAATAAAAACCTGATTAAATTTAAAACTTAGCAAATCACCCCAATACAAGCTAAACTTAGCTTCTGGGGTTGCCACCACTAGAATTATTATCATAATAACTATTTATATATTGAATTTTGTTAAATTGTTGTATATTATTTATTAACTGCATGTACTGTTATTTACATTCAATAAAGCTTAAAAAAAAAATATTATTATTGGTTGATTCTTAGCGCAGGCGGATTATTGCTTGTTGGTTGAGATAATGAACTATCATCCTTTCCCCCCCCCTACTCCCCTCCTACCCTTCCGTTCACCCTTCCTTTCAATTTCACTTCACTCTCGAGTTTGTTCCTCGACTGTCAACCTCGTACCGTGTTGCGTTCCGTTCCGTGAAAGTATCAGTTATTAATATACATATATGATTCAAAATTACATACATTCAAGAAATCTACTCATGCCAGAAGACGTCAACTTTACCACCTACTTACAGTCCACATTGAAGTCACCTTTGGTAAGTGATAGTTTTATTACTAATTAACTTGCTGTAGTCTGACTGCGTTGTTTCACTGTTTTCTTAACTGCACCCTGGGTCCTTGTGGCTCAAGGACAGGAAGGGATAACCATATTGTCCTCCGTGTCCGGATCAAAGCCTCATTTCCAGAAATTTGATAACTTTATTAGTTTAAATTTCAATTTGTAAAGTTGACTCATGCACTGAGATTTCATGATCAATCCCGTTTCCTTAATCCTGTTGTTGTATCCCGCAACCTTATCTTATCTGCCGATAGTCTACAATGGCAACTGCAAAACCCGAAGCTTTGCTAAGCATTCGTTTGAAAAAGAAAGAAACTTTATTCACCCGTGTTCAGCAAGCATACGACTTACTGAAAAATATCAATGATTTAAACGTTCAAAAACAATTCTTGATTAGAAGTAGGTTCATTGAAAAAACAGTTAGTGAATTTTCATCATTGTTGGATGAAATAAATGAACTTTCTATTCAAATTAATCCTGATTTTGAACCTGATTATCAATCATTAAATGCTATAGATAACTTAGCTTGTGCCATAATTGATTTTCGTGATAGATTACTGCAGAAACAAGAGATAAAAAATGATTCTTCTCCATCTACTCATTCACCACGTTTAAATATGATATTACCTCCTGCAGAGATAAAATCGTTTGATGGATCTGACATTTCAGACTGGCCTAGGTTCAGAAATATATTTACATCTTTGATTTTAAATGATAAATATTATTCGTCAGTCCACAAGTCTCATATCTTACATAATTTGTTATCTGGTGAAGCAGCTAGAGTAGTAAAATCATTTCAGATTAGTGCTGATTTTGATTTAGCATGGAAAGCCCTTTGTAAACGCTATGAAAATGATAGAGTTTTAGCAAATTATTATATGAATGAGATTTTAAAAACCAATAGTGTCCCAGTGAAACCTTCTTTAAAATCTCTTGAAGATTTTCTCGTGAAAGTTGGTGATAGCATCACTTCATTAAAATCGTTGAAAATTCCTGACCTAGGAGATTACCTATTGTATTCGTTAGCCATACGACAATTAGATAAACAATCTTGTGAATCTTTTGAAATTGTAGTAGCAGATAAAAGTTTTCCATCATGTCAACAGCTGATTGATTTTGTAAACACAAGAGTTAGGACATTCCAATTGTCGGCGTCTGATGCACCGAATATGAATGTGACTAAACCAGTAGATAAGATTAATAGTAAAATGAAACCGTTTCAAAAGAAAGTTGTGTTATCTACTCAGGTTGACAACTGCTTTCGCAATGCTACAAATAATTCACAATTCACTGATCGTTCCGAACTAAATTGCCCATTATGTTCAAAAAATCATATGTTGTCGTTATGCCCTGTTTTTTTAAAGAAAGATCCGAAAGATAGAAATGAATATATCAAATCATTGAAAGCGTGTTTCAACTGTTTTTCTAAATTTCATCTTGTCGGCCAGTGTAAGTCCAAACCAAAATGTGTGTGTAATCGTATGCATAATAAGTTATTGCATTACCCACGTAGCAATGATAACAGTAGATCGTGCTCTCCAGTTAGTTATCAGAAGCGATCGGATAACAGCCCTAAGGCCGATTTAAAGTTGAAATCAAGTGATTCAATAACTCAAACCGATCCTATAGCTACACAACATTGCGGTATGACTGAAAACGTTATTAATCCTTCTATTCAGTGTATTCCTAAAACGAGTGTTGTTTTAGGCACAGCTTTAGCTCAAATAAAAAGTTCTTCTGGTTCGTTTGTTAACGTTCGTCTGATTATTGATTCAGGTAGCACTACTAATTTCATAACAAAAGATCTTGTTATAAAACTTGGTTTATCTGTTCAGGATCGCAGACAAAATTTCTCTGGTTTAAATTCCGCAAGTGTCGGAAATTCCTGTGGCGTTGTAAAATGTTTATTAAAACCTAAAGGTTTAAACCATCCTCATGTAGAAGCTGAAGCTTATGTGATTGATAAAATAGTTGGGCCGTTAACCCCCGTGTATCTGGATTCAAAGATTCAAAATGAATTGAAAAAATTCAATTTGGCTGATCCCATGTTCTATGAACAGCGTTCCGTTGACCTCCTATTAGGTTGTCAGTTATTCAACAAAATATTAAGTCATCATAACCAAATTACATCTGAAGAAGGTGCTTCGTTTTGCGTTATACCTTCCGTGTTTGGTGATATAATTTTGGGTGAATTCCCAAGTTGTTCCGTGACCAATAACCAGACATTACCTTCGTTATTGATACATCCCGATTCTGAGAACTCGTTGAATAGTTTGGTTCATAAGTTTTGGGAAAGTGAGGAAATTTCTAATGTTAAATTTCCTAATCCTGATGACGAATTTTGTGAAAAACATTTTGTTGAAACTCACAAACGTGATCAACAGAGAAGATATGTTGTCAAGCTCCCGTTCAAGGTAGACACTAAAAATCTCGAATTTTATGAGTCTCATGAAATTGCGTTGAATAGATTTCTCTCGTTAGAACGTCGTATGTTGCGTGATGCTCGCTTAAGAGCTGACTGTTTATCGTTTATGAAAGAGTATCGACTTTTAAATCACATGGAAATTGCTAGAAGACCTGGAAAATATTTCATACCCTATTTTTGTGTATTCAACCCTTCATCACCCACTACAAAGGTTCGTGTTGTCTTTGATGGATCAGCAAAGAGGGGTCACGTTTCCTTGAATCAAGTCTTACACTCTGGACCGACGTTGTTAAATGATATTTGTGATATTTTAACTAGGTTCAGATTGCATTCATTCGTTTTTACATGTGATATTACAAAAATGTACAGAGCTATTCTTGTTGATGAAGAAGATTGTTCGTTTCTTCATATATTGTTTCGTGAAGATCCTTCAAAGGATATTGTCGTCTATGAGTTAAAAAGAATTCCATACGGTTTGAAACCCTCGGGATTTCTCGCTCAACGTGTATTGATTCAATTGACAGAAGATGAGGGAGATAAATTTCCTTTAGCGGCGACCGCAATTCGTGATGAAATTTACCATGATGATTTTCTAATAGGTGCTAGCTCGTTGGAGGAAATGTGTGAAATTAAATCACAACTATGCAATCTCCTGAAATGTGCTGATATCAAACTGAACAAGTGGAGTAGTAACTCTCCTGAATTCCTGAAACGGGTTCGTTTGGAAAACAGTCAAGTTCCCTTTCATATCAGTGATGAACCTAATTCCAGTGTTAAGGTGTTAGGTATTATGTGGAATCCGACTACCGATTGTTTTCAAATTAAAGTTTCAGTTCCGGAGTATCATAAGACAAACTCAAAGCGCAGTGTCTTGTCTGTAATTGCTAGACTGTATGATCCACTTGGTTTTATAGCTCCTGTTATTTTCAAAATGAAATGTTTTTTACAAGAGCTATGGAAATTACAAATTTATTGGGATACACCAATTCCTGATGACTATAATGCATGCTGGAATAAGTTCATGGAAGAGCTTCCTGCTCTTAGTTCAATTTCAATTCCTCGTTGCGTTTATGGTGATGCACTTTCGTGTCAAATAGTAGGATTTTGTGATGCATCTCAAAAAGGAATATGTGCTTGTATTTATCTGAGAGTTGTTTTCTCAGACTCTGTTGTTAAATGCTTTCTAATAAAAGCAAAAACTAAAGTGGCACCGTTAAAAACACTTTCAATTCCACGTTTAGAGCTCTTAGCTGCGTTGTTGCTTTCAAAATTGTACGTTTCAGTGCTTCCTAATCTGTCTAAAATTAATCGACAATCAACGTTTCTCTTCTGTGATTCAACTATTGTGTTAGCTTGGTTGCGTATACCACCCTATAAGTTGCAAACGTTCGTTGCAAATCGTGTCGTGAAAATATTAGAATTGACTAATCTAAATGATTGGAATCATATTGGTACTGATTTCAATATTGCTGACGTGGGTTCAAGAGGTATTCCTCCTCAAATGTTGAGTTCGTTAGAAGAGTGGTATAGAGCTCCAACATGGTGTTCAGAGCCGTTATCATGCTGGCCATTGTCTTCCGTAACAATACCCTCTGAAAGTCTACCTGATATTAAAAATAATCAAGGTGAAATTGTTTTGAATCTTACCGAAGATAGTGCCGTTATTCAAATAACTCATTTCTCCTCATATCTAAGAATGTTGCGTTCTTGTGCATATGTTTTCCGATTTGTCAATAATTGTAGAGCAAAAATAAAAGGTGTCTCTCGTGAAAAAGGAGTATTAAGTGTTAAAGAGTTGAAATCCGCACAAGATTTCTGCGTTAAAATCGTTCAAAAGTGTCATTTCAATCGTGAACTTACCCTTCTGAAAGAAGGAAAGCCTTGTGATAAAGCCTTTCAAAAGTTGTCTGTTTTTTTGGATAGTGATGATTTTATTCGCGTTGGTGGCAGACTTGTGAATAGTGATTTGGAATATGAAGCTAAGCATCCTCGCTTGATTCATAAGGACAGTCATTTTACTAAGCTCATTATTGAATATTATCACCGCTCCTATCTCCATGCTGGACCTAGGATTGTGCGTGCTCTCATCCAGCGTTGTTTTTGGATTATTGGAGCCCATAGTGTAATTAGACATGTCATACACAATTGTACTCGTTGTCGTTTATTCAAAGCGAATACTGTTGAACCCGTTATGGGCGACTTGCCCCGCTCTCGTGTCGTTCCCACGGCACCCTTTTTCAAAGTCGCTGTCGATCTCGCAGGTCCCTTCGTAGTTAAGGAGAGTGTTCGGCCCACACCTACAAGGCATATTTCGCTCTATTTGTTTGTTTAGCGACAAAAGCTTGTCATATTGAAACGTTAACCAGTTTGACGTCTGAGGAATTCATTGTCACTCTTCATCGCTTTGTGTCGAGACGTGGGTTACCTCAAGAAATATTCTGTGACCAAGGGACGAATTTTAAAGGAGCTGCACGACAATTGAAGGAAATTACTGAATTTTTGCGAGTTTCTGAAAATCAGACAAAAATTATTGATGATATGTCCAATAAAAACATCAAATTCCAGTTTAATATCCCACATGCCCCATTTATGAATGGAATTTGCGAATCCAATATAAAAAATGTTAAATATCATTTGTTCCGTGAATTAGGAAACCATACTGTTACAATTGTTGAGTTCACCACTATTCTCACTAAAATTGAGGCGATACTTAACTCAAGGCCGTTGTATGCACTTTCATCGTCACCCGATGATTACGCTGCCTTAACTCCTGGACATTTTCTTATCCATCGCCCCTTGTTGGCTGTTCCCGAAAATGACTATACTGACTCCAATGAACACAGACTATCTCGTTGGGAGAAGGTGAATCGCTTCACACAAAGGTTGTGGAAGAGATGGGAGAGAGAATATCTCCACACTCTTCAGCAGAAAAATAAGTGGTTTGAGCACGACTCTAACTTACAAATTGGGCAATTAGTGTGGATTAAAGAAGATAATTCAACGCCCCTATCATACCCATTAGGACGCATTGCAAGCGTCATTCGCGATTCTAAGGGAGTTGTTCGCTCCGCGTACGTTAAAACCAAATCAGGAGAGTATGTTAGGCCGGTTAGGAAACTAGCCCCAATACTCCCAAACTAGTGTCTCTTTAACCCCACGTTCCCCCCCCCCCTTTTTCCTGTTTTTCCTTTATCTCAGTGCATTGTGTGTTTTAATTTTTTAATCCTTTTGAGTTTTGTTTCTTGGATTGAGGCAATCCAAGGCGGGCGGAGATGGTTGATTCTTAGCGCAGGCGGATTATTGCTTGTTGGTTGAGATAATGAACTATCATCCTTTCCCCCCCCCCTACTCCCCTCCTACCCTTCCGTTCACCCTTCCTTTCAATTTCACTTCACTCTCGAGTTTGTTCCTCGACTGTCAACCTCGTACCGTGTTGCGTTCCGTTCCGTGAAAGTATCAGTTATTAATATACATATATGATTCAAAATTACATACATTCAAGAAATCTACTCATGCCAGAAGACGTCAACTTTACCACCTACTTACAGTCCACATTGAAGTCACCTTTGGTAAGTGATAGTTTTATTACTAATTAACTTGCTGTAGTCTGACTGCGTTGTTTCACTGTTTTCTTAACTGCACCCTGGGTCCTTGTGGCTCAAGGACAGGAAGGGATAACCAATTATTATTATCATTATTTACTAATATTATTATTTATTTTTTATTATAAATCTAATTCTTACTGTGATTAGTTTTGAATTAGCATGAAAATAGACTACGAAAATTGAATCAAGGGTTAGTTCTGATGATTGTGTTGAATTTTGCAATGGTGATTATCATTGAGTACATCGAGTATGTGCCTCCGTGCAAGCACACTAGTATTGTGCGGTATACTGTTCACAGAACTACTAGTTCATATAGGCTAGAGCTGAATATACTCAAATCAAAATTTGCTTAGCTCTTTTCATTGATATATATAGATACTGATATATTGTAGTGGATATATATCAATGGCTCCCCTACTCATACTCTACCACCCTAACAACCCAGAATCCACATTGTCTATTCAGCTCTATTTTATTTCCTACTATAATTGTTTTATTGTTTTATTGCGCGTGAGAAAATGAAATTGGGTTTCTTTAGACAAGTTAAAGATTTAAGTGTGACTTTGATACGAATTCACTTTGATAGTGGTGACATTGGATTGTAGATGTGTGTGTGTGTGTGTGTGTGTGTTTGTATTTATTGATTGATTTGTACTTATTCATTGGCAATGAATTCATAGTATTGGACAGTGTTATATTATAGCTAAGCTACGTTTGGATGATGATTCAGTTATTAACTCTATCTCAGAGACCTCAATACAAGTAAAAATGCATTATTTAATAACATTGTTTGTCGATCAGCCAGTACTTTAATCTATTTTTGAAATGTAATGAATCATATGAATACTTTAATCTATTTTTTAAAGGGGATGGATCATAAATGAATAATTAATTAATTGAATACGTGCTTCAGTGGCGTACCGAGGTTTCAAGCGCCCTGGAGCGGAAGTGTCTTACGAATCCCCCCCCCCCCAAAAACAAAATCAGTCTCACTCTCAACCACCCGATTGGGCTGATATTAATATAGTGGTCATTAAATGAATCAGCGGTTTTTCCCGCCTTTAACTACGCCGTATTTGTCAGAGACGCGAATCTCCGATGAATGATTTTTCGCCAGGCCAGATTCTGCTTTTATCAATTTCCAAACAGCTTGTTTTGGATTTTTTCACTTTTCTATTAATTTATTTGCAGTTATTTTTTTAGCATTTTGCAAGTCATTCCTTATATCTTGGAAATAGGATTCAAGCGTGAAGTATTTCAGTCCTGTTCTTGTTAATATAAAAACCATTGAACCTCTTGTGGATTTATTTTTCCAGAATAAATTCAAAGTCTTCATTCAATTACTTGAAATTATTATACCTTTTGTCACCCAATTTTAATCGTTTTGGCTTTGCTACTTTCGACTATTTGCTTCTTTTGACTCGATCGTTTTGCATTCTGTCTGTTTGTAACGCATTTATGGCTAAACCCGTGAACCGATTTCTTTTAAATTTGACATGAATGTTCCTTTTAGTAATGCGCAGAGATGTATGCATACAATTTTTTTAAATTGAGCTGCATTTCACCCTTTTGGCCTTCATTATATTAATACATTTTTTATAAGTAGAAGGCAATTTTCTCTCAAGAACGGTGCGCCCCTCAGAGCCTTGCGCCCTGGAGCGACTGCTCCACTCGCTCCATTATCGGTACGCCACTGACGTGCTTACAAGTAGTGATATTGTGGAGCAAGCATGGTCAGTAAAGCCAAATAAATCTCTAAAGTTGAAAAATTTTGCTTTTAATATTCATTAAGTCTGTGCGCAGGTTTGGGTCATATTCTTTTAAAAGTTTTCTGAATTGGATATCATTTAAATATTATATCTATTGTAATATGATTTTTTTAATCATTTATATGTTGAAATATGGGTACTAATTTTTCGGTTTTTGAGGGAAATTGATCTTTCCTACAAGTTACAGTATTTTAAACTTATTATAATTTTCTTAGAACTTAAAGACAACTTGGGGATCAGAATGGCACAATTTCTATTTCAATCTACTAGTAGTTTATTTTAAAAAAAAATTCGATAAACTATCTAGATATTAGCTTTAAAAAAACAATTTTCTCACTTGGCAATGTTGGAGAATGCACCCACCTCTAATTAATCAAAACTTATCTTATGACAATAATAATCTCAAGGATAGTCTAACTAAATTTTTTAACAAATAGCAATTGCAATGATTCTTTTACATATAAACTTAAAAAACAACTTTTGAATGGAAATTAACTCAAAAGTTGTTCAAAAGTAGTTTTATTAAGTTTATATTACATATTAGTGGAAACAAGATGGATCTTCAACATCATTCTTTTACAACTCATGACTGAGGTTTTATATTTTCTTGTCTCATCCTCCTCCTATTCCTCCATCACCTCGACCTCTTCATCCTCCTCCTCCTCCCACTTCTTCATCATCATTCCTCCTCATCCTCTCTCTATTTCTCCTACACACTCTCCTCTTTCTCTTCCAGGATTGATCCTGTCGTTCTCACACCGCTAAAATCTCAACCCATTATAAATTCGGTGATCGATATTTGCAATCCTTCCCAATGTTCTACCACACTTTAGTGCAACTGTAGGACGTGTCCACACCAACTTGTATCATTATTTGGCAGGGTGTGAAATGTCCCCGTGTGTGTGATTCTGGTCTAACCAATAGCAAAGCAGTGGCAAGCCGTTGTGTACTGGGGTCCCCCACCTTCCACCCAATCATAAACCACATTCGCCCGCGCCTCTAAACATATGTGAACAGCCTACATAAACATTAAGCACACACTCATTTGCACACATGTGTGTCTGTGTTTCAAATTAGATGTCCAAGAGAGCGTGCCTCTTATTGGTCCATTTAATTACAATACGATACCATACACTGCAATCTGCTCATTCTCTCTAAATTAGTAAATTTTTGTTTTGGTAGAATTAACATTTAATATATAAACGTCTTTAAGATGTCCTCTGACGACAAGGCTTTGACGCTGGGAAGTGAGGGATTTGAGGAGAAGAGGGAGGAAAATTAGGAGGTGTAGAAAACAGAAGGAGTAGAAAGAGGAGAGAAGTGAAATGAAGAAAGGAAAAAGGAGAAGAAAGAAAGAAGAGAAGAAAATAGAGGAGTAGGAAGGAGAATGAGAAGATGAATGGAGACCAGCGGAGAAGAGGGGGAAGAAGAAAAAGGAGAGGCAGGAGAAGGTGGAGTAGGAGAAGTAGAAGAAAAGATGGAGAAATGAGAGGAAAAGAAAAATAAAAGAGGAAAGAGAAAGAGAAGAAGAAATAGAAGGGACAGACCAAGATCAAGAAAGAGAAGAGGAAGAGACGAAGGTGCAGTAGAAGGGGGAGTAGAAGAAGAAAAGGAGAATACACAGAAGAAAAATAAGAGAAAATAAACAGAATGAGAAGCAGGTGCAGTGCAAGAGGGAGAAGAGGAAGAACATAAAAGAGGCAGAAGGAGAAGAAGAAAAAGAAGGAAATGAAAAAAGAAGGAGAAGAAGAAGAGAACGAAGAGGCACAAAGAAATGAAGAAGGAGAAGATGAAGAAGAAGTAGAAGAAGGTGAAGTAGATGAGGAGTAGAAGAAAAGATTGTGAAAAGGGAGGAAAAGAAGAATAAAAAGAAAAGAGGAAGGATAAGTAGGTGCAGTTGAAGAAGAAGAGGGTGGGGAGGTATAAGATGATGAAGCTTGTTACTCCTCCCACCAGGGGGCGTGACTTAACAACCAATCACAACGTCCAATTAAGGTCAGCCTCTTTCCCTCTTAGCCAATAGTATCATTCCATGCACAGTATATATAAGGCTTCTCTGTACTTCAGTTTTCAGTTTGATTGAGATTGATAATGTTGTAACAACCGAAACTAGTTTCTCTAAGTTTTAATAAATGTGGTTGTGACAATTTCGTCTTATTATTCATTCAAGATGATGAAGAAGAGGAAGAAGAATAGGAAGATGAAAAACAGAAAGATGCGGAAAAATACTCTTATTATACGTGAATACTTTTATTCTTTAAAGCTTCAAAATGTGAGACTACATTAATTTATAACCTGCATGAAAATAAGAAGCATACGTCAGTGATCATAGAGCTATAATTATATTCTGTGAACGCTGTTTGGCATGTGTTATGCTGATTTTCAAAAGCGTTTGATGTTTGATCACTGAAACAAAGAAAATATCACTCTGTGTTTCAATTACTACAATCATAAACTTATTTTCAAGCTAGTTGGCTGTTCCTCGATCAACTGCTGTCTTTTTTGACGTTTGTTCTTACCGAAAAATGTGAGTGAAACTATAAAAATAATATTTTATCTTTACTTATACTCTTATTACTATATCTGAGTGTTTTATTACTATAACTCCTACTTTGACATGTATTTTTATTGAAAAATGTAAGTGGAACTCTGCAGAGAATAATAGGCCTATCTAAAAAATACTTACTTACTTACTTACTGCTGGGGCATCACAAATCTCAGTCGATTTTTTGCCTCGTAGATTAGCCTCCTCCATTTTTCTCTGTCCTCTGCCATTTCAATTGTTCCTCCACACCGGACAACATCTTTCCCAACTTGGTCAAGCCACCTTAATTTAGGCCTTCCCAATGGTCGCCTTCCTGCAGGTACGACCTTGCACACCTCCTTCAGCCTTGTTCCCTCCTCTCTACGAAGTACATGACCTAACCAGCTAATTCTTTTGGCTTTTATGAGGGCTATTATATCTGGTTCTTGGTATAGGGCACGTAATTCCCTGTTTTTTCTTATGCGCCAAACTCCATCTTCAATATAAAAATACTTGCTCTGTAAAATTTAAAAGGAAGCCCAAAACAAATAATGTGTGCTTTTCTTTCAATTTAATGAATATCTTTTTAAATTCATCTTATTTAAGTACCTTTTCTCTCTTGTATTTGTAAAAAAATGTTTTTTTTTGTTCATGGGTTATGTTTACAAAAAATTAAACCCATTTAGTTACCTAATTATTTTTATTTAGCCTATTTATCTATTTATCACTAATTTGTTTCTTGTTAAACGTTTTATAATAACTCTTGCTTTTGTTTTGTTCATGGGTTATGTTGCTATAAGATATTACCTTATTTCAAACCATAAATTATCATGATTTTGTGGAGTTGATTGTGTAATTGATACTTTTGTCTATTGATTTGACCAACATACAATCAATGTAAATAAAACAGGCTCTTGCCCGAAACTGCTTCTCACAAAATTTCAAAATAGAATCAAAATCTGTTTCACTAGAAATCTCACTTATATTATTATCAATAGATGAGCTCAGTTTTGGAGAATAACATAACCTAAATTTGAACAAATATTTTTTTGAATAAATATCATCTGTTAAAATGGATCATAATGATCCCATAAAGGGTCTCCCCACCGTATAAAGCCATATGCTGATGATAATAATATAGAATAAAAGTAAGAAGAAAATTGAATTTATGTGCAAAGTAACAAACATTGTAAATAGTTGAGCTTTTGTTTAGGAGGTGCTGGAGTAAGGTTAGAATTATAAAGATTTAGAAAGTATGAAGTTTTAAGAAGTATCAAGTTTTAGAAAGTATCAAGTTTAGATGGAAGAATAATAATATACAAGAAGATATAATAATATACAAGAAGCCTACTATTATTTCATTTTGTTGCTTGGTGAAAGAGATTTTATTCATTTTTTCATGTGAACCCATTTCTCATTTGTGCCTGAAAACAACCTAGAATAATTATTTTAATTGTTTATCTCAATTCAAGTTCATTCAGTTCATTCTTTACCCAAAAATACAATTAATAGAAACACAGATATACTTATTTCAACTTGGAACATTACTGTAAAATATTTGTAATAAATTTAAACATGCTTCAGAAAAGCAAATCAAGAAACAGCTCAAATGAATATGTTACAACTTCTTTATTTTAACTCTTAAATCTAAACAAAATTCAAAATGGTGTCTACTTTCTCTAGATTAATAGATTGTTCATATTAACTTTTCAAGAGAATTCAATAACTTGCAGTCACATTTTCATTAAGAATAGTACTTACTCTGTGGGCCGAACATTTTCGAATCTTTGAGATCCATTTTCAGAGGCGTCCTCCTTGATCATCAATGTCAGCTTTTTGGTTAGAAGAATTGTGGTTTATGCAGAATGTAATCAAAAAGTTTGTATGATTTAAAATTTAGTTGTTTGTTGATGTTTTTTTTTTGTGTGTGGTGTGTTTGTATATTTCAAATTTACGATATTTCAGATTTCATATGTCAAATGTGTGAATTGGTAGTGATGTCGGTAATTATTGAGTATCCGAACTTTTCGATTTTTCCAACAATTTTTTTTTTGTGACATCTACACACCCCATGAAGCAATAATCCGTTGAAATTTTTTGGGGGTCGCGTCTCTTTTACCCAAAAATTTAAATTTTCGAAAAAAAATTTTTTGACAAAAATTTTATTTTTCATTTAAAAAATTCATAATTTGAAAACATATTATGAACTCCCAACCATAAAACCATATAAATCAAATTAATAATCACATATCTGAAGAAAACTGAGCTTACTAACCTTTCAATACTTGGGGGGATACAACTCCGCAGCCGCTTTAAAAAAATAATGTAAACGCTCCTCCCGCTGGTATCGGCGCTTAAACTGAAACTCAGCAAGGTAGCCGGCGAAATG
The DNA here is from genome assembly GCA_948455865.1 of Conomelus anceps. Classification (NCBI taxonomy): domain Eukaryota; kingdom Metazoa; phylum Arthropoda; class Insecta; order Hemiptera; family Delphacidae; genus Conomelus; species Conomelus anceps. The sequence goes on along the minus strand of OX418223.1, from coordinate 54,994,380 downwards.
CGCTTTTTTGACTCCAAACCTTGGAATCGTACAGCGCACTTCGCGCCAACTCCTCTCAACCGTATTCGTGTGAGCTTGGGTTTTCTGGGTCCACAAAGTTCAATGAATGATTGACAGTCAAGTGGTCATACAGATCTTTGTTGAGGGATTGATACGCCTTCCAACAATCACTTATTACTGTGGAGCCAGGCAGGATCCACTCTTGAATCAAATTCAAAAGAGTATCGCTGTCCCTGGCTGCAACAGGCACAAAAAATGATTTATTGTAATCACGTTCAACCCCACCAAAGACCCACTGACCCCTCACCTGTCTCCCACGATTGTACTTCGATCGCCCAAACTTCGCCTCGTCAATTTCGACAAACTTTCCTGGTCCGCCTAACTTTTGTGACAGTTTTTCTGAATTGAACAGAAAAACTTCCCGGCAAAATGAATACCAGTCAACCACTGTTGTTGTCGAAATTCCCAGCTCTTCACAAATAAATGTTTGTCGGGGTGGCTTTAGGTGCAAAAGTATTGACACCAAATAGAAATATTTTTCTATTGGGAGTCTACAATTGTCCAAGAACGAGCCCACCCTTGCCGAGCCAGTAAAGCCACAAACCGCAGCCGCCTTCTTCCCACGTCGAATTTTTTTTTGACAGCGAAATTTAAGATTTGATTTATTCACAACTAACTCCGCACCACACTTTAAACACACCGAAATCTCTTTAAAAATACCATGCCTGAACAAAAATTCAATCACGTCCTTTTCGCTAAGGCGTATAGATTCTAAAAATTTTAGCTTGCACTCTGTATCACACATTTCACGTAATGAATAAATATGAATGAATATTTTCCATGTGATCTAACAATAATTGTCGATCTGACCAAACACAAAATCATAGCATTTCAAAGAAAACATATGTTTTCAAACTATTATATTTTTGGATTGAATGGTTACTTGACCGACCTTGCTAAGCTCTAGATGACCGACCAACCAAACCTAACCTAACCTAGCCTAGTCTGGCAGTGTTACAGTGTGATGGAAGTATTCATACGCGGAAGAAAAATAGTTCCATCAGAAAACTCTAATTTAAATGCCAAATAAGCGTTGCCCCCGCAAAATATCAGTGTATTATTACTTACTAGTGTGTTTTGAGTGTGTGGGGAAACAATTGTTGGAAAAATCGAAAAGTTCGGATACTCAATAAATACCGTGATGTCAGTAGAAGTGTGTCCAGTTTGAATTATACGGCCGGCAAAATTCGATTCAGCTTTTGATGTTAAGGCTTGAAAATGTTCTTTCTAACGTTGTTTGAATGTGTGGCCTGTTTGTCATATGTAGAATTTGTTACAATCAGAGCAGTTTAGTTTGTAGATTCCTGGGAGATTGTAATTGCTTGTGTTCAGTGTGGTTTTGAGTGTAAGTGCATTTTTTATTTTATTTTTGTTCTGAATGAGATGGTGTGGCCGGCTTTTTTGAAGATTTTTGCTAGTCTGATTGTGGATTAATATATATAATTGTGTTGTATTTTTTATTTTTGTTTGTTATTTTATGATTGAGTTTGTCAATTAGGTCGTGTTTGTAGCCATTTTCTTGTTCTAGGTATTTTATTGTATTTAGTTCAGTGTTATAATTGTTGGTGGATAGCGGTGTGTTGTTGAGTCTGTGTAGCATTGACCTGAATGCTGCGTGTTTTTGTTGTGTTGGATGATTGGTGGTGCTGTAAAAATTTAAAGGACACGAACTCAACACCTTGGAACAATTTGAAATATACAAACACACCACACACAATAAACAAAACATCCTCAACAAACAACTAAACTTTTAATCACAAAAACTTTTTGATCGCATTCTACAAAAACCACAACATTCTTCTAACCAAAAAACTTACATCGATGATCAAGGAGGATGCCTCTGAAAATGGATCTCAAAGATTCGAAAACGTGTGGCCTGCAGAGTAAGTAAATTCTACTTATTCTTAATGAAAATTCGACTGCAAGTCGTTGAATTCACTTAAAAAGTTAATATTAACAATGCAGTTCATCAATGAACAAGAACTCCAGGAATACGAGATTGTGTTAGTTCTACATTTTTAAACTGAGCTCCTAAATCGATATTTCTGTTTTGGAAAGAATCACTAATTATATTTGAAGTGAATTCCTAGTTCAACTTGGACATAACATGAACTTTTCATTTTTTCATTGAAAATTTGTAAAGAAAGCAGCAGCGGGCTATGCCTGTTGTATCTTTACTTGATTGTGTTTTGTGTAAAAAATGAATGCATGAAAGAAAACTTGTGTGCTGATACAATTTTCTATCAAATTGCTTTTTAGTATATTTCATAACAATAGAACATTTTTTATTCTATTTATCTTGTCTAATTTTTATTTTTTTGCAGAAAATCAGTTATAGAAAACTATGATAATAAGAAAGTTTGTGTACCAGTTGAGCGTTATAGTCAACTTGATATTTCTCCTCTACGTTTGCACTCTAATATCTTCAAGGTAAGTTTTGCTCATTTTGTTATTTGATTCTTAAAGTCCTGTTCATTAGTAAGAACAGATAAGTCATTACTATTATATTGTGGTTTTTAATTCAATTCAATTCAGGCTAATTTATTCCATATATAAACAAATTTACATCAACATTCCAAAATTTAAAATCAAATGATACTAAAAGTTTAAAAAAATGTACAATATTATTTGTTCACTAGAAATGTATTAAACAAATTTTAATGAGCATTATATTGGATAATGAGACTTGAAGCTGTGAAAACCACATTTATCGAAAACCGTGAGATACTAGTTTCGGTTGTTACACCATTATCAATCTCAAACAAACAAACAGAGCTTGTTTGAGATTGATAATGGTGTAACTACCGAAACTAGTATCTCACGGTTTTTGATAAATGTGTTTGTCACAATTTCAAGTCATTCATCATGGATTTCTAACACAATATCACCTTTGCCATAACAAAAAAGTTGAGCATTATATAATTGAACCATCCTTGTTTTCGTTTGTACCAAAAAATGTTCTAGGATCTAATAATAATAAATGGGATTGAACTTTAAAATGTCAAAAGGGTATAATTAATTACTTTAATAAGACTAATTACTTCGATATGGCCCTCATTACCCTGTTCCAATTATATTTATTTATTTTTCAAATCTCTTATTTCCAATTGACCTGTATATCTCTCAATTGAAATTAAAAAATGTACATGGGAGTCATTTGATAAGCTTCAAATCTTGGTCCTATTCATTAGTTTTCCAAATTTTTCCAATTTTGAACTGAATTCTTCAATTATTTGAATGTAAAGTGAACATGAGGATCTTTATGATGAGGTACAAATCTACATAGTATTTATTGTTTTCCCCCCAAATATTTCTAATTTTAAATGAAATCACACATTTTTCAATTAAATTTAGAAATGGAGATAAGACTTTTCTTATATGCTCCAAATTTTTATCATATTTATTAGTTTTTTAAATTTCTTCTATTTTGCAGATATTTTTAAATGAAATTTAGAAATAGAATGACAATATTCTTTAAATCTTTAAATCTTCATAATATTTATTCTTTTTTTCACGTTTCTCTAATTTCAAATTGTCACATATTTTCCAATTACTGGAATGCAAAATGAACATGGGGATTTTTTTGACAAGCTCTAAATCTTTATCACATTCATTGGGTTTTCCACCACTATCGAATTTCAATTTGGCTCAAATATTTTCAAATATAAATTTTCAATAAAAAATGGTGTTATTTTTGATAAGCATCAAATACTCATCATATTTATTAGTTTTTTCCAAACTTCTCTAATTCTAAATTGAATCACAAGTTATTCAATTGAATTTTAGAAATAGAGATGAGGGAATCTTTTGATATGCTTCAAATCTCCAAACTGTTATCCTTCACACTCCTTCAATTCAGTTTTTCTTCTTTTTGCTTGAATTGAAATTTAGAAATGGAGTCAAGGTTTTTCTCGATAAGCTGCAGACAAACTCCACTGTTTGCAAGCTAACTTTGGAAGAAGTGGAAGAATATAGAAGACTGAAAAGCAGTCACATGAAAAGTGCAGCAGTTCCTACTAAAGTACCATTTCTGCCAGGTAACTGTTTTCATTATCACTTACCGGGTGATATGGAACCCACCTAATAAAGAAGGTCCATGTTCTCCATAAGGGTCTCCCCACCAATAAAAGCTGTATTCTTATTATTATTATTACTATTACTATTACTATTATAGAAATTTGATTTGTTGTATTGAACCTTGTCAAGCAGCCTTGCAGGTTTGCTTAAGGTTATATAATTTTGAATGAATAAAAGATTTTTCTATTCTATTCTATTCTACTATTACTATTACTATTACTATTACAATTACTATTTCTATTACTATTACTATTACTATTACTATTACTATTACTGTTACTGTTACTATTACTATTACTATTACTATTACTATTACTATAACTATTACTATTACTATACTATCACTATAACTATAACTATAACTATCACTATTACTATTACTATTACTATAACTATTACTATTACTACAACTATTATTATTATTATTATTATTATTACTTTTTAGACAATTTTCACTAATATACAATGCTTGAATTTCAATTAAATAATATGACTCATAAGTGTAATACCCAATCATGATTTATAATAAATTATTGTGATCATCAGTACTGTAACACTTCAATGTTAAGAACATAAATATGATACTATTTTTCTTGAGTAGCTTTTTGTTGAAATGACTATGGGTAACTTATTCAATGCGTTTTTGATGAATAGACTATGTATAGTTGTATACATACAAGTTGATTCATCAGATAGTACAGGTATAGACCCTATTAATAGCTTATTATCACATACAGGTTGTTTTTAATACAGTGTGATCTCAATATTAATCTAAACCTCATTAGATTAGACAAACTGGGGCACAATAAAAAATAGGATTTCACTGATATGGTGTAACTGCTAGAAATATATCACGGTTTTAAAATAAAATAATTCTGTACCGAAAAGTGAATCATGAGTGCCTACAATTGGGGCCGGTTTAATCACTCAGAACAAATACTGTTCAATAGTTTATTCTCTATGATTCTATTTTCTGATATTTTTCATACTGATGAGAGTATCTCAACATGAAATAATTCATGAATCAATTGCATCCATTTTTTTCAGGAGTAAACAAAGTTGGTGACCAGCTTGTAACTAGTGTTGTAGAAGACAAAAATAGTGCTGAAGAAGTTGAAACTGAAAAACGTGCAAAATCTTTGAAAAAACTGATTGCATGTCACGACCGAGATGCGCTGCCATACACAGCACAGCGTGGCGACTTTTGGGTGTTTTATAATTACGTGGTGTCCAAACGCAGACCGCACTGCTGGGAGAGCATCACCTATACCACACACGCCGACCACACTTTTCTGGACAACTTGATACCAGTGATGGACAGATGGCGTGGTCCGCTCTCACTGGCACTTTATGCGCCTGGCACTGATTTTGAGGAATCTCTCAACATCATTAGGTGACTGCATTTTAGATATAGATGAATCGATGAATGAAATACAAATTATAATATCACGTTTCATTGCAGAAAGTCCTGAGGCTGCTCCGAAGGTCACCCTGATTCTCTTGAGTGTAGAATCTCATATCAAAACTGACACTGTATTTCTATTATTTAAAATATGATTTTTACAGTGTGATTTTTAGAGTGTAGAATTTAATATCATAACTGACACTGTATAGAAAGGTGTATAGAAAGAGTAGATAGATTAGATTGATGTACGCCGTTGTTCAAGAGACTTGGTCACCTAACTGTACCCTGCTTATATGTGTATGAAGCTACTTTATATCTAAAAACAAAAATGATATTAACCAAAATCTTGACGTACATGATTATAATACAAGAAGTCAAGGAGATTATCACTTGGTGAGTCACAATAGAAGCTTATTCAAACAAAAGTTAGTAACATTGGTAGGAAACTCTACAACAAGCTACCACAGTTTTTAAAGAGTCTTGAAAATATAGAAATATTAAAAAAACAATCAAAAAAATATTCAGTTGATAAAGCTTTTTATAGTGTACAAGAGTTCCTTTCACATCAAAATTAAGCCTCACCCCAACTAATTGATATAGTAATTATGGTGACTAGTGTATAAGATTGTATAATTGTTGATATCTGACTTGTCTTATACTCCTTAACTGGAGTCTCCAAGACGTAATCTACAAAAAATTCTATTATTTAAATTATGATTTTTACCTACTTATATATGGAAGGGATGCATTCCACTTCTAAAGAGAAGCTTCATCAGCCTTTTGAAATGAATACCTTCCATACGAAGGAAAAATCGTAATTTCAATAGAAATTCATTGTCAGATTAGATTAGGTTAGGTTAGGTCATGGAAAACATCACAGCATAGAATGTTGGCAGTTGCCAGTCACTATTATCACTATTTTACAATCTGGGAATTGTCGCATTTGAATTGAATGATGATTGGACATCAGGAGCAGATATTCATAAACATAATACAAGATATATAGAAATTTAATTGCAGTAGAAAAGCACCAAACTAATTTTTATGAACTAAATCCCAATTACATTAGTAAGAAGGTATTCAGTTCACTACCTGCTAGTATTTTAAGGAAAACTGAATCTCTTGACTTGTTCAGAAATGGGCAGTGGCGTAGCCAGGGGGGGCCCATGGGGCCCGGGCCCCCCCCCCCCGAAATTTCAGAAATAAAAAATTCTCAAATAACTAATAGATAAGGACTTATTAAAGTCGAAGGGTTCTATCTGTTTTGTTGTATTATAACGAACAGATAACAGAAACCCTGGTTGTGTAATAGAATATAGCTACAGTTATAGTCAGATTAATGCATTTTTCAAATTTTTCCTCAACATTTACTCATATAGAAACTTGTTAGGTGCTCAAATGGATAATTTTTATTTAAAATGAGCTACCGGTACGAATTCGAATAAAACATGTTAGAAAACTGTGACTACCATAATTATTTATTCATTACATTAAATAAAATGCAATTTTCAAGTTTGAAGTGGATTAACTTTGTTAATTATTAATAAATCACCTTTTTGAATAAACTCATCTTGTAGAAAATTTAGTTTTGAAGTTAAAATTCAGTATAACCCACTAGCCTGAACGCACCTAAAGTTCATAAAATCGGGATTTTATAAATGAAAACACACAAACAAATGCAAGTTCTATGCAAGCGTGTAAAATCAGTGTGCTATGATAAAAAAAAATCCGATTTCATGAACTTTGGGTTGGGTGCGTATTAGGCTAATGACATAAATTATATGAAACTTATAATAATAAGTATTAATTTTGAGATTCAGTACATAAGTTAAGTATGATTAGTTTCCAATTCAAGGGTTTTAACTCAAAATAGTCACAGATATCGGTACGGTATATCAAACTTTATCATTTCAAACCTGGCCACCTAGGTTCTTGGGTAGTAATTTTTCAAAACTTTCTTTTGAACTTTAGAGCCTAACAAGTTGTCTAGATTAGCTTTTCACACCACTAAATTTAAAAAAAATCCGGACCCTCCTATACCCCAAACTTGGTGAGCCCCCCCCCCCCCCAACACCCCCCCTCACGGAAATTTGATCCTGGCTAAGTCACTGCCCCCCCCCCCTTGGTGAGCCCCCCCCGAAATCTAATCCTGGCTACGCCACTGGAAATGGGTTGAAAGAATGGCATATAGAGAAATGTTTCTATAATTAGTTGGCAAAAAGCCTTTTAGAATTTTAAACCTGTAAAGTTTTATAGATAATACGTCTGTAAGTTTTAACAAGTATTGTTTGAAGATTATTGTTGTTCTCTATGTACATCTATGTAGTTATTTAGTGTTACTATTCATAGCGAGTATGTTATAATAAATGAACAAAGCCTGATACAATGAAATATTCAAGGACCTGATGGATCAAATAATAATAAAAACTTAAAAACACTCTCAAGTGGAAATTGTTACTCATGTTATGGCCTGACGGCCGTTTCACACTGATGTTAAGAGCATTGTCAGACGACCCACAGTACACTGATCAAAGGCACGAGTTTGAGGGTTATGGATGTTGGATAGGTGAGGGGTGGGGGAATGAGTAGGTGTGAGGTTTGAAATTGGGATTATTTTGTCAAAAAGGGTGTGTGAGAAAAAGTTAAGTTGATTAATTAAAATGTTGTCAGGTTGCTGTTTTGTGTGTTTATACCATGTAACATGTCATAACATGAGTCACAATTTTCACTTAAAAGTGTTCATAAGTTTTTATTATTATATTAGTGGAAAGACGATGGATCATCAACATAAAAATTATAATATTTATTATTGATAGTGCTGTGTAGACTGTAGGCAAATGCACCATTTAACCATGGTGCATCCTAACCTATCTACTAATCTTGCAATTCAACTGATTTGGTATATAAACATCATTATGCTTCCCAATTCAAAAAAATGCAGTTCTTGAACAAGTTCTTCTTCTTCTTCAACAGATCTCATGCCTCAATATTTTATCCTTTTTTTTAATTCAACGATTTTAAATAATTTAAGGAAAGCTTCCTACACAATCAAAATGAAAACGTCAGCTCTTGTACTATAAAAAATTAAGGTTGACAATATTGGGCTGAACATCAGTTTTCATAACTCCCAATGTTTTGATTTCACTAGCAGAAACCAGCCTAGAGCCTATAGTGGGAAACTGTTGTACATTATAATTATTTTTATATTTGGCCCCAAACTTCAAAATTAATAGAGATCTCACTTGGACTATAAGGAAACGATGTTCCAAGTTTTAAGAGTCTAGAATATTTCTTTCAAGTGCTGGGGCACAGACGAACAGACAGACAATGGCATGAATAAAACATTGCACTGTCAGGTCATTGATAAATTTATGTTTTCATGTAATAGTGAGATCAATTTAATATTGTAATTGTAAACTCTAAAATTTGGGTTATTGTCATGATTGTCATCAGGTATCTTCGAAAATGTGGCACACAGCTGGTCAAAGACTATGTCACATTTCACATCTATTTTCCATCAAAGCACATTCCCAAGAACATTCCACATGGTGACGAAATACTGGAGGCTGGTGAAATAGATTGCGCGCTGCCTGCTCCATGGTTGAAGCAGTTTGATGTAACCTACAGAAAGCTCAAGAAATTACCATACATGATTAATGTGGGGCGCAACATAGCGCGTGAATCGGCCACCACACACTATGTTGTACCGCTGGACCTGGAGCTTTATCCCAGTCCTGGACTTATTCCAAAATTCTTTGACATGCTATTGCGTCAGGAGGCCCCTCTCCTAACAAAGAATCCAAAAGTGTTTGTGTTGCCTATATTTGAAGTGAAAAGCGATATGCATTTGCCAGAAAGAAAAAGCGAGTTGGTGAGTCTTGTTCAAATATTCAATTTTTTGTTGAGGATGAAGCCCACATAGGTCTGAGACCTGTGCGTGGGTAATGAGTTGGATGATTGTGATTGATGTGTTGGAACTACAGTTTTAGGTGGGTTCCAAACAACCGGGAGGTGATTTTACAGCAGAGAACAGTGTTATTTTATGCAGGCCAATCTAATCAGTCAACCTTTCAAAGAGCGTCCAGGAGAATACAGCGTATCTCTATCTGATTGAACAGATACCTGCTACGGCTCACGGCTATCAGTTCCCTAATTTATAAAAGTTTTTTCAATGCTTTCTATGACGAAATGCTTGATAATACGAATGTACAAAAAATTTACATTGTACAGATGTACAGCAAATTTGTGAGGTTTTCCATGATGAACTACTAAACTTGATGAACCATCTAATATCAAAACTGATATTGTATTAGTATTTGAATTACGATTTTTACTCACTTATACTAGAGTGTTCTTGAGTGAAGGAGTATAATAAGATTTATTTATTCACTTGAAGGTGCCAAAACATTTATGATGTCTTCCATGACAAAATACTTGATAAACAATATAATATCAAAACTGAAACGGTTTTTCTATTAGAATTATGATTTTCACTAATTCATATTGGAGTATCTTTGAATATGTTTGGAGAATATAAGTGTTTGATACATAATTTCCCTTTGATTTTATTATAATCATTTTTTATTTATTCATTCATTTAACTAAAATACAGTCAATGTGAATACAACAGGCTATTGCCCAGGACTGCTTTTTATGTAGCAGTAGGCTATGCTCCAATTTTTTGTAATCTAATATCAGAACTGGCACTGTTTTTCCATTTAAAGTATGATTTTTACCCACTTCTTTTGAAGTATCCATCTAGATATTGGAGTATATAAGTGAGAAGGATCCAGGAGTGTGTAGCTTATCTCCATCTTATTTAGCAGATACCTGCTATGGGTCTCAGCTATCACTTCCCACTATGATTGATGAGCAATTACCATGTATGTGTATTTCAGGTAAAGATGCTAAGAGATGAATCGGCAATCCCATTCCATAAGTTTTTGTGCCCTTCATGTCATACGGTGCCAAAATCAGATGAATGGATAAACACAACTGCCAGTGAAGACGGCACATTGAAGGTCTTCCATATAGCTAAGCGTAGTGGCAACTGGGAGCCTTTCTACATTGGCACAAACCAAGAAATACCGTTCGATGAACGAATTGCCTGGGAGGGAAAAGGGGACAAGATGCCACAGGTGTGTAAGGCCCTTGCAAAAGAGTATTGTTTATTCTTCTTGTTCAGCAGATTCATAAATTATAACATGCATCAATATTTTATCCCTGTTTTTATTTTCATTTTGAAGATTTAAAATAATTTAAAAACAGATTTCAACACAATAAAAAAATGGAAACATCAAGCATCAATGCTTGCACTGTAAAAAATAATGTTGATAATTGGAATTAACATTAGCCTTAGTAATTTCCAATGTTTTGATTTTCATGTGTCAACATTAATAGCTGCCAATGTTTTGATTTTCAATGGCTAAAACTAACCTAGAGCCCATTGTAGGAATCGGTTTTACATCACAATTATCATCATATTTGACCCTCATACTCCAAAATCAATAGCAATCTTACTTTAGGCTTTGAGGAAGCTATATACCAAGTTTCAAGAATCTAGAATTTAGAGTCTTTCTTCAAAAAGCGCTAGGGCACAGATGGATTGATGGACAATGGCACGATTCCAATAAGACCCTGTCAGGGCCTTAATAATTGCAATTAAGGGGGGTAAGAGCATCCTATGTTGCACATGTTAATGTTTGACCCTTTTTCTCAAAACCTACTGGAGATATCAACTTGAAATCTGGACACACAAAAACTGTGATTTCTCATAACGTTTAAATGAGGGGATTTATTTTGTTTCAATTCAAATTTTTTATGATTTTTTTTCAAAAACATCTTTAGGAGTCAGAAAGGTTTAGATGGAGCAAATTTTTTCAAATTTCTTTTAGTGAAATTTTCTACTTAAAAGTTGAAAAACATAACCAAGAATGTAGCATGAAAGCTTTGTCAGTTTTAGAGAAAAAATGTCTTTTATGTGAAAAATCTTGTTTGAATCTTGTTTTTATTTCTCTAAGTTTTGATTATTTTGTTATAGCCTTATTCTTTTCAATTTTTCTTTTACTCTTCAACAAGAATACACATTGTCATAAATACCACTGATCAGTTTTTCGTCTCTGATCTCTTAACCACTAACCACTTGAATTGCATGTTTTATTTTGTTTTAATATTTCCTTACTTTCCAACAGGCATACACATTGTGTCTATTTGATAATGATCTCCTAACCACTAATTTTCCAAGTTTAGTATTATTTGGTTTTATTGCAATTATGTTTTAAATTTTTCTTTACTTGTCAACAGGCATACACATTGTGTGTGCTCGACTATGATCTCCTAATACTGGACAGTGCATTTCTTGTGCATAAGCCTGGCATCAAAACAGATGACGACCCATCTCGTTTACCACTGATTAAACAAAATCGTGACTTCATCAATAATGTCATTTATACTGAGCTGAAATTGTTGTTTGGGGCACGTGAAGAATGCACCATTTACAAAGGTAAGGGCTTTCGGATTCTAAACAAGAATTGATAATTATAGTTTTTGAAGGAATTGATTTTACTTTTTGAAGGAATTGCGATTAACTAAATAGTAGACTCAATTATTGTAACTTTTTTTTATTCTTCCAACATACACTTGATACTTGATGGTTCTGGCAGCACAGTTGGTTGGAGCGCTTTTTTGTGATAAGATAAAGTGCTGGCTGGCTTAGTTTCCTGCAGCCTTGAGTTCGAATCTCATTCAGCCATGGATGTTTCTCATCATTCACCCATTCACTTCATTACCCATGCCCAAGTCTCCAAAAGCATGTGGGCATCATCCAAAATTGAAAAAAAAACTTTTCTACATCTTCATACTGCAATTTCATAATTTAACTTTTACCCCTCCAACTCCACAATTGAAACTTCATTCTGAGACTACAAAATGGAAACAGAACTCATTGGTCGAGTTCATGGGAGCCTTCCCATTTACTGGTAAATGTTACAGGTAACATGTGATTGGTCTATTCACATTCTATGATGTTTATGGAAATGAATTTTAGACTAACCAGATGCCACTGGTAACATTTACTGGTAAATAAGAAGGCTCCCATGAACGTAACCATATACTATAAAAAAATTTACTATAATAAAATAAAAAAGGCTCTTATTACTATAAAAACATTAGATCTTCTTCTTACTTTCATTCTATACTAGAGGTTCACCATTCTTTGCAACGGGACTTAGGGTGATTTAAAAAAAATTAAACATGCAATGTACGGATTTCAACCACCAATGCCAACACAAGTCTAAAAAAGGATTAGGTGCTGCAATATTGATACAGAACAAATGTGTTGCTTTGACTTGACTTGGGACTTGAAGCTTATCTGCATCAAAGTGACATATCATTTATCAGCTCTTCTGTAAGCTTCCTGCATCTAAACAGATTTTAACACAGTAAAATATTTATTTTTATTAATTTATTACACAAAAAAATCAAGAAAAGATACAACAGGTAACAGATGAAAAAGCATAAAAGTGTTCATAAGTGAGATTTGATGAATTTTTATAAATAGAAAAAATTGATAATAAAAAATAATCGGACTTTGGCATGCATTGAATTGAGTTTGGAGGAAGCTTTGTGCCAAATTTAGTGTTCCAAATCAATACCATTTTTGTGAAATCTGTAAGACAAACACAGAGAGAGAGACACACACACACACACACACACACACACACACACCCTTACTCTCTCTCTCTCTCTCTCTCTCTCTCTCTCTCTCTTATTATATACATTGTCATATAATAATAATTCATTTGACCCTGATCAACCTTGGATAGTGAACTGTAACAGTTATATCTTGACTTTCTTAGTAATGGCGAAGGTGATATTGTGGAAGATATCCATAATGAATAATAAGACGAAATTGTCACAACCACAGCTATTAAAAATATAGAGACCTCTATATAGATATCTCTATATTTTTAATAACTGTGGTTGTGACAATTTCATCTTATTATTCATTGTTATATCTTGCAATATTTTTATATTTTGCCAGATTGATTCAATTTTCTGGCTTATCTAGATAAGTATACAGTATATCAATGTTACCAATCAATTATAAATTATTTGTGTTAACTAAAAGAATCAGCATACAATCCATGATTCCTCATAAATATTTGAATTTTCTAAATTGTTCAGAGTATTCTTCCCTATGATATAGGGAGTATTATAAGTTGGTTTTGAAGGAACTGACAATTTATCAAACTGACAAATGTATTGAACAATTAATAGCAGCAGAATTTATAAATTTAGAATTTCTTAAAGTACTATTAATTTGTATTTAAGACTTCCACAATGGCGGATATTGACAACAGCATTAAATAGCTGTTGGAAATTGATTAATGCTACTGTACAAAATTCTGTTTCTGTATATTTGTCAGTTTGTTAAATTGTTAGTTACTTCAAACTAAAACTTGCAATTACTTTGAGAAGACTTTGAGGAATTCAAAATCAATAAATTGTGAAATATTATATTCAGTTTATTAACATACTTTATTTTCCATCTAGTCTGGGCGAAAAAAACGAAGTGATTGTTCTTATGGATGGATACCTGACATTATTAGTGTGAGTAAGCTTTTAAAGGTTTATGTTATGTTTTTTAAGTTCTAGGCTAAAAAGTGGGAAGCTGGAACAAAACATAGCATAAAAAAGTTAAGTTAAGTAGCTTTGTCAAATAGCATTTAAAAAAATGTTCAAAACATAGAAAATTTCTGTGAATATTATTTGTGTATGATTTGTATAATTTGAATACCGTGTTATCAATTTAATAGATTTGTGTCTGATCAACATTATTGACATAAACATGAGCTTGTATGGTATAAAAACTTGGTATTATTGGAAGATTTATTGAAAATTTTAATAGTTGCTGTAGCTTGTAGAATTTGTTGTGAGAATACAAAAATGTGGAAAAAGATATAATTATAATAATTCAGGCTATACTTGTGAAGAAAAATTGTATTACTATATACTATATGAGACTTTCAGAATTATCATGCTTGTCAAATATTCTACAATTATTCACATTTTTTAAAAATAATACTGTGGCTATCTTTAATTATTTTAAAAGCAATTTTTTGTGAAATTGTTGTACAAAAACATTCAGCCAGATCTCATAGAATACAAGTCACCAATTATGGTGCAAAACTATCATAATTTTTACCATAAGGCTGGCAACACTGAAGCTAGTCAGCTGATTACATAAGTTTTTCATAACCTCAATGTTGGCGTGTTGTATGGAGATAATTTCTTACAATAATTATTGAATGGAAATACAGAGCTACAGTTGTAGGTAAAATGCCATATATATTTCAAGTGTGAAGCTTCTTTATTACTCTCACAAAATTAGTTTGAAGGATAAAGTACGCTCTTAATACATGAATTTTAACATTGCTCAGCTTGTGGCTAACATGAAGGGGAACCATGTGGTATTGCGGAATTCATGAGATTTTTCTTGTCATTTTTATTTGTTGTTATAAAGACCTAAGATTGTTACATTTATTTACTGTAAATTGTACAGTTCAAGTCAATTGATTATGAATATTATTTTTAGAATAAAATATAATTCTGCAATGGTAAAATGTGTGTATTTGATCCAATTGTGAATCACTTCCCATTGAATAATTACTGTTTCTTAGGAGCAAAAATTAAAAAAAAAAAATGTATAAAATTTGAAATTTGTTGGATGAGAGGCCACATCCATTCTGTGAAAGGATTTCTAAATGATTTTTATAATTGGCGCCAAATTTTTTAATAAGAGCCTCATTGAAAATGTGCCATTGATCATCCATCCGTCTCTGCTCTAGCTCTTGATGGAAAGATTATAGACTTTCTTAGTAATGGCGAAGGTGATATTGTGGAAGGTATCCATAATGAATTTTAATAATTTAAATAATTTGAATAATTTCGTCTTATTATTCATTATAGATTATAGACTCTTGAAACTTGGTATATAGCTTCCTCATAGTCCAAGTGAGATAGCTATTAATTTTTGAGTTGGGGGTCGAATAGATAAATAATTATGATGTGAACCAGATTTCCACTATAGGCTCAGATAGTTTTGGCTAGTGAAAATCAAAACATCTGACAGCAGATTGATTATGAATACAAAACAAATATGAATATTTAATGAGGGCTGATGCTCAGGTCCATTATCCACTTTATTGTACAGTCAAGTATTGTATTTGACGTTGTCTCACAAAATTACTTTGTTATTTGGCAATAAATGATTTGATTGATTGATTGATTGATTGATTGAAGTGTTGAGTGGGTTAAAACTATTAATTTCTCAAATTATTTCAAATCGCCAAATCAAAAAAAAACAACTAAGAACATTTATGGAGCATGTTACATTATGATATCTGTTGAACAAAAAGGAAAAAATAATCAAAACAGTTTTTCATGAACTACCAATTTTTTGAGCATTGGGATGCATTATGATGTTTATAGAAATCAAAGCAGTTGAATTGCAAGTTTAGTAGAGAGGTTAGTATGCACCATGGTTAAATAATGCATATATGTCTATTAGCACAATTTGATAATAAAAATTATTATTATTTAATTTGCCGGATCCATGGATTTCAAAGATTCAAAGATCCTCACATGTCAACCGAAGCTTATTGTATCCATGGATACTCCAATGTATCGGCTCATTTTATCAGCAAATTGGACTTGGGCAAATCATAATTTTGTATTTAATCAGAATGTTTAAATTCTTTTTTTTTATAATACTGTAATTATAATTTTTTTGATTACTAAGTGAATGATAATTATACGAATTTCATGAATATATTTATATAAATTCATTTATCACACATGTAAAATCTCATCTGATTTGAGGAATAAGTTGTCTGAAAAATAGAAACACAGCATTGGTGATGTAAAACAGAGTGACTTTTTGTGGAAGACAGGCATTAAATAGGCTATGAATATTGAATCAAGGGTCAGGTCTGATGTTTGTGTTCAATTTTGTGATGGTGATTATCATTGAGTACATCGAGTATGTTCCTCCATGCAAGCACACTAGTCTTGTGCAGTCTACTGTTAACAGAACTACTAGTTTATATAGGCTACATCTACATCTGAATAAACTCAAATCAAAATTTGTTAAGCTCTTTTCATTGATATATATAGATACTGATATATTGTAGTAGATATATCAATGGCTCTCCTACTCATACTCTACCTAACAACCCAATTTTTTTATTGCGCGTGACAAAATAAAATTGGGTTACTCTAGACAAGTCAAAGATTTCAGTGTGACTTTGAAATGCACAGCGAATTCACTTTGATAGTGGTGACATTAGATTGTAGATGTGTGAGTGTATTTATTGATTGATTTGTACTGATTCATTGACAATGAATTCATAGTATTGGACAGTGTTATAGCTAAGCTACGTTTTGATGATGAATGAGTCATTATCTCCATATCACAGACCTCAATACAGGTAAAGATGCATTATTTAATAAAATTTTTTGCCGATCAGTCAGTACTTTAGTTTATTTTTGAAAGGTATTAAATAATGAATGATTAATTAATTGAATATGTGCTTACAAGTAGTGATATTGTAGAGCATGGTCGGGCATGGTCAGCAAAGCCTAAAAAAAGATCTCCAAAGTTGAAAAATTTTGCTTTTAATATTCATTGAGTATGTGTGCAGGTTTTGGGTCATATTCTTTTTGAATTATTTTGTATTGGATATCATTAAAATATTGTTTCTATTGTAATATGATTTTTTTAAATCAATTATATTGTAAAATATAGGTAGTGCAAGTTGAATTTTTTGGGGTTTTGAGGGCAATTGATCTTCCCTCCAAGTTATTTTAAACTTATGATGATTTTCTTAGAACTAAAAGCCAACTTGGGGATTGGAATGACACATTTTCTATTTCAATTTACTAGTTTCTTTAAAAAAAAATCGCTAAACTACCTAGATATTAGCCTTATAATAAATCAATTTTCTCACTGGGCAATGTTGGAGAATGAACTCACCTCTAATGAATCAAAACTTATCTTCTGACAATAATAATCTCAAGGATAGTCTAACTAAATTTTTTAACAAATAGCAATTGCAATGATTACCTTTTAAAACACATGACTGAGGTTTTATATTTTCTCATCTTGTCCTCCTCCTATTCCTCCATCACCTTAACCTCTTCATCATCCTCTTCCTCCTCCCACTTCTTCATCCTCACCTCCTCCTCATCCTCTCCCCATTTCTCCTACACCCTCTTCTCTTCCAGGATTGATCCTGTCGTTCTCACACCGCTAAAATCTCAACCCATTATAAATTTGGTGATCGATATTTGCAATCCTTCCCAATGTTCTACCACACTTTAGTGCAACTGCAGGACGAGTCCACACTAACTTGTATCATTATTTGGCAGGGTGTGAAATGTCCTTGTGTGTGTGATTCTGGTCTAACCAGTAGCAAAGCAGTGGCAAGCCGGTGTGTACTGGGGTCCCCCACCACCATCTAATCATAAACCACATTCGCCCGCACCTCTAAACATAATGTGAACAGCCTACATAAACATTAAGCACACACTCACATGCACACATGTGTGTGTGTGTGTGTGTGTTTCAAATTTGGTGTCCAAGAGAGCGTGCCTCTTATTGGTCCATTTAATTACAATACGATACCTTACACATCAATCTGCTCATCTATATAAATAAAATTAGAGTTTTGTCTGTACATTTATCAGAATTATATATTTTTGGTTATTTTTACATTTTATACATTAAATAAGCCAAAACAAGTCTTATCTCAATTTCTGTCTGTCTGTCATGGCCCCAAAGGCATTTTATGCGGCCTTCTCCTGAAAAACGAGAGCATCGATCGGAATTAAAGTTATTCATCAGTATTGAAAACCTTCTTGACAATGTCTTTAGCTATAAAAAACTGAATTAACTTCTCTTAACAGAATAATAAACCAAGTATTTTGCGATTTTGGATACATTTCTTCTAAGTTTTATTACTACGTAAGAACAAATCACGTAATTTATCATGATATATCAATCAGCTGTTCTCAAATATTCTTTTTATAACTGTCACTGAATTGTTTACGTTCTAAGTTGTTTACTAAGCTGCTAACAACTTCATGATCGTTGCTATCAAAAAAGCCGAAACATATTTAGTCTTATTTCGAAACATAATCCGTACGAAGGACGGGTACTAACAATAGCTAGTTCTGTCTAAATTAGTAAATAACATTGTGCTATAGCATTTTTGTTCTGGTAAAATTGACATTTAATATATAAACGTCTTTAAGATGTTCTCTGTTGATGAGGCTATGATGCTGGAGAATGACGGATTGAAGGAGAAAAGGGAGAAAAATCAGGAGGTGTAGAAACAGAAGGAGTAGAAAAAGGATAGAAGAGAAAAGAAGAAGGGAGAAGGAAGAGAAGAGAAGAAAACAGAGTAGTAGGAAAGAGAATGACAAGAAAAATGGAGACTGGCGAAGAAGAGTGAGAAGAAGAAGAAGAAGAAGAAGAGGCAGGAGAAGGTGAAATAGAAGTAGAAGAGAAGATAGAGAAAAGGAAAAATAAAAGAGGAAGGAGAAGGAGAAAAAAAGGATAGGGAAGAGAAGAAGAATTAGAAGGGGCAGAACGAGATCAAGAAGGAGAAGAGGAAGGGAAGAAGGTGCCGCGGAAGGAGGAGTAGAAGAGAAAAAGAAGAAAACGCAGAAGAAGAAAAATAAGAGAAAATAAACAAAATGAGAAGAAGGTGCAGTGCAAGAGGGAGGAAAGGAAGAAAAAAGAGGCAAGAGGGGGAGAAGAAAAAGGATAAGAGAAAGTAAAGGCACAAAGAAATAAAGAGGAGAAGGAAGTGGAAGAAGGTGAAGTAGATGAGGAATAGAAGAAATGATTGTGAAAAGAGAGAAAAAGAAGAGGAGAAAAAAGAGAACACAGAAGTAGGTGCAGTAGAAGAAGAATAAGGGGGAGGAGAGGTATAAGAAGATGATAAAGAGGAAAATGAATAGGAAGATGAAAAACAGGAATAGAAGGTGCAGAAAAATACTCTTTTTTTATTCTTTAAAGCTTCAAAATGTGAGACTACATTAATTTATAACCTGCATGAAAATAAGAAGCAGATGTCAGTGATAATAGAACTATAATAATATTCTGTGAGCGCTGTTTGGCATGTGTTATGCTGATTTTCTAAAGTTTGATGTTTGATCATTAAAACAAAGAAAACATCACTCTGTGTTTCAATTACTACAATCATAATAGTATATTTCGCACCTAGGGCCGAAAATGTGTGTTTGCCGGCTCGAGATCGCGGTTTTCAAGTTCGAGACGAAGTCGAGAACTTGAAGCGTTTGAGAGCCGGCAAAACATTTTTGCCCGTGTTGCGAACGCTATTTTTCGCCACACTACGAAAAAAAAAACAACAATGTTAAGATGGAAATTTTGAAAGCGAAATTTTAAGGCTATGGTACTTGCAAGAATACAAGGAACGGCTATCACCTTTTTATCCAACCTACAGCGCTCTGGGTGGGCATTTTGTCAACTACTACAACTGTTCACCAAAAGGTTAGATGGTTAGGTTTTTTGTTGTTATTCCTGTTCCTGATTCGAAACCTGCATAAAACAACCAAAGACCTAACCAACTAACCTTTCTATACCAACAGTTGCAGTAGTAGTCAAAATTCCTAAAAACAAAAAACCTAACCAACCAACCTTTTGGTGAGAGGTTACCAACATTTGTAATAGTTGACAAAATTCCCACCCAGAGCTCTGTAGGTTGGATAAAAAGGTTCTATTGTTTGATATCAAAACTACAAAATAATACATATTAAGTTATAAAAAGTGATCATTTTTGACATTTTAAATACTACATACATATTAAATTATAAAAAATAAACATTTATTGATGGTTTAAATATTTTTGTTTTACATAAAAGTTGGAAGGATTCATTTTTACAATCATGACTGCTGTATCCAGACACGATCAGCTGTCATTCAAGGTCATTTTCTTTTCCGCCCTAGGGCGGTAAACGTTTACAGACCTCGACGGAAACCAAACACTTTCGGCCTCCATATGATGCACGAAAAACAGCTCATTACGTCCTAGTGTGGCGAAAACTTATTTTCAAGCTAGTTGGCTGTTCCTCCATCGACTGCTGTCTTTTTTGACATTTGTTCTTACTGAAAAATGTGAGTGAAACTACAAAAAATAACATTTTATCTTTACTTATACTTTTATTACTTTATCTTCGAATTTGACATGTTTTTTTATTGAAAAATGTAAGTGAAACTCTGCAGAGATCATCTATTGATAATATTTTTTATGTATTGAAATACATAATTATATAGTAGGTCTATTGAAATGATCTCAATTTCCACAATTATTATTCTTATAGTCAGTCCCTAAAGCTCTTGAAACCACATCAAAAGTTCCCCAAGCATTTTTATGCCAAACGTTTATTAGTGTGTAAAAACGTCATGACAAAATTTAAAGAACTACATAATTATAACAAAAATATTTTGGTTAACCTAAATTTGTACAAATATTTTTCTGAAGAAATATCATCTGTTAAAATGGACCATCATGCTCCCATAGCATGACCAAGGTGGAACTACCCATGAAGGGTCTTCCCACCATATAAAGCTATATTATGCTGATGATAATAATATAGATAAAAAGGAAGAAGAAAATTATATTTATGTTCAAAGTAGCAAACATTGTAAAGGGTTGAGCTTTTGATTAGGTGGTGCTGGAGTAAGGTTAGGATTATAACATTATAGAAAGTATGACGTTTTAAAAGTATCAAGTTTAGATGGAAGAATGCAAGAAGATATAATAATATACAAGAAGCCTACTATAACTCCATTCATTGCAAGGTGAAAGAGATTTTATTCATTTTTTATGTGAATCCATTTCTCATTTGTGTGGTTAACCTAAAAACAATGTAGAATGATTATTTTAGTTGTTTATCTCAATTCAAGTTTATTCAGTTAATTCTTTACTCAAAAATACAATTAATAAAGACACAGTAATATATTTATATTCTTATTTCAACTTGGAACATTACTATAAAACATTTGTAATAAATTTAAACATGCTTCAGCAAAGCAAATCAAGAAACAGCTGAAATAAATGTGTTATGACTTTTTCATTTCGGCTCTTAAATCGATAAACAAAATTAAAATTATTTGTACTTTCTCTAGACTATTGGAATGTGCTAGTGCTATGTTTTTAAAGTTAGCTCCTAGATCGATATTTCTGTTTTGGAAAGAATCACTTAAACTCCTAGTTCAACTTGGACATTTTTGAAAATTTTATTTTTTCATTCAAAATTTTCTAAAAGCAGCAGTGGGCTATGCCTGCTGTATCTTTTCTTGATTGTGTTTTGTGTAAAAAATGAATGAAAGAAAGCAAGCTTGTGTGCTGATACAATTTTCTATCAAATTGATTTTTTGTATATTTCATAAAAATAAAAAATTAAATAGAAGAATTTCTATTCTATTTATCTTGTCTAATTTTCATTATGTTACAGAAAAGTCAGTTATAGAACACTATGAGAATAAAAAAGTATGCATACCATTTAAGCTTTATACTCAACCTGATTTTACTCCTTTATGTTTGCACTCTAATATCTTCAAGGTGAGTTTTTTTATTTGAGTCTTAAGTTCCTGTTCATTAGTAAGAATGGATAAGTCATTCCTATGATTTTGTACTCAATAAATGTGTGTGATTTTCAATTCAATTCAATTTTTAGGCTGCTTTATTCCATACATATACAAATTTACATCAATATACCAAAATATAAAATCAAGTTATATTAAAAGATGAAAAATCTACAATATTATTTGTTCACTAGAAACGTATTGAACATTTTGTGTTAGGCATTATATTGAATAAGAAGACTTGAAGTTATGACAACCAAATTTAGGTGAAATTAATTACTTTGACAGGGTCCTCATTGCACTGTTTCAATTATATTCATTTATCTTTCTTATATTTTATTTCCAATTGACCTGTATATCTTTCAATTGAAATTAAAAAATATACATGAGTATCTGTTTGATAAGCTTCAAATCTTGTTCCTATTCATTAGTTTTCCAAATTTCTCCAATTTTGAATTGAATTCATCAATTATTTGAATGTAAAATGAACATGAGGATCTTTTTGATGAGGTACAAATCTACATAGTATCTAGCCTATTGTTTTCCACCAAATTTTTATAATTTTCAATGAATCACAAATTTTTCAATTGAAAGTTAGAAATGGAGATAAGACTTTTTTATATGCTCCAAATTTTTATCATATTGATTAGTTTTTTGAATTTCTTTTATTTTGCACATATCTTTTTAATGAAATTTAGAAATAGAATGACAATATTCTTCATTAGCTTCAAAACTTCATAATATTTATCCATTTTTTTACATTTCTCTAATTTTAAATTATCACATATTTTCTAGTTTCTGGAATGCAAAATGAACAGAAGGATTTTTTTTGACAAGATGTAAATCTTTATTTTATTTATTGGATTTCTCACAACTTTCTAATTTCATATTCGCTCAAATATTTTCAAATCGAAATGTTTCATTAAAAATGGTGTTATTTTTTTATAAGCATCAAATATTCAACATATTCATTAGTTTGTTCTTTCCAAATTTCTCTAATTCTAAATTGAATCACAAGTTATTCAATTGAAGTTTAGAAATAGAGATAAGGGAATCTTTTTGATAAGCTCCAAATCTCCAAACTGTTCACTAGTTATCCTTCACATTCCTTTAATTCAGTTTGTCTTCATTTTATCTTAAATTGAAATTTAGAACTGGAGTCAAGGCTTTACTTGATGAGCTGCAGACAAACTCCACTGTTTGCAACCTAGCTTTGAAAGAAGTGGAAGAATATAGAAGACTGAAAAACAGTCACATGAATAGTGCAGCGGTTCCTACTAAACTACCATTTCTGCCAGGTATCTGTTTTTATTATTACTTACTGGGTGATTCGGAACCCACCTAAAAAAGAAGGTCCACCATGTTCTTCATAAGGGTCTACCCACCAATAAAAGCCATACACTTATTTTTATTATTACTGCTCAGACAATTTTTCACTAATATACAATGCTTAAATTTTAATCAAAATGGTGGGCCACTTAGCAGTTGGTTGGGGCTTTGCAACTTTAGCTTGCTGTCATTCAAGTGGTGATGGGTTGGAATCCTGCTCCACCGTCAGGCATTTATGTGTAATCATTCCCCTCATTATCCATGCACAAGTCTCAAACTCATGTGGGCATCATCAGCAATAAAAAAATCATAAGTGTAATACCCAATCATGATTTATAGATAGATAGATAGATAGATATGGTCTTGATCTGTGAGCATTCCTATGCATATGATTGCATCAATAATTTACTTCCTTAAACTACTCACTCAAAAGTAAAACACAGGCAAAACACAAAAAAACCTGTCTGACACAGGATAAGGCTTCATGATAAGGCCACTCAACAAACTAGTCTATGTCAGAAGTGGGTACACATAGATACTCCTTTACATGATAAAAAGGATTCAAAATGAGCCATTTGGATATCTTTCCTTTGAAGTCATACAGGTTCAGATCCCAGGTTCAGAATGCTTTGGCAACCTGTTGAATAAATGAATTCCCATTATAGTATGACTGGACTGCAACTTTTCCAACCTAACAAAAGGAACCTCAATATGCTTATGTCTTGTGCCGAAATCATGGACATCCAATCTACCCTGATAACCCTTCAGAGACTTGAGGGTGAAAATCAAAGTATTATATACTAACTTTTCATGTGAAATCTAACAACTTGCAGTCAAATATGTGTAGATATTTACTTCTAACCTTAAACACTGTTGATCTGTAGGATAGGATTGTAGCTTGTCTTGTTCCATGACGAACTGCGTTGTTAATAGTAACTTTTCATGTGAAATTTAACGACTTGCAGCCAAATAATGTATTATATACATGTAAGTTAACCACTGTCAACACTCCAAGCTCCTTGAATAACCATCTACAAGGTACATTTCTCTCTGCTTCATACATAATCCTGAATGCCTCCTTCTGCAATAGTAAGACATCCTGTGTATTATAAGATGATCATATATCAGTACTGTATCATTTAAATGTTAAGAACATAAATATGATAATGATTTTTTTAGGTAGCTTTTTGTTAAAATGACATTGGGTAACTTATTCAATGCGTTCATGAATATGTACATTTGTATACATACAAGAAAATTTGACAATTAGTACAGGTATAGTCTCTATTAATAGTTTATCACATCGAGGTTGTTTGTAATACAGTGCGATCTCAATATTAATCTAAACCTCATTAGATTAGACAAACTGGGGCACAAAAAAAATAGGAGTACACTGATACGGTGTAACTACTACAAATATAGTATCATGGGTTTGAGATAAAATAATACTATACTGTAAAGTGAATCATTAGTGCCTAGAATTGGGGTCAGTTAAATCACACAAAACAAATACTGTTCAATAGTTTATTGTCTATGATTCTATTTTCTAATTTTCTAATATTTTTCATACTGATGAGAGTATCTCAACATGAAATAATTCATGAATCAATTGCATCCATTTTTTTCAGGAGTAAACAAAGTTGGTGACCAGCTTGTAACTAGTGTTGTAGAAGACAAAAATAGTGCTGGAGAAGTTGAAACTGAAAAACGTGCAAAATCTTTGAAAAAACTGATTGCATGTCACGACCAAGATGCGCTGCCATACACAGCACAACGTGGTGACTTTTGGGTGTTATATAATTACGTGGTGTCCAAACGCAGACCGCACTGCTGGGAGAGCATCACCTATACCACACACGCCGACCACACTTTTCTGGACAACTTGATACCAGTGATGGACAGATGGCGTGGTCCGCTCTCACTGGCACTTTATGCGCCTGGCACTGATTTTGAGGAATCTCTCAACATCATTAGGTAACTGCATTTTAGATATAGTATATAGATGAATGAATTGAAAATTATAATATCAGGTTTTATTGTGGAAAGTCCTGAGGCTGATGTTCAGAAGGTCTTCCCGATTTTTTTAATGTAAAATCTAATATCAAAACTGACACTGTATAGAAAGGTGTATAGAAAGAGTAAATAGTTAGATTCATGTAGGCCATTTTTCAAGAGACTTGGTCTCCTAACTGTACCCTGCTTAAATGTGTATGAAGCTACTTTATATGTAAAAACAAATGATATTAACCAAAATCTTGATGTACATGATTACAATACAAGAAGTCGAGGAGATTATCACTTGGTGAGTCACAATAGTAGCTTATTAAAAAAAAACCTAGTTATATACTAGGTAGGAAACTCTAAAACAATCTACCGTGGTTTTTAAAGAGTCTTGAAAATATAGAAATATTTTGTCGATAAAGCTTTTTATAGTGTACAAGAGTTCCTTTCACATCAAAATTGAGTCTCAATCCAACTAATTGATACAGTAATTATGATAACTAGTGTATAATTGTTGTTCTGACTTGTCTTATACTCCTTATAACTGGAGTCTCCAAGATGTAATCTACAAAAAAATTGTATTATTGAACAAGTGAAGCAAGTTCTTCCTTTTGACTTGAGGCTTGAGGCGTTGTGTGTTTGTTTGTATGTTCCACGATATCTTTCAAACGCTTTGACCAATCAACTTAAAATTTCAAACACATATTCTTGTAACCTTAATACAGATCAAGTTCGTTTGCCAATGGAATTGACCCACTCCTCCATCATTTTTGATGTGAAAAAAAGGATAGGCTCTCAGCCTTACATTAATGTATCTATATATTACTATAATATATATAAAATAGTTGTTTTCACCATATGGCATTTGCAATAGATTTCAAAATATATTTTGAGTTATTATCAGCTGTAGATGAATAAATAGGATCAGGCTTTTTATAGAATCTCTATCAGCTGAAATACTAATTTCATTGCCCTGATATATGGATATATAAACAGCTGTTTTTTATGTTGTAAATATATCTACTCTATAGATACACTAATTCCATTGCCCTGATAAATAGGTATTTGAGTGAGCTAGGTCTTTTTTGTGGAAAATAAATCTGTGCATCAGATGAACTTGAACTTCAAGTGATAGATGTCTTGTGAATTTTATCTAAAGGGTTGATTACATTGGGATAGTTACTCGCTAAGCGAGTAGCGAGTAGGACGTTACTAACCGACCGTGCTACAGCAGCTCAGCATACCAAGCCAAATTATATTTAAAAAAATTATTTCTAGAATCACCCCCATACTATGGAATTTCTAAGACAATAAATAATATTGCAACACAAAATTAAAATATGAAGTTTATCAACAATTATTCAATGAAATTTCATCAAAACAATATACAATATATCTCATCTGAAGTGTTATGCTGGCAGCCTGCGTGATTAAGTAAAGGCTTTGGCCACAATAATATTGTATTTTGGTGTTGGCTACTCTGCCAGTGTGTATAAATGTGACCAAATTCAAAGTTGAGAGCCTGTCTACTTTGAATTTGGTCACATTTATACTCGCTGGCAGAGTAGCCAACACCAAAATACAATATTATTGTGGCCAAAGCCTTTACTTAATCACGCAGGCTGCCAGCATAACACTTCAGATGAGATATATTGTATATTGTTTTGATGAAATTTCATTGAATAATTGTTGGTAAACTTCATATTTTAATTTTGTGTTGAAATTAATATTATTTATTGTCTTAGAAATTCCATAGTATGGGGATGATTCTGGAAGATAAATTTTTAATATAATTCGGCTTGGTATGCCGAGTTGCTGTAGCACGGTCGGTCAGTAACGTCCTACTCGCTACTCGCTTAGCGAGTAACTATCCCAATGTAATCAACCCATTAATCAGTATCTTCAAAACAGCTGTTTTTTGTTACCACCTTCCACCACAATAAGCTTCTCAAATGGGTTTCCATTCCCAAAATTAGTTGTTTGCAAGTGAGTTCTCCAGCCCATTGGGCTCACTAGTTTAAATTATGATTTTCACCCACTTTTATATGGAAGGGATGCATTCTACTTCTAAAGAGAAGCTTCATCAGCCTTTCAAAAGTGAAATGCAAATCTTTCATATGTGAGTAAAAATCATAATTTTGATAGAAATGCATTGTCAGGTTAGGTTAGGCTTGGTTAGGTCATGGAAAACACCACAGCATAGAATGTTGACAGTTTCCAGTCACTATATCATTAATTTACAATCTGGGAATTTTTGCGTACAAATTGAATGATGTCTGAACAACAGGAGCAGTGATATTCATAATCATAATACAAGATATATGGAAATTTAATTGCAGTAGAAAAGCACCAAACTAATTTTTATGAACTAAATCCTAATTACATTAGTAAGAAGATAATTATTCAGTTCACTACCTAGTAATTTAAGAAATGCTTACTCTCTCAACTTGTTTAGAAATGGGTTGAAAGAATGGCATATAGAGAAATGTTTCTATAATTAATTGGCAAAAAGCCTTTTTGAATGTTAAACCTGTAAAGTTGTATAGATAATATGTGTTGTAAGTTTTGACAAGGATTGTTTGAAGATTATTGTTGTTCTCTATGTACATCTATGTAGTTATTTAGTGTTACTATTCATAGCGAGTATGTCATAATAAATGAACAAAACCCAATATAATGGAATATTCAAGGACCTAACGGATAGAATAACAATCATAAAAACTTAAAAACACTCTCACATGGAAATTGTTACTCACGTTATGGCATCACGGCCGTTTCACACTGATGTTAAGAGTATTGTCAGACGAACCACAGTACACTGATAAAAGGCATGAGGGCATGAGTTTGAAGGGTATGGATGTTGGAAAGGTGAGGGGGTGGTGAAATAAGTAGGTGGGAGGTTTGAAATTGGGATTTGTCTGGAAGGGTGTGTGATGAAAAGTTAATTTGGTCATTTAAAATGTTGTCTGGTTGTTGTTTTATGTGTTTATACCATGTAAAATGTCATAACGTGAGTCACAATTTCCACTTAAAAGTGTTCATAAGTTTTTATTTTTATATTAGTGGAAACAAGATGGATAATCAACATCAAAATAATAATAATTATTATTATCAATAGTGCTGTAGGCTGTGGGCATATGCACCATTTAACCATGGTGGATACTAACCTATCTACTAATCTTGCAATTCAACTGGTTTGGTTTATAAACATCATTATGCTTCCAAATCCGAAAAAATGCATTTGGCAGTTCTTGAACAAGTTCTTCTTCTTCAACATATCTCATAATATATCATTCCTCAATATTTTCTCCTTTTTTTTTAATTTGACAATTTGGAATAATTTAAGGAAAGCTTCCAACACAATCAAAATGAAAACATCAGCTATTGTACTATAAAAAATTAAGGTTGATAATTGGGCTGATCATCAGTCTTCATAACTCCCAATGTTTTGATTTTCACTAGCACAACCAGCCCAGAGCCTAAAGCGGAGAACTGTTTTACATTATAATTATTTTTATATTTGGCCTCGAACTACAAAATTAATAGAGATCTCACTTGGACTATTATATAGATGGACTATATATGAGGAAGCGATATTCTAAGTTTCAAGAGTCTAGAACCTTTCTTTTAAGTTTATGCTCAATCTCTCAACTTGTTCAGGAATGGGTAGAAAGATTGGCTTATAGGGAAATGTTTTTATAGTTGGCAAAGCCTTTTTGAATGTTTATCTTGTGAATATTAATAGATAATATGTCTGTTAGTTTTGACAAGGATTGAAGAATATTGTTGTTCTCTATCCTCTATGTATATCTATGTAGTCATAATAACTAGGCTAGTGCTGTATTACAATAATTGTCAATGTAATATTTATTACTATTCATGGCGAGTATTTTTCATAATAAATGAATAAATAAACAAAACCAACAATGGAATATTCAAGGATCCAATGAATCAAATAATAATTTTTATTATCAATAGTGCTGTAGGCATATACACCATTCAACCATGGTGCATACTAACCTCTCTACTAACCTTGTAATCCAACTGATTCAGTTTATGAACATCATATGCTTCCCAATAAAAAAAAAAATGCATTTGGCAGTTCTTGAACAAGTTCTTCTTTTTCAACAAATCTCATAATAACTTATATCAATATTTTCTCCCTTTTTTTTTAATTCAACAATTTAAAATAATTTAGGAAAGAATTCCAACACAATCAAAATGAAAACGTCAACTATTGCACTGTAAAAAATTAAGGTTGATAATTGAGCTGAACATCAGTCTTCATAATTATGGTTAAGTGAGATAATTCATTTTGTTATTTTTCATGTGAAGGTTTTTAGCAAATCTTAAATTTTTAGTCTGTGTTAACCTCAATGTTTTGGGCAATGTAACATATTCAAAATTTTTGAAGGGAGCAGTTATAGACTTGAGTCTGTTGCACTTTCACATTCATTGTAAATTTTTCACAATGAATAAATAGATAAATAATTTCCAATGATTTGATTTTCACTAGCCCAAAACAGCCTAGAGCCTATAGTGGAAATCTGTTTTACATCATAATTATTTTTATATTTGGCCCCAAACTCCAAAATGAATAGAGATCTCACTTGGACCATGAGGAAACGATATTGCAAGTTTTAAGTCTATTTTTTTTTTGTAGATTACATCTTGGAGACTCCAGTTAAGGAGTATAAGACAAGTCGGATCAACAATATTGTACACTAGATACCATAATTACTATATCAATTAGTTGAGGTGAGGCTTAATTTTGATATAAAAGGAACTCTTGTACACTATAAAAAGCTTCAACTAAATATTTTTTCAATTGTTTTTTAAATATTTCTATATTTTCAAGACTCTTTAAAAACTGCGGTAGCTTGTTGTAGAATTTCCTACCAATATGACAAGGTTTTTGTAAAGGTCTAGAATCTTTCTTTCAAGTGCTGGGGCACAGTTGGACAGATGGACAATGGCACAATTACAATACTGCTCTGTTGGGTCCTTGATAAATTCATGTTTTTATGTAATAGTAAAATCAATGTAATATTGTTATCTCTAAAATTTCGTTTTTTGTCATGTCACCAGGTATCTTCGAAAATGTGGCACACAGCTGGTCAAAGACTATGTCACATTTCACATCTATTTTCCATCGAAGCACATTCCCAAGAACATTCCGCATGGTGACAAAATACTGGAGGCTGGCAAAATAGATTGCGCACTGCCTGCTCCATGGTTGAAGCAGTTTGATGTAACCTACAGAAAGCTCAAGAAATTACTATACATGGTTAATGTGGGGCGTAACATAGCGCGTGAATCAGCCACCACACACTATGTTGTACCGCTGGACCTGGAGCTTTATCCCAGTCCCGGACTTATTCCAAAATTCTTTGACATGCTATTGCGTCAGGAGGCCCCTCTCCTAACAAAGAACCCAAAAGTATTTGTGTTGCCTATATTTGAAGTGAAAAGCGATATGCAAATGCCGGAAAGAAAAAGCGAGTTGGTGAGTCTTGTTAAAATATTCAAAATTCATTTATAAAAAAATAACGATTTTTAACATGAAATATTATATGCTTGACTATACAAATACACAAGAAACTTATGATGTTTTCCATGGCAAAATAGTCAATGAACAATTTAATATCAAAACTAACATTGTATTTTTATTAAATCATATTACTCTGTTATATTGGAGTATCCTGCTTGAGTATTGGGGAATACTTATTTCTGAATGAATGAATTAATAGTTTTATTAATCAAAAGTACAAAAATCTCTTCCGTGATAAAACATGTCTTACAACTAATAAAAAGGTTTGTATCCCGAGGCTAGTTAGGTAGAGCATGTGTGGGTTGGTACACAAAACAACAATGTTATTCGAAAAACAAAAACTTTGTGATGTTTTCTATTACAGAATACTCCATATCAAAGCTAGCATTGTATTTTTATTTGAATCATGATTTCTACTTACTTTTATTAGAGTATTCTGGGGTAATGGAG
Organism: Conomelus anceps; assembly: GCA_948455865.1. Classification (NCBI taxonomy): domain Eukaryota; kingdom Metazoa; phylum Arthropoda; class Insecta; order Hemiptera; family Delphacidae; genus Conomelus; species Conomelus anceps. The sequence goes on along the minus strand of OX418223.1, from coordinate 54,962,832 downwards.
TATATTGAGGTATATTTATTCACTCAAGTGTGCAAAAAATTCATGATGTTTTCCACGAAGAAGTTCTTGGTTCAAAACTGACACTGTATTTCTATTTGATTCATTATTTTCACTTTCTTACATTGCAGTATCCTACACTATATTGGAGTTTAGAAGTGAATAAGTGGTAGGTGAAGAATTTCTCTTTCATTTTATTATATATATATTTTTTTTGTTTATTTAGCAGTAGATTAGGTTACAATGTTTTATCTAATATCAAGACTGAAACTGTATTGAATGATGATATTTACCTACTTATGTTGGAGTTTCCTTCAAGATATTGGCATATAATAATATAAGTGAGTAGAAATCATAATTCAAATAGAAGTACAGTGCAAGTTTTGATATTGAATTACAAAAAATTGTAATGTAGCCTAATGCTACATAAACAAAACAAAAGAAAAATATTTTAATTATATTGGAATGCAATTCTTCATCAATTAAGGCATTATTAAATTATAAGTTATTCAAAAATACTGCTGGCAAAACATATCCTGGAAGCCAGCAGTGAGTTCTGTATCAAATCTGAGGCTTTACCTATCTTGAGAGTGTGCTAGCTTCCATGCAGAAATAGGATTTTTTTTAGATATATACTAAATATCTGTATTTGAATATTATTCAGTGCTCTTCATTTTCGCTTCTTGTTCATATTCCTTTCCCCATCATTATTCATATCTTTAGTGGGAATAATAATAATGATAATAATAATAATAATGATAATAATGATAATAATAATAATAATAATTTCAATTTTCAATTTATTTCTCTCAAGATACAAACAGTTTCATATACACACAGTGCAATTATTTCTCTTCTAGCTATAAGCTATTTGAAGAGGATTACAATGTAATTTGAAATAGAAATAAACAAATACAACAATAGTAATTAAGGTACACTCATTTCCTAAATAAATATAATAATAATCCATTTTCTTCCAATAATGATGGGAATATTCATGAACGTAATATCCATAACAATTTTCTATGTAACTCTATTTATACTTATGTTTCTATGCTATCCAACACTTCCTCATTGTACAGACAATGCTACTTTCTTGCAATCTCTAGATGGCATTGTTCGTTGATAGCTAGTGCCCAGTGACCAGTTCTACACAATTAGAACAACCTTAACCTAAAAGTTTACATTTTAAAGCAAATATGTTTTTACTTTCATTAAGAAATCTCAGCCCACCAGAACATTAAATTATCAGTACATCATCTTTTTATTTATTTTTCCCTTTTTATTCTACCCAGTTATAACTCATATTATGATTCTAGTAGAAAGTTTAACCATGTTAATTTACCATTACCATTTTATACCTCTTTAATCTAACAACTAACTTTAAAATTACTTGATAGTGTATTTTCTAAATTCATATTCCTGTTTGAAAACTAATATATCAATAACTATCAGGTGAGTGGTAATCTATGTGTCCTATTTTATTTGCATTTCTTTGGTGTTATGTGTCTCAGTCATTTATCCTCATAAAGTACGCTTTCAGCCTAGTTTTAATCTCACCCTTTCTTTGTAACATTCTTAGTTCCAATGGCAAAGAGTTTAACAACAAAGGTATTCTAAATTCTGGCGCTTGTTTGCCATAATTATTATAGTGAATTATTTGTGTCCTAAATTGTCTCTGTCTCAAGTTATAACGGATTTCATTTATTTCTCTGTATTCGTTGTTAAAGTAATGTCTTGACAAATCTGTATATTTTGCTAAAGCTTCGAATGACATAATTCCGAGTATGCTACGTTCAATGCCATTAAAAAGAGTTCGGATTAATCGTCTTACAAGAATTTTTAGAGGTTGTTTTATGTATTCAGGTGCAAGGCTGTACAAAGTAATACCATAAAAAATTATGCTCTGGATCATTGAAAAATAAATTACTCTCTTGGTACTAACTGGAAAATAATCACTTATTCTAGAGCATTTATATAGAGCAGCTCTCATTATGTTTGATATATCAGCAATATGCGATCCAAATTTCATATCTGCATCAAATTTCATTCCTAGATGCTTGATACTTTCACTGAATATAAGAGGTTGACAGGTACATTCATTTCTGCAGCTATTTCTCAGGCTCTAGGTTGTATGGCATATCAATCTGACCATTGTATCACTATGGACATTAATTCTAGGGTTCTTGAATACAATGACCTTGGTCTTTTGTGAATTTACTTTGATCGAATTATTAAAAAAAAATTTGATCGCCATATCAAGGTCTTGTTGCATACATCCCAAGCCTGCTCTTAGATCAGTATGTATCATATAAAATATATTATCATCAGCATACTGCAATATTTTACTCTTAAACCTAAGGCTGGCCAAATCATTGGCATATATATTGAATAACGCCGGAGACAATATACCACCCTGAATTAAACCACATATTTGGTTATAGCTGCTACTAACATATAGTGTAATGGAATATAGCTACAGTTATAGTCAGATTAATGCATTTTTCAAATTTTTCCTCAATATTTACTCATATAGAAACTTGTTAGGTGCTCAAATGGATAATTTCGATTTAAAATGAGCTACGAAATCGAATAAAACATGTTAGAAAACTGTGACTACCATAATTATTGAAATATTACATTAAATAAAATGCAATTTTCAAGTTTGAAGTGGATTAACTTTGTTAACTATTGATAAATCATCTTTTTGAATAAACTCATCTTGTAGAAAATTTATTTTTGAAGTTAAAATTCAGTAAAACCCACTAGCCTGAACGCACCCAAAGTTCATAAAATCGGGATTTTATAAATGAAAACACACAAATAAATGCAAGTTCTATGCAAGCGTGTAAAATCAGTGTGCTATGATTAAAAAAAATCCGATTTCATGAACTTTGGGTTGGGTGCGTTTTAGGCTAATGACATAAATTTTTGAAACTTATAATAATAATTAGTATTAATTTTGTGATTCAGTACATAAGTTAAGTATGATTAGTTCCAATTCAAGGGTTTTGACTCAAAATAGTCACAGATATCGGTATATCAAACTTTATCATTTCAAACCTGGCCACCTAGGTTCTTGGGTAGTAACTTTTCATAACTTTCTTTTGAACTTTAGAGCCTAACAAGTTGTCTAAATTTGCTTTTCACACTACTAAATTTAAAAAAAATCCGCACCGTCCTATACCCCAGACAGCTAATGACTTGGTGAGCCCCCCCCCCCCCCCCCCCCCGAAATTTGATCCTGGCTAAGCCACTGCCCACACCACCTTGGTGAGCCCCCCCCCCCCCCACCGAAATTTGATCCTGGCTAAGCCACTGCTCACACCCCCCCTTGGTGAGCCCCCCCCGAAATCTAATCCTGGCTACGCCACTGGTTTAGCCTACTATTGTTTTCTTTTTTTTTTTGTTTTGAAGTTGAACATTTTTTACTCACCCATGTAATAAATATGTGCTGTGAGTTTGTCTCCACTAACAAAGTATTTTCTAAGATTATGCTGTTATTTTTGAAGTGAACTTATTTGTCTTGTTTTGTTTCTGGGTCTGAGACCTGTGCGTGGATGATGAGCTGGATGATGATAATTTATGAGTTAGCCCTACAGTTTCAGGTTGGCTCCAAATCACCGGGAAATGAGTTTACAGCAGAGAAAAGTCTCTTTTTTGCTGGCCAATCCAATCTGTCCCCTTACTAAGATGGCCCAGGAGTGCGTGGCTTATCTTTATCTTATTCATCAGATACCTGCTACGGCTCTCGGCTATCACTTCCCACTATGATTTATTTATTTATTTATTTGGTGAAATTATTACAATCAAGTAAAAAACTACAGGCATTTGCCCAAAACAGTTCAAATTACAAATTTGTCACATAAATAGTCCAAATTAGGTTATGTCCATAGGTTGTGTTCAAATTTCTGGTTCCATCAAATATTTCCACTAAAAAAAGTAGTCCGACAGTAAATGATCAATTTGAATGGTTGATAAAACCGAAAAACATTACATAACACAAATATTTCAAGAATATTGAAATTAAATTGATAATTTTGAGCCGGAAATTCTCACAACCTCTAGGAGCTACTACAGCTGTTTATTCGATTGATGAGCAATTACTGTTTAATTCAGGTAAAGATGCTAAAAGATGAATCGGCAATCATATTCCATAAGTTTGTGTGCGCTGCATGTCATACGGTGCCAAAATCAAACAAATGGATAAACACACCTGCCAGTGAAGACGGCACATTGAAGGTCTTCCATATAGCTAAGCGAAGGGGCATGTGGGAGCCTTTCTACATTGGCACAAACCAAGAAGTACCGTTTGATGAACGAATTTCCTGGGAAGGAATGGGTAACAAGATGCCTCAGGTACAAAAAAAATCCAGTTATCCAAAAAAATCATTATTGTATTTAATGCCCTTGCAAAAAAGTATTGTTTATTCTTCTTGTTCAACAGATTTATAAATTATATCATGTGTCAATATTTTATCCTTGGTTTTTTTTTCATTTTGATGATTTAAAATAATTTAAAAACAGATTTCAACACAATCAAAAATGAAAACATCAACGCTTGCACTGTAAAAAAATAATGATAACTGTGCTGAACTAGTTATTTATGTATTAAGAGCGTGAAGCGCGACTTTATCGCTCGAGCCAAATATTTACTGCGCGACGCACAGCGGAGCGCAGTAATTTTGCGAGAGCGATAAAGAAGCTTCACGCGCGAATTGCATACAATATTTTCCCTAAAACTGCAGTTCTGGATTCCAACACAATAAAAGCTTGTAGTTTGTAACATCACAGACCATGCGCGGATTTGGTTCGCGTTCGTCATTTTTGAGGTTATGTGAATTTCACAGATTCCGTGATCCACCAATGAGAAGACATCAAAATCAAAACAAAAGCGTAAAGAAAACAGCTGGCGAGCGTAAAGTACTTTACCGCTTGCGGAGCAGTAAAGAGGTATTTTACAATTAGTTTTCAGTACGTAATGAACTACTTTACGAGCAGTTGTAGGAAAAAGTAATTTCCAATGCTTTGTTTTTCATATATAAACATTAATAGCTGCCAATGCTTTCATGTTTTGTATTGTTATTTTGTTTTTTATGTTTCAATTATTATGTATTTCATTTTTCTTCACTTTTCAACAGGCATACACATTGTGTGTGCTCGACTATGATCTCCTAATACTGGACAGTGCATTTCTTGTGCATAAGCCTGGCATCAAAACACACGACGACCCATCTCGTTCATCAATGATTAGTCAAAATCTTGACTTCATCAATAATGTCATTTATAATGAGCTGAAATTGTTGTTTGGGGCACGTGAAAAATGCAGTATTTTCTGAGGTAAGGGTTCTTGGATTCTAAACAAGAATTGATAATTATAATTTTTGAAGGAATTGATTTTGCTTCTTGAAGGAATTTCGATTAACTAAATAGTAGACTCAATTATTGTAACTTTTTTTTATTCTCCCAACATACACTCAATACTTGGCGGCTCTGGCAGCGCAGTTGATTGGAGCGCTTGTCTGTGATAAGATAAAGTGCTTGCTGGCTTCCTTTCCTGCAGCCTTGGGTTTTAATCTCATTCAGCCATGGATGTTTCTCATCATTCACCTCATTACCAACGCACAAGTCTCCAGAAGCATGTGGGCATCATCCACAATTGAAAAAAAAACTTTTCTTACTGCAATTTCATAATTTTTATTTCACCCCTCCAACTCCACGATTGAAACTCCACTCTGAGACTACAAACTGGGAATGGAACTCATTGGTCGAGTTCATGGGAGCCTCCCCATTTACCGGTAGATGTTGCAGATAACGTCTGATTGATCTATTCACATTCTATAACATTTATGAACGTGAACAGGCTAATCAGACGCCACCGGTAACATCTACTGGTAAATGGGAAGTCTCCCATGAACTCTGCCATGTACAATACTTGTTACTATAAAAAAATTTCTTCTTGCTTTCATTCTTTACTAATGGTTCACCCGTGCTCTGCAACGGGATTTAGGATGATTAAAAAAAAATTAAACATGTGACATACGGATTTACACCGCCAATGCCAATACAAGTACTTCCTTCTTTTTTTTAAGGATGAAGCCCACATAGGTCTGACACCTGTGCGTGGGTAATGAATTGGATGATGGTGATTGATGAGTTGGACCTACAGTTTAAGATGGGTTCCGAACTACCGGGAAGTGATTGTGCAGCAGAGAACAGAGTCATTTTTGCTGGTCAATCCAATCGGTCACCCTTACAAAGAGCGCCCATGAGTTTCGTAGCTTATCTCTGACTGTACAGATACCTGCTACGGCACTCGCCTATCACTTCCCTTAAAAAGGTTTAGATGCTGCAATACAGAACAAATGTGTTGTTTTGACTTTACTTGGGATACTTATTTGCATCAAAATGACGTATCATTTATCAATTCTTCCATGAGCTTCCTGCATCTAAACATAAACGTAAACTTTGAGGAATTTAAATTTAATAAATTGTGAAATATTATATTCAGTCTATTAACATACTGTATTTTCCATCTTGTCTAGGTTACAAAAGCGTAGTGAACACTTATGGATGGATACCTGATGTTAATTTAGTGAGCTTTTTAAGGTTTATGTTTGTAAGGTCCTAGACAGAAAAGTGGGAAGCTGGAACAAAACATAACATGACAAATTTATGTTAAGTAGCTTTGTCACATAAATTTAAGAAAAAATGTTCAAAACATAACAAAGTTCTGTGAATATTGTTTGTGAAAATTTGTGTTATTTGGTATCGATTTAATGTATTTGTGTCTGATCAACTTTATTGATATAAACATGTGCTTGTACGGTATATAAATTTTGTATTATTGGAAGATTTATCGATTTATTGAAAATTTTAATAGTTGCTGTAACTTGTAGCATTTGTTGTTGGAATACAAAAATGTGGAAAAAGATAATAATTCAGGCTATACCTGAGTAAAAATTTATATATACTATATAAATACTATGTGCATAAGACTTTCAGATCATGTTTGTCAAATATTCTACAAATATTCAATTTTTTTAAGAATAATACTGTATATATATCTTCAATTATTTAAGAAAATATATTTTGTGAAATTGTTGTACAAAAACACTCAGCCAGATCCCACATAATACAAGTCGCCAATTTTATTTATGTTGCAAAACTATTATAATCATCATAAGGCTGGCTGCACTGAAGCTTGTCAGCTGATTATGGCAACATAAGTCTCTCATAACCTCAATGATGGCGTGTTGTGAGGAAATAATTTCTTACAATAATTATTTATTGGATGGAAATATAAAAAGCTGCAGTTGTATGTAAAATGTCATATATATTACGAGTGTAAACCTTCTTTATCACTTTTGCAAAATTAGCTTGAGTGATAAAGTCGCTCTTCAAGTTATTCTACACGAAAATAACCTAACTTAACCTAACCTAACCTAACCAAGCCTAACCTGACCTAACCTAAGGAAACATGTGATATGGGACATGTGGAATTTATTAGATTTTCTTTTAATTTTTATCTGTTGTAATATAAATATGTTAATCTGTTTGTTACATCTATTCATTCACATTTTAACTACTGTAATCTGCAGTTCAAGTTTAATGATTATTAATATCTGTAGAATAGAATATAATTATTCTGCTTTGGTTGAATTTGAATATCACAATGGCAACTCACTTTCCATTAGATTATTAATTAATTTGCTGTTTTCAATAGCAATTTCTAGCTCTTGATGCAAAGATTCTAGACTCTTGAAACTTGGTATATAGCTTCCTCATAGTCCAAGTGAGATATCTATTAATTTTTGAGTAGGGGGTCGAATAGATAAATAATTATTATGTAAATCAGATTTCCATTCCACTTAGGCTCAGTTAGTTTTGGCTAGTGAAAATCAAAACATTTGACAGCTGATTAGGCCCTATTTTTGAATACAGAACAAATAATATAAATACTTTCATGAGGGGTGATGCACAGGTCCACTTTATTTTTACAGTGCAAGCGTTGACGTTTCCATTTTTGAGTGTGTTTAAATCATTTCTCAAATTTTTTTAAATCGTCGAATGTAGGAAAAAACCATAGAATATATTAAAGCATTAAAAGACAAAGAAACAAAACTCTTTTTCAAGAACTGCTGATGTGTAATTTTTTGTTAATTGGGAACAGTATAATTATGATGTTTATAGAAACCGAAGCAATTGAATGGCAAGCTTAGTTGAGCTAGGTTAGGTTTAATGGTGCATATGCCTATTAGTACAATTGGTAATAATAACAATAATAATAATAACAATAATAATAATAATAATAACAATAATAATAATAATAATAAATTATTATCATTATTTAATTCGTCGGATCCTTGAATACCCCATTGTAGCCGGTGGTTCGGAACTCACCTAAAGTAGTAGGTGCACCACTTTTCTCCATAACATGTCTCAAAAAGTGTGGTGGAACTACCAATGGTATCCCCACCATTGAAAATCATGCACTTTTATTATTATTATTATTATTATTATTATTAACGGTTTATTTCATTCAAGTTCGTCGGGTCATTGGATACTCCGTTGGCTTATTTCATTATTAAATTTGTCTTAAACTAATTAGAATTAGAGTTTTTAAATTCTCTTTGTTAATTATGATCAATTCTATTTTATATATTGTCAACAATACATAATAGAACATTCATCTATTCAAACAAAAATTACAACACTTCTTATCATAATAATGAATATGTAGGCCTACATAAAACACCATAAATGAAATAATGTTATCATATTTCAAGTTCCTTTCCGAAAAAATTGTTTTTAAATGGTGATAGAAGATGAAGAAATCGAAATGCAGCAGCCGTAAAAAAAAGAGCAACGAACTCATTAGAGTGAGCCATCATCCAACTCGGCTGACAAAAATACTAAAGGCTCAGGCCCACTCACTCTTCAACTATTCTCACATACCTTTCTTCTTTATCATTGTTTTCTTTCTATTTTTGTCGGCCCATTTGTTTCGCTCTTTGTCTAACACTTGGCACGCGTCATATTATCACGACGCATCGCGGCCTATTAATAGTGCTTAGAAAAGGACAAAAAATGGAAGACAAGAAAGCTAAAAAAAGGACAAGTACGCCTTTTAATACTGCTTAGAAAAGGACAGTAGACGGAAGCCAAGTAAGGTTAAAAAGGATAGAAGATGAGAGGTAAGTACGCTTAAAAAGGACAGAAATACGCACGTTAATAATGCTAAGAAAATGACAAAAGATGGGTGCCATGGAAGCTAAAAGAGGACACAAGTACGCGTACTAATAGTGCTCAACAAAGGACAGAAGATGGGAAAAAAGGAAACTAAAAAAGGACAGAACCATGAAGCATCTATTTTTGCTGTACACATTTATAACTTGCACAGCCTATGTCCAGTTGGTACCTACCTATTTTCAGTGATGTCAACTCAAGGTTATCTTCATTAATGCCAAAATATTTATCATAATTTTTCAAGATACTATTTTTTTTTTTGTATAGCCTAATAGAAACTGGACAAGTATATAAGAAAGACTAATGTGCGACCTCTCCACTGGTGGATTCAAGACAATGTATAAAATGACAATAATATTATATGTCTAACATATAATAACGTTCGACATTATCCAAGGATATTACAATAAATTATCATTAACTGTTAAAAATATGAATAAACATCGAATCTATTTAATTTTTAAACAATTCGAAATTCATTTACATCCAAATATTTATACTAGATATAAGCCACTGTCCAACAAGGATTTATTCTATTCATTTTATATTATTTTTTAAATTGTTCAATTTTATCCTACTTGTGCATTGTTCTTTTTTGTTACTTTCTAGTTCTTGATTTTGACGCTGATTATTCCTTGATGCTCCTCCCACCAGTGGGCGTGACAACCAATCACAGACCTTCAATGTAGGCCAGCCTATGAGAGGCAATTTCGCCCTCAGTCAATAATATCATTCTGTGTTTAGTATTAAGCAATTAAGCCACAGTGTACTTTAGTTTTAGTTTGTTTGTGATTTATAATGGTGTGACAACCGAAACTAGTTTCTTACGGGTGTTAATAGATGTGGTTGTGAAGACTTAAAGTCTTATCATTCATTATAAATTTGAAGGTGTTTTTCAAAATCTTCAAGAACGACATTCTACGATTTATAAAAGTAGTTTTTTATTCATTTATAACGATGGTTTCCGATTTGTAATAGATGAACTCACGAAATATAAACGAGTTTTATAAATTATGCAAGATTAACTTCAATTTTATACATGAATAATTGTTATAAATAATTATTTATGCTTAAGTAAATGCGTATGGCTTTTATTGATGGGGAGACATTTACCGGTAGCTCCATTATAAAAGAAATTTATACTTGTGACAGTCCCACCTCGTAGCTTGAGTCATGTTATTGGAAACATGGTGGACCTACAATTTTAGGTGAGTTCCGAACCACCAGGAAGTGATTTCACAGCAGAGAACAGAGTCTTTTTTGCTGGCCAATCCAATCTGTCACCTTTATAGAGAGGGCCCGAAAGAGTGTTGCTTATCTAATCTGATTGAACAGATACCTGCTACGGATCCATGCTTACTTATGTTCAAAAATAAATATCAATTGAAAAAGTAGTATACGGAACTACATCAAATTTCTTTTATACTAGGTGGGACTACCCACTAGTGACTTTTGTCAATGCTGAAATGTGTACGACAATAAAACATTCTTGATTCTTGACCCATGAGGGCTCCCCCACCAATTAAAGCCATACGCTTATTATCTTTCATACTTTCATATTACATGATCACTGAATAAAATGTGGTGTTGAAAATTTAATGACTCTTTCAGAGGCGAAATGCAATTCCACTTTCCACATGACTCAATCACAATTCAACATCGATTGAAATTGAATTAATTTAGTTGATTGACGCTGCTGCAATGCAGTGCAGTTGACCAGATGTTGAATGTCAATCGCTTGTCAGTTTGCCCATAGAGTTTTTTATTTTATTCACCTACTTTGATAAGCTGCCAGCAGGCAGTCAGGATCAAAGGTTATATAGTGGGGCAATCTTGTCACACATCTGTAGGCTTAATGTTCCAGTGTTTCCAAGTAATGCACCTGCACACTTCCAAACGCCTGGAATTGCGCAGAAAAGAGATTCGAGAACTTATTTTGAATGTTATGGTTATTATATCAATTAGGATAATACAACGGGGAATATTAGTTAAAAATAAGTCCTCACTCCAATAAAATACATAAATCCACCTTATTTTTATTGTTGGTAGAGAATTTCGGGGGAATATACATCCTCTTTTTTTTTGTCTTTCAAGATGAGACAAACTTGAAATCAATATGTATCTTCAAAATATAGATGGAATTTAAATCTGAACTCAATAATTCAATAATGAACTTATCAGGCACTGAATAGTAGGCCTACGCTTACTGTATATTGAAATCGTTAGGTTTCAGGCACTAATTAATATGGTTATTGTTATTATTATTACTAGTAGTTCATTGAGCAGTAGACTTCACGCCCAAGAATAAGGAATATAAATACTCCATGTACCTACAAGAACTAATCATCATAATTGGCCGAACGAAGAGAGGTCTCTGTTACAAATCGACCGTTTTGCATTTGTCTGTGTATAGTGTATAGCGCATTTAAGGCGGCTAAACGCGTTGACCAAATTCAATAAAACTTTGCATGAATCTTCCTTAGAGGAATGCCCAGCGGATGGATGTGTAAGGATTTTCAAAATTTGCTTTCTTTTAAAGGATATTCGAAGGAAAAAAGTAAGGCTATTAAGCCTGCTACTATAGGAACATATGATTTTTAAAATGAGCTTCTCCATCATATGCAATTGGAATTAGATTCATTGATAGCTCTCGGGCTTCCTTAAAACTTACATCTAGTTAAGCCTTATTGATATGAATTAAGTTATCATTTATAAGAATTACATGTTTGTTCAGGAGGAACAAACCATTTCTAATATTTTTATGGAGTGTAATAGCGAGCGATTACTACGTAGCCTACATGATAATTTATACAAATCTATTCAATATTGTTTTATAAACCCATTCATCTGAAATCAAATTTGAGCAATCAGCTGTTTCGTAAATAGTAAACACAGCCTTGTTAATGCAATACAGAATACAGAGTGACCTTTTGTGGAAAACAGACATGAAATAGACGCGAATTGAATTAAGTCTGAAGACTGTGTTTAATTTTGCGATGTGAAGATTATCATTGAGTGCACCGAGTATTTTCCTCTGTGCAAGCACCCTCATTCTTGGGCGTGAGTTCTACTGACTACGTAAATTGAATGAAGGGTTAGGTCTAATGATTGTGTTTAATTTTGCGATGGTGATTATCATTGAGTGCATACTGCATAGAGTATTTTCCTCTGTGCTACCACCCTTATTCTTGGGTGTGAGGTCTACTGTTCACAGAACTACTATTTTTATGGAGCATCTCATCCTAAATCTAAACTCTTGAAAGAATATGAATTTTTAAACCAGTCGTAAACCTTTTCAAAAATATACTTTCATAACTTCCTCAAATCTGAGGTATATCGTTTCCCTATCAACTGCATTCACATAAAACTGAGCGAAGTTTTATCACATCCTTTTAAATCCTATCACATCCTTTTAACATAATATTACGCTTGCCGGAAGGATTGCATATCACAAGAAATGTCAGCCACACTAGATAAACTAGGGCATCTTCCTAGAAGATGGAGAAAACTACGAACAGCTAAAAAAGAAGCTTGATAAAGCAGGAACAAAACGGATATGAGATTTTGCCGAGGATAGGTTCCGGAAAATACGAGCGTGCAAAAAAATAAAGGATAAAAAACGGTTGAGCGTAGTTCAAAAAAGTGCCCGACACAAAATACGCGCGTAATCGTTGAATGCAGGCGAGATCTGATCTCTTCCCAACGTTATCACGGAAAAAACTGACTTTAGAAACCCGAAAAAGGTAACTCACGCACACGGCATCGTAAAAAAGGTAACTTTCACACTTTGTTATCGAAAAAAAGTAAGTTACACACGATAGAGATGTAATAACAGTAACATTTGGACGGATTTCTGTATAAAAAAGTGATATCTCCGGTACTCCTTGATGCCTCCTACAGACCTCAAGTTGAAGTACTGTGATCACGGAGCCAAATTGCTTACTTGGGATAGAATTTCAATGTTATGGAGCATCATTTCCCATATGGTGTAACTGTTTTCTATTGGTTCACACTCGTAACCAATCAGTGAGTGGATGTGACAGTTATTTCGGGGAGTTTTCGGTTCATGTAGTTGCTGAGCATAGGAAACTGTTCAGAAAACGATTTCATCGCTAAAAAAAATTGGAGAATGTGGAAAATTGTGGACGACTTAAATGACCAATCAATTCAAGCGAAAACTTGAAACTTTCTTTGTGTTGGTGATGAAAATGCTCATTGGACAAATATTGATTGATTGATATTGACCGGCTTTATGATGTAGGGCATGAATATGTACAGCACCTTAACAAATTTCGACTCTACCTGACTCTACAACCTCTATCGTTGTTTTAGTGGAAAGAGCGTACTACACAAACGAGGGGTGAGTTAGTTTTCGATCAATTTTCACATTCTTGAGAATAGTGTGATTCTCGTTTTAGATGTTATAGGCTACCATTATCAATCTCAAACAAACTAAATGATACAGAGTAGCTTAATATATATACTAATTTATTACAAAATTATACTATTGACAGAGCAACAAAGTGCTTTTGATAGGCTGACCTTCATTGAAGGTCTGCGACTGGCTGAAGGCCCTAAAAAGTCAAGCCCACTGGTGGGAGGAGCAGCAAGTAAAAATAAGAGACCAAGGGCGGATTAAAGGGGGGGGCGGAGGGGGGCGACCGCCCCCCCCGAGGGCTTGCACATTTAAAAAAATTAAAAAGGGTAACACTTGTGACATGCACACGGTTAAATTTTAATTGTCCCGCCACAGACGGAATACCTCCAACTTGTCTTACCACTCCGCCTCCGCCGGCCGGGAATTAACAAATGTTGTAATACTTATTTTGCCTTATTTTCTATATTACCTTTACTTTATCTTTAACTGTTGACATAATTTTTAATTCAATGACGAATTAACAAATGACAGAGAATGAAGGAAATCTTATATCAAGTGAAATTAGTTTGAATAAGATTAATCTTTTATAGAATAGGTAGGGGGCATATAAATCTCTGTTTGTTTTTGAACCTAATACATATTTATTGTAGTACTGGTATTATGAAACATGAAAGAATGTTGAGATTAATTTAAATATATATATAGGTCTAAAAATCATCATGATCACGAATAAATTGCTTAGACTCTGTTCATTTCTCCTGTAAATTTTGATAAAAATTAAGCTAGCAAAGCAATTTTTGTTCAAGACATATTGTATTGTATAAAAAATTTCGGTATTCCTAATTCCACATGAATATACAGAAATAAACTACTCTAGCTAGGGGAAATTTGATTGTTCTTAAACACGAAAAAATTATATTTCTACTACATTTTAAGTGTTAGAATGGTGTAAAATGCGGTTAAAGGCTACTAAATTTCCAAAAATTTTATTCCATTCCCCCCCCCCTCCGACCAACGGCTATTTTTGGGGTATGTCGCCCCCTCCCATAAAAATTCATTAATCCGCCACTGTAAGAGACAAAATCAAGAACCAAAACCGTGAATAGTCTACATAGGAAGCAACAATAAAGACCATACACAAATAGGCTAGAATTGAAAAGGTTTTTTTTTTAATTTAAGCTCACTGAAAGAAGTTTTAGAAGTTTTGGAGATAGGTAGGTGCGTAAAAAAACAATTCCAATTTTAGTTTAAACAATCAAATTATTTTATTCTTAACAATTCAATACAACTAACTTGGTTTCATCATAATTTTGGCCTACATTTTAATAACGGTACTTTCGTGTTTTCTTGATTGACCTTGTCTGCATTTCAGTGAGCTTCATTTTTTTCAAAGTTTTTAATTCTATAATGAAAAATGAGACGAAATTGTCACAACCACATTTATTAAAACCTTCGAGAAACTAGTTTCGGTTGTTACACCATTATCAATCTCAA
This sequence comes from Conomelus anceps, assembly GCA_948455865.1. Classification (NCBI taxonomy): domain Eukaryota; kingdom Metazoa; phylum Arthropoda; class Insecta; order Hemiptera; family Delphacidae; genus Conomelus; species Conomelus anceps. The sequence goes on along the minus strand of OX418223.1, from coordinate 54,947,714 downwards.
TCAAACGACATTTATTAAAACTTCGAGAAACTACGTTGATTGAGATTGATAATGGTGTAACAACCGAAACTAGTTTCTCAGAAGTTTTAATAAATGTGGTTGTGACAATTTCGTCTTATTTTTCATTATGGATACCTTCCACAATATCACCTTCGCCATTACTAAGAAAGTTTTTAATTCTAGCCTACTTATGTATTGTTCTTGTCTGTTGCTTTATAGATATTCACGGTTTTCGGTTCTTGATTTTAACACTTATTTTTGCTTGTTGCACCTCCCACCAGTGTGGGCGTGACTTGTTATGGCCTTCAGCCAATCACAGACCATCAATGTAGACAGTCTGCTAGAGACAGGCAATAGTACCATTCTCTGGATGGTATATGTTCAGCTTTAGTTTGTTAGAGATTGATAATGGTGTAACAACAGAAACCAGTACCACATTATTCTCAATAAATGTGGTTGTGACAACATGTCTTATTATTCATTTTGGATGTCTTCCACAATATCGCCACTACAAAGAAAAGCAACTATAACAAGTAGTATTAAAATCATTGCAATAGAATTGATGAGAATTTTCGACATTAAATGTTCTGAAAGTATCATAGGGTATGCAAAATAAGATCGTTTACTGGTAGGCCTTCTCAATACTACTCAATTGAGTAGTGAGAAAGTAGTTAAATTGGTCGCAGAATAACAGTGTATAGGGACGTTAGAACACCAGTGAATTGAGAGCAGAATAACAGTGAATTGTTTGTAAAATAACTGTGAATTGGGTGTGGTATAACTGTGAATCAGGTGGTAAAATAACAGTGAATGTGGATGTGGAAATGACAGTGAATAGGATGTAAAACAATAGTGAATTGGGAGTAGAATAACAGTGAATTTGTTTGTAAAAGAACTGTGAATTGGGTGCAGTATAACTGTGAATCAGGTGTAAAATAACAGTGAATTGGATGTGGAATGACAGTGAATAGGATGTAAAACAATAGTGAATTGGGAGTAGAATAACAGTGAATTGTTTGTAAAAGAACTGTGAATTGGGTGCAGTGTACTGTGAATTGGGTGTGAAATGACAGTGAATAGGATGTAAAACAATAGTGAATTGGGAGTAGAATAACAGTGAATTGTTTGTTAAAGGAACTGTGAATTGGGTGCAGTATAACTGTGAATCAGGTGTAAAATAACAGTGAATTGGATGTGGAA
>OX418223.1:54648504-54946314 GCA_948455865.1 Conomelus anceps | reverse complement strand
GGCAATAAAAATAGTACACGTACCGCCTTAGGGCCAAGATGTATGGTCTCCTTAGGGCACCCTAATGGCTTCTATCAGTTATGCACAGCAGCGGCACTGAGTGGACTTGGGTCATGCATATGGGGCCCCCCTAGGTACCCCCCCCCCCCCGATATAAGCCCCCATCACTGAACGTGCTGGCTTGTAGGGAAATTCACAGCGACCTTTTCTACCTGCATTTTCTATCTCATATGTCGCAGTGTGTCTGAGCACAACTAAGTAGGAAGATTCTTCCAACTTACCTTCTTTTACTACTCCACTTATCATGCCTTCCTTTTTAGTACTTTCTCTCTATTCTTTCCACTTCCTTCACATCAGTTTTTCCTTTCCTTTTCCATTCTGGATTTTTATTTCGTTAGTAGAAAGATTATCCCTTTACTCGTACAGCTCTACTTAAATATTATCGTCTCACAAACAGGGGTTTCAAACACGTGTGACACCTAATTCCGAAACGATTGGGCTATCATATTTCATTCCTTTTCGATAAATATGTTTTATAGTAGTGTCGCATTGAGTAGACTAGGTAAGTAAACTAATAGAGAAGGCTAAATTTAACTTATTCATATAAAAAATGAAAATTCTTCTACTATGCATGTGTGTAAATATAATATTTTGATAACGTATATAAGTGATAGATATAATTATAGGTGACAGTGAAGTGATAGCCGCAAATAGTAGCATAGCAAGTATTTCTTCAGTTGGATAAAGACAAGCTAAGAACATCTGGCCCCTCTTTGTGAGGGTGACCGATAGGAATAGCCAGCAAAAAATACTGTTTTCTAATGTAAAATCACTTCCCTTTGATTCGGAACCAGGGAGGGTATGTCAAATGCAGTGACATACTGTGTTTCGTTAATGCTCCATTGAATTAGTATGTCTAAAGTATGTCTACTTCCTTTGGACTATTGGACTGTGTTAGTGCTACGTTTTAAATTAAGCTCCTAAATTGATATTTTTGTGTTAGAAAGAATCAGTAAAAATTGTATTCAAAGTGAAATCCTAGTTTAACTTGGACATAACCTTAAATTCGGATACTTCATTTAAAAATTTGTAAAGAAAGCAGTAGTGGGCTATGCCTGTTGTATCTTTACTTGATTGTGTTTTGTAATATAAATAAACGAATGAATGAATGAATTATTGAGTGTTTAACTGTTTTTTACATCATTAAAGAGTTTATTGGATAGTCATTTATTAAAGCTATATTTAGCTTTGACTGCTGACGTTAAAATTATTCAAAATGTAAAAGTCGTTGAATTGACCTGAAAGTAAATATTGACAACGCAGTTCGTCATGGAACAAGAAATCCAGGAATTTATTGAATTATTGACAGTTAGTAATTAGTTTTTGTACAGTGATACAGTAAATTCATTATTAGTTGAATGTTAATGAACTGTTTTGTTTCTTATTGCTTTTCTTGTGTGACATAACTGATGTGTGCGTGTTGTAAGTAATTTGTGTAAATAAATATCGAGTGTTAATTTATTTCAAGTGTTGCCAGCATTATTTTAGTGATAAAACCCGTAACATTATTATGTATGTAAGGTACATGAAATTGATTATTGTTGTAGATATCCATTTTTCGTGAACTGCAGTAGAACTATTCATATGTGAACACATGCTGTGCAGAACTGACCTTTTTTGAGTCGCGGCGGACGCGTTTAAGAAGAACGACATAGTTCGAAACGCGTCCGCCGCGACTCAAAAAAGGTCAGTTCTGCACAGCAAGTGTATACATTATGAATAATGAAATTGATATTCCTTACATTCACATCCAAAATGTCTGACCCTCTCTACTCAGAAATTTTAGCTTCTTGGTTTGGTTTCAAGGACACTGATGACATATGATTATGGTCGAGACGCCGTTATACTGTGAGCAGGCCGTTTAAGCTAAGTGTCCTGGCTTATGACGTGTTTGGCCTAGAAATGGCGTCCCCAATGGGCTGATAGGAGCCCGTGATCGGCCATTTGTATGAGCGGTCAGGTTTGTTTTCGAAATTTGGTACTATCACCCCAACGCAAAATAGCCGCAGCAAATTTCCGAAATTGAATGCGACGGAATTGGTGGGTCGAATTGAGATCTTACAGTTGGTGGTTTTTAAAGTATTTAAAGAAAGAGTAGTACTGAAAGAGTATGGAATGAAGCGATCGAACGAAAATATTTTTATGTATATATGATTTTTATATATAATATTTTATAATATTATATTTTTATATTTTATATAACATTTTTTATATATATATGAACGTAAATATATAATAATAATAATATCCAAGGACAAGACGAATTTAGATAGAAACAACCAAAACAACGGAGTATCCAAAAACCCAATAAATCAAATAATAATTTATTGTCAAACAAATTAAATCATGATTATTTTGTAAAAAAATGTACACTTCTAATTAAAAGGGTTATGGTTAAAATGGAAAAGGTCATGGAATTTCAGTCACTGAATGAAATGATTGATTTTTTTTCATGACGAATTATATTATTGTTATAAATTGAGCTGTAGGTTTAGGCACCATTCAACCAAGGTGCATACTAACCTCTCTACAAACGAATAATAGAACTTGAAGTTGTCACAGCGACATTTATTGGAAACAGTGTGATACTAGTTTCGGTTGTTACACCATTATCAATCTTAATTGAAGTAAAACTAAAGTACAGAGTAGCTTAATATACACTTAGCAAAGAATGATCCTTTTGTCTGAGGGAAAAAGTGCCTCTGATATGCTGTCCTTCACTGAAGGTCTGTGATTGGCTGAAGGCCATAACAAGTCATGTCCCTGGTGGGAGGAGCAACAAGCAAAAATAATTGTCAAAATCAAGAACCAAAAACCAAGAACACATAGAAAGTAACAAACAAGAACAATAAACAAGTAATCAAGAATTTAAAAATAAAAATTGTTTTTCAAGTAAAAAGATCCAAAATGAACACTTTTGTTTGTACATATTTTTTGTATTCTACTTCTGTTATTTATATTTCTTGAATGTTTTAAGTGTGTTTTAAACTATTTATAATTAATGCATGCACATATTTTTTGTATTCTACTTCACCTGTTGTTTATATTCTCTGTATGTTTTAAGCTGGTTCTAAGCTATTTATAATTTATGTTTCTACATAATTTTGTATTCTACTTCTGTTGTTTATATTCCCTGTATGTTTAAAGTTGTTCCTGAGCTATTTATAATTCATTTTTGTATATATTTTTTGTATTCTACTTCATCTGTTGTTTATATTTCCTGCATTTTTCAAGTGTTTCAAGGTATTTATAATTTATGTTTGTCTATACATTTGTATTCTACTTCTGTTATCTATATTCCCTGTATTTTAAAGTGTGTTTAATAAGAAATTTGAATAAATTCATTCGTCCATAATCCTGGTGCAAGCCTTGATTTAGTTACCATTGTAGACAGGCAGCTCAGTGTATAAGGCAACAATTCATTTTTTTATTGAGGATGAAGCCCACATAGGTTTGAGACCTGTGCGTGGGTAATGAGTTGGATGATGGTGATTGATGAGTTGGACCTACAGTTTTAGGTGGGTTCCGAACCACTGGGAAGTGATTTTACAGCAGAGAACAGTGTCGTTTTTGCTGGGTAGTGTAAATTATATATTTGTATTCTACTTCTGTTATTTATATTCCCTGCATTTTCATAAATGTTGATTAACTCAATATTAATATTAATATTAAACATAATATTGAGTTAATAGTTACACTCAATATATATTTTAATAGGTAGTGTGAATAAATTTGATTACGTTTACAAGAGGACTCTTTTGAGTGACTGAAGTCAACTGTTGAGTCAACGGGAGTCTGATAGGAAAGTGTGAGAAACAGCTGTGATTGACTCAATTTTTATTCACCTCAAATAACAAGAATCCCAAGCACCGAGTCAAAAACATGAGTTACTCAACTTTATTCACTCCACCCATTGTCTGAGATAAACTGTTGAACATTTAGCACAGTCACTTCTGCTGCCTATGGAGTGTGCAGCGCTTCAAATTACTTACTGCTGAGTGGGCCTTAACCAAACAATAGTTCAACACCCACCCACCAGGGAGCAGCACTGCTCGATTTAATAATAGCTTTGTTTTGGGCCCCGCGTTCCAGTCGGTGAGAATTACTGTAGTTGTAGGTGGACATGAGCGAGTGTGACAGAGAGAAAGAGAGAATGAACGAGAAAGTGAATGAGAGAGTGAAAGAGTGGAAGAGTGGAAGAGAGAGAAAAAACTAGTGGTGAGAGAAAGAGGAGGTGATGAATGAAAGAGATGAGTGTGAGAGAGAGGGACAAATAGGGATATTTATAAAGAGAGAGTGAGAGCGAGTGGGACAGAGTGAGAGTGAGTGAGTAAGAATGGGACTGTGTGAGAGAGAGAGGGACAAATAGGGATATTTATAAAGAGAGAGTGAGAGCGAGTGAGACAGAGTGAGAGTGAGTGAGTAAGAATGGGACTGTGTGAGAGAAAGAAGTGGTGACTTCCATTCCCAAAGGGCAAAATAGGGCAGGACACTTTATAATTTCTCTTGAATCACAAATGTTTATTCTGTTTGATAAAAGGTGGGTGAAACTAATCTTTCTTGAAAAACATCTTAGGCCCTTATTATACAGAGCCACTACAGTCGCTGTCGCGCGCCACAATTAATTAAGGATAAATTATACCAGTCGGGTAAATTTGGTTTAACAACCAGGAAATTTAAAATAAATAAATAGACGAATAACTGAATAAATAGATTGATATAAGAATAGATATGAATAAAAAGAATATTCAGTTAATCAAATTATGAATGAATGGGTTAAATCGAGAATTAAATGAATTAATCGTGAAAAATAAATAGCCTACTTTAACCTTAATTAAAAACCTACATGAAACACTATCTACAAAAGATTATTTATTTGACATGCTTTAACAATCATGAAAAACACCATCCTTCATCAACCATTACGTGTTGAAAAATCTTTGTAAATAGCTTGAATTTATATTGCTATAGCTCAGTTATGTTCCGTATCATTATGTTATCAAGTAAATACGTTAGGTTCAAAAGCAAAAAAACAGATTGCCAAATTTAAATCAATTTAAAACCTCATAAATTATATAAATACGCGACCAGCCACGTGCAGCCCGCATCCAAGATGTCCGGATTCCAATGGGAAATTTTGTTTAATATAACAATAACCTTAAGATAGCAACTGCAAAACTTCATTAAAAAAAAAAACAATCAATTATATCAATACACGCATTTTTGCCATATCTTGGGGGGGTGCACGGCCCCTCTAACCTCCCCAAATGGCACCCCTGTCCAAGATAATCAAGAAACTAGTGGAATAAATCAATAATGTTTACCAATAACCCAAGTCTTTGAAAAATACTAAATTCCTCATCAACAAAAAAAAAATACTTCCAATATTAATGAGTTGATGAACTCTTTCCACTAGCATTCTTGGAACAATAATTAAGGGTTTCTTTAAGATTGCGGTAGATGACAGAAAGTGTAAGAGAATAATAATTGATTATTTATTTATCGTGACAAATTTACAACGAGTGTGAAGGTGCAACAGACTCAAGTCCAAAACTGCTCCCTTCACAATTTTTGAATATATGTTACATTGCGCCAAAACATTGAGGTTAACACAAACTAAAAATCTAAGATATTGTGTAATATAATAAGAGAGGAAACCCATCATCATAGTGCCAGAAGTCCCATATCTTCACCATGTGACAATCGACAACGAGAATCGATAGTTGATATGAAAGACCTGTCAGGTTTAGCTTTAAATTTGGTACAGATATCGATTATCGAAATTTCCATTAAGTGTTTTGTGACGAAGATACGATACTGTAACCATGGGAAATAATAAACGAAATTAATGCTGGAGCATGGAGCAGGTGTTAAATTAGAAGCGCAATCAAATGAGAATAATTGTGTAAATATTTGAAGGCTGGTGATAAAGCATGTTGTGGGCACATGAACACGTCCAAAGAATCAGCCTAATTCCAAAAGCTAGGAAAATGATGGTTGTACAATAAAAGTTGGAAAAGGTAGATTGAGAAGGAGCAAGAAAGATGGAAATAGGTTGATAATAATATCATGGAGAAGGGAAATAAAGAAGCTGTGGATGAAGGAGAGTACAGAAGAGTGGGTTGGTGGAAAGGGAGAGAGGAATAAATTAAAAGTTAAAAGAAAAGGTGTGTTGTTGGAAGGAAAAAATATGCGATTGAAGAGAAAGATTAAGAGAGGTTATTAAAAAGAACAGAAAGGGAAATCATTATGAGGGAAGCGACGAAAAAAGGTCAAGAGATAAGGGAGAAGTACAAGAAAAAAAAGAGAGGAGGAATGAGCAGAAGTACATAGAGGAGGAGAAGGAAGGGAGGGAAAAAAGAATAATAAGAAGAAGCAGCAGACGGAGGAGTAGGAGGAGAAGAAGAGGGAGAAGAAACAGAAGAATGTGAAAAAAAGAATAAGGAGAAAAAAAAGAAGACGTGAGAAAAAGGAGAAGGAAACGAAGAAGAAAGAGGAAAAAAGGGAAGGGAGGAAAAGAGGAAGGAGAAAAAGAAGAACGAGAAAAAAGAAGGATTAGGAAAGGAAAGAAGAGGGTAAACGATTAGGAAGAGGTACTAATACAAGAAAATAGTTATTTTGTTATGAGGGAAGAGACAAAAAGAATCAGGAGATTTTTCAGGCGAAAAATACAAAAAAATTTAAAAGAACATGCAGAAATACAAAAAGGAGAAATGAAGATGGTGGAAAAGAAGAAGGAGAAAAGGAAAAAGTAGGAGGATAAGAAGGACGAGAGAAGAAAGAAGAAGAGAGTAGAAGAAGAGGACAAAGAGAAAGGAGAAGAGAGAAGAAGAAAAAGAAATAGAGAGGAGAAGAAGAAAAAATAAAAAAAGAGAAGAGAGGCGGCGAATAAGTAGAAGTAGGGGAGGAGGAAACGATGAAGAAGAAGGAAGAGAATAAGGAGAAGTAGAAGAAGGGAATCAAGAATAAGCAGGACTAGAAGAAGGAAAGAACAGGAAAAAGTAGAAAAAGAAAGAGTTGGAGGAGGAGGAGGAGAAGGAGGAAGAGGAGGAGGAGGAGGAAAAAGTTGAAAATGTTGAGAAGAAGGACTCAGAGGAGAAGAAGGGGGAGAAGTTTGAAAAAGATAAGGAAGAGGACGAGGAGGAGGCGGAAATGGAAGAGGAGGAGGAGAAGTTTAAAAAAGATAATAAGAGGACGATGAGGATGAGATGGAGGAGGAGGAGGAGAAAGAGGGGGAGAAGTTTGAAAAAGATAAGGAAGAGGACGAGGAGGAGGCGGAAATGGAAGAGGAGGAGGAGAAAGAGAAGAATAAGAAGACGAAGGAAGAGGTGAAAAAGAAGAAGTGAAAGAAGGGGTAGAAGAAACAGAAGTTGGTGAATAAGAAGTGATGTTAAAGTTGTGGGTGGAGATTTAGAGTGCAGTAGCGCTTGGTGCCATCATTTCCCCCCCCCCCCCCAAGCAAATCAACTCCCCCCACCCCACAATGGATGGTTTCAATGTGAAATTGGATTCGTGCTCTGATTTATAGTCTCTTGTGTTCCACCACCTCCTCCTCATCCTATGCTGCTTCTCATAAAGAGGCAAGTTATCTAATTTTAATACGTCTCTTCAGTATCATCTAGAATGCCTGCCTCACCACCCCCCCTCACACTTACTACTTACTATAGTAGACGATAACACACACCGTCTGTCTTCTTGTGCATCTTCTTATTCTTTTTCTCCTCCTTCTTCATATTCCTGCTCCCCTTCTTCTTATTCACCTCCACCACCAGCACCTCATATTGCCCTTTCTCCTTTACTACCTCCTCTAACTCCTACTCCTCCAACTCTTACTCCTCCTCCTCCTCCTCTTCTCTTTCACCTCCTCCGTTTCCTCTTTCTTCATCTTCTTGTTATTCTCTTTTTTCCTACTTTTCCGCTTCGTCCTTTTCTACTTACATTCCACATTCTCTTCCTTCTGTGTCTCCTATTTCGTTGTTAAGTGGTAGAGTGGACATTACTGTCCAAACTTCGCCACGTCAACAAATAAATAAGTCATTCTATTCTATTCTATTCTATTTCTACCTACAGCCTTCAACCTAAAGTTTAGTTCATAATAACATAGCCTCTATAACCTCGAACAGCAATGAAAATCGAGCAAATCGCAAAATTACATAATATCTAGCAGGTTGCCTGATTCAATTGGATCTGGCTTTCTAAAATGTGTAATAACCTATCTAAATTTATTCAATTTTCTTCTCCTTCTCGCCTTCTCCTTCACATTCTCCTTTCTCCTTCTACTCGCTCCTCCTCCTCCTCCTCCTCCTCCTCCTCCTTCTCCTTGCCCCTCCTTCTCCCACTTCTTTCCCCTTTCTACTCCTTATTTTCTTCTTCGTCTTCCTATTTTTCTCATCATTTTCCTCCTCCTCCTCCTCCTCCTCCTCCTCCTCCTCCTCCTCCTCCTCCTCTCTCTTTTTCTTCTTCGTCTTCTGCATATTCTTCTTGTTCTTCCTGTTCTACTCCTCCTTTTCCTACTTCTCCACCCCTTTTGTTTTATATGCTTTCTTGTTGAGTTCATTCTTTTGTCTGAGTAGATGTTGTATGCTGTTTTTGCTGAATAATAGTTGGGCCTGTTTTACAGTTTTTTTAACAGGTATGCTGTTGTTTTTATAGAAATTCTTGCTTATTTAGGGATGATTTGGTTATGGATGCGAATGTGATTGAATGATATGGCAAGGGATGATTACATAACTTCAATTCGACTGTTCCTGTAGGTATGTATCAATGTTGTCCTTTCGGCAAAATTATGATGTTGAAGATCCATCACTTAAGATCTCCACTTAATAGCTATTTGTGTAACTAGAGTGCAAAATAGCGTTTTTCTGCATCGAGAGAAACAGTTTTTTCGAAAAAAGTTTCTCGAGTGCAGAAACAATACTTTGCGCTCGTATAACACATTAAATTTTTCCTACAGTAATGTATAAAGTAATTAAAACAGAACAAAACAGGAAATACATAACCTGACAATTCCTCACATAACCTATCTTCGAATCAAATCAATTTTAACAACAACAACAACAATTCACAGCTGAAGCAGAGTAGCCAACCTATTTTTGAATGCAGAGTAGGGAACCTGCGTATTACATGCTCACTATTTTGTGTTGTTAGGTTGCAAATCTGGAGTGTGGAAAAGTACTTTCCCGCACTGGAATACACTTTCCCGCACTGGTGCAGGAATAGACTATTTTGCATGCTATAGTTAGTGCAAAAATAGGCACTTTTTCGGGTCACTGTAGGAAAAAGTGTTTTTCAAGTGTTCATTATAGACTTGTGTAAACAAGATGGATCTTCAACATCATAAAAAACTTATTAACGTGAACCTTTAAATTCAACCAATAATTAAAACTAACCCAACTAACTAAAAGGGAATGAGACTCATGAAAATTGGAATCATCGAAATTATTATGGAATTAATTCTTCTGAATTGTAACCATCCAATTAACTAGAAAACTATCTGAAAAAGAACTTTACAACCAAAAACATAACTAAAACTGAACAAAACTTACTGAAAATTCTACCTAAACAAATGAATACAAACAATATTATTGATAGCATAGAGCTAGAACAATATGTAATTCAACTGTATCCAAAGCAAAACATCCTTGAAATATTTCCGATGCTATCACGAAATTCCCAGCTATTCTCAACAATAATCCCCCTTCAAGAAACAAGATTTAATTTGGCAACAAAATGGATAAGATTTTCATCCCCTGAAGAGCCAATACTTGCAACAATATCAATCCTTTCCAGTAAACTAGCTTTAATTAGAAAACAAAATGAGACAAATTCATTTCGTACTCCGTCTTCTACATATTCTCAAATTGAATTCCATCTTATCAAACCAATACTGTAAGAAATATTCCAATTTCGACTTATCAGAACATACTGGCGTATGTGGAACACAAGGAACATTCAATAGAATGCATTGCTGGTAGAAGAAGAAGGCGAAGAAGGAGGAGGAGGAGGAGGAGGAGGAGGAGGAGGAGGAGGAGGAGGAGGAGGAGGAGGAGGAGAAGGAGGAGGAGGAGGAGGAGGAGGAGGAGAAGGAGGAGGAGGAGGAGGAGGTAGTGGTGGTGGAGAAGGAGGAGGAGAGCACGAGAAAGAGGAGGAGTCGGAGGAGGCGTTGATAGAAGAGAATGAAGAGTAGAAAAGGGAGGAAGAGGAGGAGTAGAAGAAGGCGATGAGGAGGAGGTGGTCGAGTAGAAGAAGGAGGATGAGGAATGAGGATGAGGATGAGGAGGTGGATGAGGAAAGGGAGGAGGTGTTGGAAATGCAATTGTGTCAACAGTTCCTGAACCCACTATTCTCTATTCAATATAGAAATACCTTCAAACAAGAACGTCAACCTTTTGTAAGCAGTCAAACATTGCTAACAAATAGGGTTTGTTTCAATAATTATTATTAAATTCAGCACATCTGAAGCACATCTATTCGCGAGCTGAAACAAAGGATGAAGAAGAGAAGCCGATAAAAGGAAGTGTGATGCAGAGAATGGACAGGTCATGTGAGATGGCAATTCTGAATTGTTCAATGTGATGACTAACTTCATATCATGTTCCCATTTTAAACCCTCGTTCCCCATTCTTAGACCCCTGTTCACCATTCTGGAATCCCCGTTCCCCATTCTGAAACCCCTTTTCCCAATTTTGGAATCCCTGTTCCTCATTCTGTAACCCCCTGACCTATATATATCAACAATAATTCCTTAGACCTCTAAAACCACATCATATTGTCCAACAGTGATTCAGTTTCCGTTTCTGTACAATTCAGTTTCCGTTGAGTTTCCGCTTTCTGCTGCTCTGTCACTGGGAATATAGTCGCTTTCAACTCGACATGAGACACATTGTTGAGATTTGAATGGGGAAGTGATAGCCTTGAGCCGTAGAGATAAGAGATAATACACCTATTATATCAATAATAGTGTAAATATTTATTTATTGTGACAAATATACAACGAGTGTGAAGGTGCAACAGACTCAAGTCCAAAACCGCTCCCTTCACAAATTTTGAATAAGTTACATTATCCAAAAATATGTATATATTGAGCATTTATTTATTCTATGCATGTTCCCTCTTCCTTGTACATAGGCTTACCATAATTGTAAAGCTAAAGGATGAAGCTGAGGATGAAGCCCACATAGGTCTGAGACCTCTGCGTGGGTAATGAGTTGGATGATGGTGATTGATGAGTTGGACCTACAGTTTTAGGTGGGTTCCGAACCATCGGGAAGTGATTTTACAGCAGAGAACAGCGTCTTTTTTGCTGGCCAATCTAATCGGTCACCGTTACAAACAGGACCTACGAGAACGCAGCTTATCTCTATCTGATTGAACAGATACCTGCTACGGCTCGCGGCTATCACTTCTCTAAACCGGGACAGCAAAGTTGAGCAAACTATCAGCTGATTTGATCAAACTGCTACACCAGCTGCTTTAACCTAACAATCTACTATAACTTCTCGTATTTGAGATGAGAGGTTAGGTATCTCTGACAGTCACAGGTAAAATGAAATTGTTTTAATTAAATGTATACTAGAGGTCGTAGATAAAATAGTGTATGCAACGATTTTATTTGGCCATTAAAGCACTCGTGAGATATTTATAACTTACATCTAACTCGTGCCTTAATAAGGGTCGAAATAAAATCGTTGCATAATAGTAGTTTATGCAACGATTTTATTTTGACCCTTATTAAAGCACGAGTTAGATGTAAGTTATAACACGAGCGAATGCGAGTGTTATAAATATCTCACGAGTGCTTTAATGGCCAAATAAAATCGTTGCATACACTATTTTATCTACGACCACTAGTATACATTTGATTAAAACAATTTCATTTTACCTGTGACTGTCAGAGATACCTAACCTCTCATCTCAAATACGAGAAGTTATAGTAGATTGTTAGGTTAAAGCAGCTGGTGTAGCAGTTTGATCAAATCAGCTGATAGTTTCACAATATTGAATTACGATATTGATTCCATCAAAAATGCTTTTGATTGGTCCAGAACCCGTGTTATAATGTAGAACCTGTACTATAATGAGCTCTTTATGCAACGGGTCTCAAAAAGCATTTCGAAAAGACAGCTGTTTTGGCATCAATTGTGAAACTGTAATGTATACATTATGACATGGTCGTAGATAAAAAATAAATAAAATAGTTTCAACATTTTTGCTTTAATGGCCAAATAAAATCGTTGCATACACTATTTTATCTACGACCACTAGTATACATTTGATTAAAACAATTTCATTTTACCTGTGACTGTCAGAGATACCTATAACCTCTCATCTCAAATACGAAAAGTAATAGTAGATTGTTAGGTTAGCAGCTTAGTTAGCAATTTCATCAAATCAGCTGATAGTTTCACAACATTGAATTACGATATTGATTCCATCAAAAATGCTTCTGATTGGTCCAGAACCCGTGTTATAATGTAGAACCTGTACTATAATGAGCTCTTTATACAACGGGTTCCAAAAATCATTTCGAAAAGACAGCTGTTTTGGCATCAATTGTGAAACTGTAATGTATACATTATGACATGGTCGTAGATAAACTACTATTAACCAATCGTATTTTTTGCTGGAGTGAATTTTTTCCAATAGCTTATTTTTTGAAAGTTTTTTATAGAACTCACTGCATGTGATGCCAAAGTTTAATTTACAGTACAGTAACGCTCTCACAGTAAACAGTCAAACCGGGACGTCTGGTAAGCCTACCTGTGCAAAGAGTCTCAATTGGAGCATTATGTATTCATATTCATATAATGATACACACCTCACATGTCACAGAGGTATAAAGCTGACCTCTGCTGATACTGTGGGATTTGATATTCTTTCTTTGTCTCCGTGGAATGAAATTGAACTCTCAGTGTGAGCTGGAGTAGTTGCAATCAACTACAAAAGGTTTTCAAATGATGCTGCAGCTATTTCAATTTTCAACTGCAATCATTCAGATGGAAAATATAATTGGTTTGGTCAGGTATGAATGGAGCTATTAAATGATATATTCAGAGAATTGTTTTGAATTTGTCCCAGAGCTCACCATTAGAAATACCGTACAGTTGATTTGTTTCAAAAATTAAGATAAAAGCAAATAATTTATGAGATATAATGGCGATGAAGGTATCAAATGCTGATATTCTGAGCATAGTTTTCAATTGCTCTGAATTCAACAATATTTGCTGCATCAAAAATACAGCTAGTTTGTTTAGAATAATTAAGATGAATAATTTTTTAAATATATATAATTTGATATTATTATCATTCAGTGAGTCACAATATCCGGTTTCTCGAACGATAACCTAGTTTCATTAGTACAAATCTTATGAAAGCTACCACAGTTCCTGAAATACCTCCAATTCTAACTGATTAGAAAAGTATTTACTTGATCAACTTATAGTAATGTACAAAAGTTCCTTCAAAATTAGTTTTGAGCCTCAATTACGTAATTCTTTCATGGTATATGGTTGTGAAATGGTTTTCTACTATATTTCAATATTATTATTCATGTAAATCTAGTAAATTAACTTTCTATGTGAAATTTAACGACTTGCAGTCAAATATTTCTTAAGAATAAGTATAATAACTCACTTAATCTGGCCGAGCGCTTTCGAATCTATGAGATCCATCTTCAGAGGCGTGGGTTCCTAGATCATCATGTCAGTTTTTTGGTTAGAAGTGTTGTGGTTTTTGTAAAATGTGATCAAAAAGTTTGTGAGATTTAAAATTTAGTTGTTCATTGAGAATGTTTTGTTTATTGTGTGTGGTGTGTTTGTATATTTCTAATTGTTCCAAGGTGTTGAGTTCGTGTCCTTTAGATTTTATATGTAGAATGTGTAGGTTGGTACTGATGTCAGTAAAAGTGTGTCCAGTTTGAATGATATGGTCGGCAAAACTCGATTCAGCTTTGGATGTCAGGGCTTGAAAATGTTCCTTGTAACGTTGTTTGAATGTGCGGCCTTTTTGTTATTATTATAAATTCTTGCAAGGATGATTCTTTCTGTTCTTTTAGCTGTTTTAAAGAGTTCCACCCCTAAGACCTCAGTACCATTTTCACCCTGCCACCCTTACAGTGTGTGTTGAGCGATGAACAGCCCAGGGAGGTCACTTCGACTTTCCAGAGCCTCTAGAGTCTATTTTGAGTCATCCCTTCACTGATCTCGGTATTTCGAGATCGGTCCATCATAAAGCTGTGTCCCTTAAGAAACCCACACAAAGTCCATTATTCATGTTCAGTTGACAAGATATGCCAGGAAGAAGAAGCGAGATGGAGAAAGAGAAGTAGAAGGAGAAGGTGGAGGAGAAGGAAAGGAAAAGGAGAAAGGAAGAAAAAGGAAGGAACAAGCTATTCCCCAGCAATTTTTCACCATCAAAGAAAGACCACACATCACATTCTCACCAACCTAACAAGATTACTCTGTTTGTAGGGTTGTTGTAAATGTTAAAGGTACAAGGTTCAAGGTACGCACCAGTTTCTGGCTGAATTTGAACTCTATTGGAAGTGTTTATTATAAAAAATTGAAATGTGATAAGGGAAGATGATGTGCAAGAAGGGAAGATGAGGAGAATAATGTAGAATTTAGAAATGTAATGTAGAATTGAGGTAAGTATACCAAAATTTGTGAGACTATCACTAGAGCCAACAGCCAATGAACAAGTTGTTACACCAATAATAAAGAGAAGATGCAATGGAGAAAGCTGTATAAATAATATAGAAGTTATAAAAAAGTTTGAAGAGGAAAATAGGGAATAATGTGACAATATACAAACGTTTCTTGCAGAAAATACAAAAAAAAAATACAAACATGAAGAAGAATGAATTAAGAATAAAATAAAAGATTGCTGGAAATTGGAATGAAATATTTAAATTCTTCTATAGTTTGTGAAGCCTATTCAAATTCAAATCTTGAAACTTTCTTGAAATAATGTTAACTCGCATTAAATAAAGATTTATTTGCTTTATTGACAAATATTGCCGACAAATATTAGCTCGACAAATATTGTGGATGAAACATGCAGTACTATTCATTGTCAAGCATGAGTTAAAAAAATAGTTTCAAAAATATTATATTATAGTTTCAATATATTATTTACAATATTTTAACAATATATCAACAATACTTCTTGTAGGTTAGGAAATGATCTGTTGTGTCAACTAATTGTAGTTTTCAGTTCTTGATTGAAATAATTGGGTATGGTGTAACAAGCATCTCATGATCTAAGATAAAAAGATGTCCATTTTACAATATAATAAAAATTAAATTCATTGTATATTCCTAGAATGTATCTGCTTCTGATATTTATTATTCATTCATGTTTAATCCATTATTCCTTCACATTCAATTATTGTATTTGGTTATTGAAATTTAGAAAAATATTAATTACAAAGATAGTTAAATTATGAAAAGAAAGACAAACAACACTCAACCGTTTTGATATTTCCTTAATCCTAATATATATTGTTATGAAAGTAAACAAGCAGTTGGTCACGCGCTTGTTCTATTTATATCATTCCATTGTTTTCATGGACAGATGGAGCAGGCAATCTGATTTTTCTCATTCTCTCTCGTTAGATGTCTTTGTCACTCCTATTCTTCAAGCCTGCAACTCTCTCAATCAATTGATTTCTCGAGATTTCTACATTCTTCCTGAACAATCGAGATCATGTGCAGTGGCTTTCTTGAAGCGTCTAGTGACCTCCAATTCTTGGAATTATACAACTACAACAGCTATATAAAGGAGTCCACGTGAACCAGTGAGTTTAGTTTACAAACCCGTGTGACAGATTGTATTACAGATCTCGTGAGAAAGACAATCCCGTGCCAGTGGAGTAAACAGTGCTTTATTCAGTCTTCAGACAGTGTCAATTGCAGAGACAAGTGTTTACTGTTTATGAAGCTTACTGATAGTTTAAAGACGTTGTGTTACTGTAATATTCATATAACTTGGCAGCGTATAGAAGATGGGACATGATACATCTGAACCCAAGTGCTGCTGCCAAGTTATATGAAAACTACAGTAAGTGATATTATTTGGGACTGTCAAATAACGAATTGGACTGTGTTTTTGTAAGTGATTAGTTGCTCTTTTTACAATTTCTTTCTGCATTATTGTACAGTTTATTGGACTCTTGTTCCTTTTATTATTGATCAGCCTGTAATTACTTATTCGTTAATTCTAGTAAATAATTACTGAAAATAAGTATTAGCTTGTCATTTGATGATCTGTTTTTATTTATTAATTGAACTTACAAATATTTGTGTGTAAATAGACTAATTTGTGTAAATAAAGTGCAAGTGTGAACTTGAGTGTTGCCAGCCTTATTTTAGACATTAGAACCCGTAACAATATGAATTAATGTTTTCTATGTACTTATTAAGGCTAGCTACCTGGAATTACAACATATTTTTCTGTATTTTAAAAATCTATAACTTCTTTTAAACTCTAATGCTTCAGTCTTCCAATGAAGACTTGAGCTCTGTACTCTCTTTTTTTTATTTGAATATCAATTTGCTTCTGTTCCAGAATTGTAAAGTGAATGAAATAATGTAAGAATTGCGCTACATTGAACATATATCATTCGTTTGCTGAAACAGACCAATTATTATCCCAAAAAATGTGTATGTGTGTGTGCGTGCTTCAGTAGCGGGCCGCAATCATTCTTTTAGGACAGCTAAAGTTTGGGGGAAAGGTGGAAATCAGAAGATAGTTCAACTGTCCAAACCCGACCCAAGGTAACTTGACACAATCTAATAAACCCACCACAGATCCCCCTCAAACCCAAAATCCCTCTTCCTCTCCCAAATTCCAAAATCCATAAACACAAAGTCTATAAGCCCGCTAACACAATATCCAAGCCCCTCCTACACTGGGGTGAGATTAATCGTAACATTTTACAAAACTTTACCAGTGACAGAGACCTCTTCGTCCTCTATTTCCTCCTCCTTCTCCTTCTCCTCCTCCTCCTCCTCCTCCTCCTCCTCCTCTTCCTCCTCCTCCTCCTTCTCCTCCTCTTCCTCTTCCTTCTCCTCCTCCTCCTCCTCCTCTTCCTCCTCCTCTTCCTTCTCCTCTTCCTCCTCCTCCTCCTCCTCCTCCTCCTCCTTCTCCTCCTCCTTCTCATCCTCCTCCTTCTCCTCCTCCTCCTCCTCCTCCTCCTCCTCCTCTTCCTTCTCCTCCTCCTCCTCCTCCTCCTCCTCCTCCTCCTTCTTCTTCTTCTTCTCCTCCTCCTCCTCCTCCTACTCCTTCTCCTCCTCCTACTCCACCACTCTTTCTTCCTCCTGGCTACCTCCTCTATTTATACTGCAATCCTGATAGTGGCTACAAGAGGAACTCTATTCCTCACAGGTGGGACATTTTATTGATAGCTGTAGAAAAAACGACAAAAATTCTTCTTCTCTGTAGTTGGTAAGTTATTTTTGGGAATTGGTTCAGTCAATTCATGAAAGGATATTTTCCAACGAAATTGAAGGTATAGAAATCATGCAAGTATGATTAGGTACTTGCTTCATAAAAACTTGCAATGCTGAGTGATGCACTAGTAATTTATCATGAGATTATCATTCAATACAATAATAGAGTTAATGATTCTACGCAATAAGAATCTATTGTTATTTTTTGGAATTAATACAGTATATTAGGCTTAGATCATGAAGAGAAAAGTTGTTTTTGAAGAATTAAGAGGTATAGAAATCATGTAAAGATGACTAGGTTTTTGCTTTGTGAAAAATTACAAAGCTGGATAATGAATGAATTAGTAGAATGTATTATGTCATTAAAATAAATTCAATTAAATAGTCAATATCAGTCATATTAATGGTATAAATTCAATATTCAATAACAATAATTGACAAGATTTTGAAATATAACCACTATGAGAAATTTATAATGAACAATGTTTTATGTCCAACAACATTCCTCTCTAATTATTGGGCCCATGATTATCATGTTTTTTTAAAGATATTATTTATTCATTATTACATGGATATTCAAAATAATATCCTAAAATCGAGCGAAAACCCATATATTGTTGGAACTAGTCATAAATTTGTCAACTTAATAAGATCAATTGACAAAGTACAAGATTTAGGATAAATAATTAATCGATATTTATTAATCGATATTAAATCTATAATTAATCGATATTTATTAATCGATATTTAATCTATAATTAATCGATATTTATTACTTGAGACTCCCAATCCTCAACTACAATACTGTTCACATTATAAATATTAAGTTAAATTTTTATGGTAAATTAAATCACTAGCAGTAAATTAGCATTGTAAATATTCATTTATTCTTAATTAAAATTGACTGCAAGACGTTAAATTTACCATGAAAAGTTAATATTAACAACGCTGAACGTTATGGATCAAGAAAGTCCAGTAATAGAAACTCTAAGCTTGCCCAAATGATAAGTTCAAATTTGAGTAGTTTTCAATAATTATTTTGAGAAAATAAAAGGTCATTGAAGAGTAAACTACAAGGTTACTTTCTAACTGGTAGTTGATTTTACCTCTTGTGCAGTAGAAACCTATATTATTTATGGTAACATACAGAAAGCTGTGACGAAACGCTATGACGTCTTGATTCAGTTGCTTCAACGATTCGAAAACAGAAGTAACACTCACCTACAACAGAGAAAAAATCAATCAATGATTAGGCCCATAGATGGATAAAATCTTGATGTATTCTATACTGAAATCATTGTGATCTATTCAATTGTTTCAACACCTCAATTCATCCAATAACACATCTCAACACAACTATTCAGAGAAGAAATTAAAATTTCCTCAAAAAAAACCTGTTAGATGCAGAAAAACGTGCACAAAAAATACAAAAAGATGTAATTTTTAGAGACCAATAACTGCAATAATAAAAAAAAAAATTCGTTTGTTTTCATGCTTCAGCAAGGAATGAGCTGGATAGAAATGAGAATAGCTATTTGTGTAACTAGAGTGCAAAATAGCGTTTTTCTGCATCGAGAGAAACAGTTTTTTTCACGAGCCAAAGGCGAGTGAAAAAAGAGTTTCTCGAGTGCAGAAACAATACTTTGCGCTCGTATTACACATTAAATTTTTCCTACAGTAATGTATAAAGTAATTTAAAGAGAACAAAACAGGACATACATAACCTCACATAACCTATCTTTGAATCAAATCGATTTCAAGAACAACAACTAGTTCGCAGCTGAAGCAGAGTAGCCAACCTATTTTTGAATTCAGAATAGAGAACCTGCGTATTACATGCTCACTATTTTGTGTTGTTAGGTTGCAAATCTGGAGTGCGGAAAAGTACTTTCCCGCACTGGTGCAGGAATAGACTATTTTGCGTGCTACAATTAGTGCAAAAATGGGCACTTTTTCGGGTCACTTTAGCAAAAACTATTTTCCACATATAAAACAAATATTGATATTATTCAATTCATGTAGTACCTATGCAATTCATGATATATTTATTAGATAGACATGAAAATAATAGTTTTTTTTTGTTTGTAAATTACGTCTTGGAGACTCCAGTTAAGGAGTATAAGAAAAGTCAGATTAACATTAGTCATATACACTAGTGTTTCGATAGCATAGTCTTCAAATTCTTCAATATCAATAGCAATATACATATACGTTATCATATTTATATCAGCACATTGATATTTCAAAAATTATTGGTGTTCATAATGGATTAAGTAGCTGGCTAATGAAGTGGAATAGTATAAACTAAAATTTGAATGAAATTGCCAATAAAACATACGCATACATACATAAATTTGTTCTAAAAATTTTATTCATGGAATTCACCAGATTATTCGATTCATGAGCCTTGATTTATTTAAAAACCTGTATTCGTCAAATTTATTAGATTCATGAGCTTGAAATTCATGAAGTTCATAACTAAGTTTGACCTATAAACCTCAATTTTTTTTAAAACTTGTATTATTTTTTCTTAAATTTATCAGATTCATGAAGTAGATTAGATTTGATTTTCTGTTTCGAAGCTTTCATTTATCAAATTCCTCTTGCTACCAAAATTTCCCCTGATTATTTCATCCCATACTTCCAAATTGAATTTATAATTCTTCTCCATAGCTAGGAGTTTTTTTGAGACTTGAATATTTAAAATTTGTAGGCTATTCATTAAATTCATTAAGAATTCCTCTTTAACATCCCATAGTTTCAAGTAATTATTCAATTTATTATCTTGATGTTTCTTAGCTTGATAATTTTTTGACTATTGGATCTTTAAGTCTCTTTTTTATCAAATTCATCAACCTCACAAGGTTTTTTTCACTAGCAAACCCTCGACTTAAACCTCACCTCAACTAATTTAAATATTAATTGTGGTAACTAGTGGATAATAATAGTAATATTGTACATAATTTATGATCTGACTTGACTTTTTTTCTACTACTTCATGACCAGATGTTTAGTTTTTACTTCAGTTCAAGTTAATTCAAAAAATTATTTAAAAAAAAATCAAGTGTCAAAAAACACAAAAAAGCAAGCTCAATGTTTGCTACTTTATAAAGTTGAGATTCAACTACAAAACTTCAGCTTTCCAGATAGAATTGCTCTTATATGTGTGCAACTTGCCCAATTTGACTACAGATGTCGTTCCACTACCTCGCATGAAAGCCTGAGTTTCACAGAATTCGACGCTCTCAACTCAGCTCTTAGTCACTAACCATCATGCGGACCTAGAGAAGGGGCGCAAACCTAATTAATTAACGTAGATTGTCGCACAAGTTGGTCTTACTCTTTACCATTTGCTCTTTACTGTTTACGCTTCACTCTTCACTCTTCCCTCTTGTGAGAAACTGCCAAATGTGACGAGGGAGCGTGCTCTATCAGCTCCTCTATATTCAACAGATGTATCTTTCTCTTTCTATCACATTTACTGTCTTATTCTCTCTCACATTTTTATCTTTGCTTATCTCATACTATGTAACGTACGAAGTTAGGTAAGTTAAAGATCCTGCTCCATACTACCCGTACTTACAAGTTTGTACAACATTTCCTTCTCAGTCACCATGTTTCTCTCTATGCCCCTCATCCTCTCTCTTTCGCTCTTCATTACAATCATTCTCTCTTCTCTATACCTTTTTATCACTCTCACTCTTTGTAGCTTTCCTTTTTTCCAAGCCGAAGCCCTGCTCTATCCTATCAGTACTTACAATTTGGCTCAAAATTTCCTTCTCAATTTCCATGTATCTCTCCCTCACTCTCTTCTCTTCGTCTAACTCTCTCACTCCTCTCTCTAGCTCTCTCTCTCTCTCGCTCGCTCTCTCTTCCCTCCTTTTCAAGACCAAGTTGAAGATCCTACTCCATCCTACTACTTGTACTTACAATATGGCAAGAATTTTTTCAATTTCCATGATTCTCTCTGTCACTTACTATCTCTCACTCTGTCTCACTTTCATGCTCTCTCTCTCCCCTTCTTCTATGCCTGATGTTGACTCATTTCTCCACTATAACTTAGCATAGTTTCAAAGACAAGTACAAAGTTCAAAGTTGGTGCACCAGACTAACTTTAATACTGTACTTGTAGACCTCATTTTGACTTCTTGTTTGACTAGTTGTAACTTATCTCTGTTAGTGAAATGGGATCTCTGATGAATATTGACAACTAAAACTAGGGAAATTAAACTTTAATAAGGATGAAGAATGAGGTGGTAAGAATCCTGGTAATAATAATAATAATAATAATAAGTTTAGGTCTTTTATTGGTGGGAAGATCCTGAATAGTTCCACCTCACCATTCGATCCATGCTATGAAGAAAATGGTTGACCTACTACTTAAGGTAAGTTCCGAACAACCGGGTAAGTGATAACAGAGCTTATAACATCAAGGAATATAATATCATTATATTATAATGATGTTTAACTTCCCCAATTTTAGTGTGAACAGTGTTTCTAATGAGCTTAGCAGTACATAAATAAGTTTGAAATTATATTGCTGTGAATTTGCTTAAATCTTTTGAAGGGATGTCCGCGTTTCAAAGTTTTAGAGATTCAGAGTGAATAATAAAATATTTACTACCAAATATAATAAGAATGATAGAGATAATAGCTGAAGAGATTATTGATAAAAATAACCTTCTCAATTTGAGTGTGAATAAGATTACTAATTGGCTTAGCAGTGATTAAATATGTAAAAAAATATATTGCTTTAAATTTGCTGAAATCTGTTAAAATAATGCTCATGTTTCAATGTTTCAGAGTGAATTTTCGAATACCACTTAAAAATGATCTGGAATTATAAATGATTGATAATGAGGAGAATAATAGAAGCATAATAATAACCACGAACAATGAATATCACTACGAAGTTCTAGCAGTATTTTAATGGTAAAAAAGATTATAAATCTAAGTTTCAAACGTTCAAATTATACAAATGTGTATGCAATTGTGTATACGATTGAAATGTTCCACCAGAAAGCCACTCAGATTGTTTCTCTAGACTTACAACATGTGAGAGGAGAAAGCCAACTCAACAAAGTAGATTCATTGACATTCGTTTTGCCCCGATTTTGTATTCCAAAGAATAAGCACCAACTTCTATAGAAGACACAATTCACTAATGCACCTTCTAGCTCTCCGTCTGTCTGCACAATTATATTTACTTCCTTTTCGACATGAAAAGGGTCGCAATAGTAGGCGGTAAAGAGAGAAAGAGGGGAGTAAAAAGAGAAGGAAGGGAGTAAAAAGAGAAATAAGGAAGTAAAAAGAGAAAAAAGTGAGTAAAGAGAGAAGGAAGAGTACAACGACCGGCGTCATGCACTGATACAGCTTCCTCACTTTTTCCCTAAATATCCTACCTTTTCAGGGATTTCTTTCCCTCAAATCAACTCCGCCTCTACAATGCATGCATGTATCAACAAAGACCTAATGCATTTCAAAGGTCTCCCACTCTCGCTGAATTTGTAATTTAATTTTCTTCCCGCATAATAAACTATATACAAGGGAGCTAAAGGAAGTAATACGTCATAAGTGTGTATGTAGAATAGTTTGCTATTTATTGTTTCTAGCTATGCAGGAGATTAACAACAGGATGTACACAGTAATTTAGTTGTGCAATTTGAGGTAGTAGTAGCAGACATTAACGTCAGGTGAGTGAGTTTATGGTGATTTATGGTTTCATGGATGACAATGAGAAAACGGTTCTATGGTGGTGATGGAAAGGAAAAGTTTATGGCGATGGTGTCATGGATAAATTTTAGGTAGTAACAATCATGTCAGGTAAGTGAGTTTATGTCTTCATGGATGACCATGAGAAAAACGGTTTCATGATAGTTGTAAAGGAAAGGAAAATTTTATGGTAATATATGACCTCATAGATAAAATTTAGGTAGTAAAAATCATTGATGTCAGGTAAGTGAGTTTATGACTTCATGTATGACCATTAAAAAAACCGATTTCATGGAGGTAAAGGAAAGGAAAAGTCTATGGTAATTTATGACCTCTTGGATAAATTTGAGGTAGTAACAATCATTAATTTCAGGTAAGTGAGTTGAGGCTTCATGGATGACCATGAGAAAAACGGTTTCATGGTAGTGATAATGGAGAGGAAAATTTTATGGTAATATTATGACCTCATGGATAAATTTAAGATAGTAACAATCATTGATGTCACTAAGGTAGTCATTGAGGTAAGTGAGTTTATGGCTTCATGTATGTTCATTAGAAAACCCGATTTCATGGAGGTAAAGGAATGGAAAAGTTTATGGTAAATTATGACCTCATGAATAAATTTGAGGTAGTAAAAATCATTGATATCAGGTAAGTGAGTTTATGGCTTCATGTATGACCATTAGAAAAACGGTTTCATAATGGTGAAGGAAAGGAAAAATTCAAGGTAATTTTATTACCTCATGAAAAAACTTGAGGTAGTAACAATCATTGATGTCAGGTAAGTGAGTTTATGGCTTCATGTATGACCATTAGAAAAACGGTTTCATAATGGTGAAGGAAAGAAAAAGTTTATGGTAATGGACTCATGGATATAACAATAGAGAGGTTGCGAAATCTACGCTAAAAATCCTTCAACGCTAAAATATACGGTAATCAATTTCAAGCCACTTTTACATATAAGTGCAAGAATGTACAATCGTACAGGAGAGATTAAAATGATTGAATTGATTGGTTTCTTACAAATTCAGAGGGATATGTCATATAGTATAATAAGAAAGTTAAATAATGATGAAGTTATAGCCTAGGGAAGTGATAGCCGTGAGCGGTAGCAGGTATCTGTTAATCAGATAGAGATAAGATGCGTTCTCCTAGGCACTCTTTGTAAGGGTGACGGATTAGATTAGCCAGCAAAAAAGACACTGTTCTCTGCTGTAAAATCACTTCCCGGTGGTTCGTAACCCACCTAAAACTGTGGGTACAGCTCGTAAATCACAATCATCCAACTCATTACCCACGCACAGGTCACATACCTATGTGGGCTTCATTCTCCAAAAAAAGGAAAAAAGTTAATTCAATAAATGAATGATATAATTATGAACAATGAGCCTATAATAATGATAGGTCTTTTGTGGAATCGGGGGTGAGTGTGAAATGGAACTGATTATCGTATTCTTTAGCGTTAGCGGTTTTTAGCGTAACCTCTAATAATAATAACGTTTCAATAGTTATGGTGTAAGGAAACGCTGACTCTAGCCTCCACCACCAGAACGCGCTGCTTTACCCTGTTGACAAGCGTTCCTCAACGACATTAAATGGGCAAACTCTGGCGAATTTCAGGTTCTTGTGTTTGTAGTTCACCTTCAGAACTAAATGGTATGGCAGAGTAGGTTGGTACACATTGAAGTTGAACCGCGTACTGAGTCAACTCAACTTGCTGACTCATTTAATTGAACTACCGTTCAATTGGCAAACATGAGCGCAATGTATGGCGGAGATGTGCAAACTTAGACTGTATGTGTGGTCTCTGTTACTTGTGAGAGGGGTTTGGGGGGTTGATATCGATTGTTGAGTTCAAAAATAGTGTTGCTATCTTATTAGTTTGATATATATTTTGTAGCTAATAAAATTCATTAGTTTAGATTGAATTGTTGTAGTTTGAAAGAACTCACAGTTTTTTATTTGAGGTGAGTGGAGTATTAACAACTTTGATTTTTCCTTTAGCTTTTTTTAGCTTTTTTCGGAGGATGAAGCCTACATAGGTCTGAGACCTGTTCGTGGGAAATGATTTGGATAATGGTGATTGATGAATTGGACCTACAGTTTTAGGAGGGTTCCGAATCACCGGGAAGTGATTAATTTTACAACAGAGAACAGAGTATTTTTTGTAGGCCAATCCAATCGGTCACCCTCACAAAGAGCGTCCAGGAGTTTCGTAGCTTATCTCTGATTGAACAGATACCTGCTAACGCCCTCGGCTATCACTTCAATATGTGTGTGAGACTTGTGCGTCGGTAATTAGGTGATAACAATGATTCTTTGAATAATGAGGCTGACGTTTTGAAGGGGTCCGAACCACCGAGTGATAATGTCACGTCTTTGAAGCTAGTCACCCACTAGCATTGATAGAATGTCTTGACACCACGCTCATCGAGCGGCCAATCATTTGAAGACTATTATTTTGATATAGCTTAATTCCAGTACAAATGTCAAAATTGAATTACAGAAGAGCAAGAAATTTGTCTTGAGGGACGAGGATAGAAATAAAAGTAAAGATGAATGCATGAATAACCAAGAGGGAGCCAAGTTGAAGAAACTAGTAAACATAAACCTGAAAAATGACTGTAGTTGAAGGAATTGAAAACCAAAAGTTTTAACTCATGGAAAATTGCTAATGCTGATTTAATAAACAGTTTACAAGAGTAAATACACTTGCCGTAAGCTTCGGATCTGCTCGATTTTAATTGGAAAATTTAAACTCTACGCTTGAATTCTATACTATATGATGAATAATGTGACTTAAAGTTGTTACAACCACATTTATTGAAAATCGCGAGTTACTGGTTTCAGTTGTTACACCATTATCAATCTCAAACAAACTGAAACTAAAGTACAGAGTAGCTTAATATAATATACTAAACACAGAAAGATAGACTACTATTGGCTTAGGGGGAAAGTGATTCTGATGAGCTGATCTTCCATTATTTCAACCAATTCAATACAACTAACTTCATTTCATCATGATTATTCTGGCCTACATTCTATAGTAACGATAGGTACTTTTATGTTTTTCTTGGTTGATTTTGACTGAACTTCAGTGAGCTTTAATCTTTTAAATTTCAACATCGTTTAATTCCAGCCTACTTGTGTATTGTTCTTGTTTGTTCTTTCTATTTGTTCACGGGTTTTGGTTCTTGATTTTGATACTTATTTTTGCTTTTTGCTCCTCCCACCAGTGGGCGTGACTTGTCATGGCCTTCAGCCAATCACAGACCTTCAATGAAGGTCAGGCTATCAGAGAAACTTTCTCCCTCAATCAATAGTATCATTCTGAATTCAGTATGTACTAGCTATTGTACCCGTCCTTCGTACGGATTATGTTTAGAAATAAGACATACACATCATTTAACAAAACATTTATAATTACAATTAAATGATATCAATATGCTAGTAAATATTTACAAATTCCCAGATGAGCATTTTCAACTTACAATGTAAACAATTCAGTGACAGTTATAATATATAATTCTGATAAATGTATAGACAAAACTCTAATTTTATTCATATAGATGAGCAGATTGCAATGTATGGTATCGTATTGTAATTAAATGGACCAATAAGAGGCACGCTCACTTGCACACCTAATGTGAAACACACACACATGTGTGCATGTGAGTGTGTGCTTAATTTTTACTAGCTATAGTACCCGTTTTTCGTACGTATTATGTTTAGAAATAAGACTAAATAATATGTTTCGGCTTTTTTGATAGCAACGATCATGAAGCTGTTAGCAGCTTAAGCCGCGTCTCCACCAACCGAACATGCTCGGCGAACAGTGTTCGCTGGAATCAGCTGATGTCGCTGAACATTTTTTGGATTTTGTTTGGTGTGGACGCCTTCTCGAACATTATGATCGGTGTGGCTGGTCGTATGAACCTGTTGTTGGTCGTCAATGTTCGCTCGCTCACAGACCGAACATTTCAATTGAACTCACGAACAAGTTTGGTGATCATATGTTTAAAGTTTGACCATTTTTTGTATTCGCCAACAATGTTCGGCAGACATGTTCGGTTGGTGGAGACGCGGCTTTAGTAAACAACTTATAACGTAAAAAATTCAGTGACAGGTATCAGAGAGAATATTTGAGAACAGCTGATTGATATATCATGATAAATTACGTGATCTGTTCTTATGTGGTAACTTAGAAGAAATGTATCCAAAATCGCACAATACATGTTTTTTAAAAGTTTATTATTCTGTTAAAAAAAAGTTAATTTAGTTTTTTATAGCTAAAAACATTGTAAAAAGGTTTTCAATTCTGATAAATCACTCTAATCCCGATCGATGCTCTCGTTTTTCAGGAGAAGACCGCGTAAAATGCCTTCGGGGCCGTGACAGACAGACAGACAGACAGACAGAAAATAAGATAAGACTTGTTTCGGCTTCTTTAATGTATAAAACGTAAAAATAACCAAAAAATATATAATTCTGATAAATGTACAGACAGAACTCTAATTTTATTTATATAGATTATGCTACTCTGTACTTCAGTTTTAGTTTTTTTGAGGTTGATAATGGTGTGACAATCGAAACTTTTATTTCAAGGTTTTTGATAAATGTGTTACGACAACTTCAAGCCTCATTATTCATTATGGATATCTTCCGCAATGTCACCTTCACCACTACAAAGGAAGTCCATACAAATATATTATAAAAATCAATCAAAAACATATATTTTGGTCTTTTATCAATCCAAGATTAGTCAAAATTTATGTATGGGTAACTCTTAGCAACCAATCACAGTGAAGCATGCATAAGAGCTATCTGCAAATAGCTAATCATAGGTTACTGTTGATGAAGCCTATTCCAGGAAACAAAATGGTGGAATATCTCGAGGTAAACAAAATGGAGTACTTTGGAAAGTTAGTGTGAAATTTGTACTGTTATACCCTCAACACTGAAGTGATGAGAAATTATTGTCATGGGAAGTTAATAATTAAACTTGAAGAAAAGTTGTTGGAAAAATACGATGAGAATAATTGGAATAAATATTTATTTATATTTTCCTCTATTTATTTTTTATTTGAAATATTCATCTATTCCTTAGAAAATACTCACTGCTAAATGAATTTCTATAATTCATATTTCTTATGAGTAAGGTTAAGCTATATAAATTTTGTGGATAACTTAAAATGACTTCTGAAATCAATTTATTGATGAAGCCTATTTAAACTTGTACTTTAATTTAATCGCTGATAGAATAAGAGTCACTATTTGGCTAAGCTACTCTACGTTGAAGGCCTACCATTGGTTGATACTAACACAATCATCGGTGTTACAAGCCAATAACCGACAAGTACAAAATGAAAATGATTAAAAATTGGAATACAGGCAAACCAAACAAAAATAATCATCGCGAAAACGCAAAAATATATTTATTGTGAGTCAACAAATGTGAAAATTCTACATATTTAGTCAAAAATTATATTGTTCATAATTTTTTAGTGTTAAAATTAATTATATAGTTATTAATTTTAATTAATTATATTGTATAAATTATATTGTTAAAAAGAAGATTAATTTCCATTCTCATTAAGTTTGACCTCATTGACCCGAAACCAGGTGAACAGCTATCAGCAATTGGGTAGTATGAGGATAATTATGGCTTGTTATGTACTTAGAGTAGGAGAATACTGTCAAATACAGAGAGAGAGAGAGAGAGAGAGAGAATGAGCGAGAGAGAGCGAATAGGTAGGACAATGAGGCAAAAACAGAGACTGGACTATGAAGACAGAGTAATCTGGCTTAGCTACATGCCTCCTGGACCACAGCCTCCCTCGATTTGGTCAGACAACTCACTGATAGCTGAAAGAGAGAGATGGAACAAAAGGGACAGAAACTGATGGAGTGAGAGAGGTTGATGTACAAGGGAGGGAGAAGGGTGTGTGAGAGAGGGTGATTGAGCGAGAGAGCAGTGAGGAAGGGAGAGTCCAGTGAGAGGATGAAGCTATTGCGATGGAGTGGGGTGAAGTGTGAGAGAGGAAATGATAGAGAGAAAAGGAGACCTAGGAAGAGAGAAAGAGTGTCATAGAGAAAAAGTGGAATAGAGAAAGAGAGAACGAGAGAAAGATAGAGTGAGGGGGAAGATAAGATTAGATTATCTTTCTTTATTCATGTAGGCCTAAGTTTACAAATTTTGCATATGAGTGATTGAAATAGTATATTTCGCACCTAGGGCCAAAAATGTGTGTTTGCCGGTTCGAGATCGCGGTTTTCAAGTTCGAGACGAAGTCGAGAACTTGAAGCGTTTGAGAGCCGGCAAAACATTTTTGCCCGCGTTGCGAACACTATTTTTCACCACACCACGAAAAAAAAAACAAACAAAACAACAATGTTAAGTT
This sequence comes from Conomelus anceps, assembly GCA_948455865.1. NCBI lineage: Eukaryota > Metazoa > Arthropoda > Insecta > Hemiptera > Delphacidae > Conomelus > Conomelus anceps. The sequence goes on along the minus strand of OX418223.1, from coordinate 54,916,691 downwards.
GGCAATTTTTAGAGCGAAATTTTAAGGCCATTGAACTAGCAAGAATACAATGTTGTTGAGGTTATGAAAATATCATCGTATTCTATTGTTTGATATCAAAATTACTGAATAAACAGGATAATATATTTCAAGTTATGAAACAATAATTTATAAAATATATTATAAATATAATAATACGATATATACAGGGTGTCCCACGAGTAACCCAACAAACTTCTAAGGTGGTTTCCTCTCCTCTGAAATAAATTCACAACTAGTTTTGTTTTTGAAGTTTCCACGTTTATTACCCATTTAACAAAGTTAATGTAGATCAAATCTAAACAAAGCATGTTTTCGAGACCAAATTTTGCGTATTTTGTCTGATATCTCAGATATGAGTGATCCTAGAGGTCTGGGACGTGTTTTATTCAATTTTTCAGTTCATTTTACAGAAAATCCAATAAATGTAACACCTAACTTAGCACCATAAAAAAAAAAAACAGTTTGGCTTTATTTTCGTCCTTTCCAAGAAAATCGTGCAGAAAATTTCGCTAGCCGTTGCTCCCTAACGAAGCATTTCCGGACATATGTTTATATGAACTTTTTTCATTATTTTGATGAGAGGAGACCACTTTAGAAGTTTGTCGGGTTATTCGTGGGACACCATGTATAGCTTATTACAGTAATATTATGTGATCATCTCTCTATGATTTGTGTGATCGGACACGATCAGCTGTCATTCAAGGTCATTTTCTTTTCCACCCTAGGGCGGTAAACGTTTACAGACCTCGTCGGAAACCGAACACATTCGGCTTCCATATGACGCACGAAAAACAGCTCATTACGTCCTAGTGTGGCGAAAACAAAATTATCAACATCCCATAGATACAATCAAATAATGTTATTTTTATAGTACAAGATATTGTGTACAATGATCTCATTTGTATGATCTTAATGGTATTAACCTTGGTAATGACAATCTAAGCGATACAATTACATGAAATGGCGAAGTTTGGACAAAGATTCGTCTATTCTTGACACTTAACCGGAGAGAGAAAGAGAGAGAATCTGACTGAGAGAGAGAGAGCGTGTAAAGGAGAGAGATTGAAAAGGGGGAGAGAGAAAAGGAGTGAGAGTGAGTGAGCGGGTGAGCGAGCAGGCGATAGTGTCGTCCATTCTCACCACAGTCTCCTTCGCTTCCATTCTCCAACTCCCTGATGGCTAAGAGAGTATGTGCGTATGTGTGCGTGTGCGTATGTGTGCGTGTGCGTATGTGTGTGAGAGAGAGAGAGAGTGTGACTGACAGAGAGAATGATGAGTAGCAAGGTTTATCTAAACCCAGCTCCCAACTGGGAATTGAATTAGTATGGGAATGTCATCGCCTCTTCCCACTCAAAAGGCCTATTGTTCCCTTCAGGATTGCCTGAACCGTCTAACCAACTGGGCTCTGGGCTCTAGGTTAGAGCGCTCTATGCAATTTGGCTAGACTATGTTATCGGCAACGATTAGTACACTCCTCATCTTACAGCCTTCTGTATAATAATTGGTTTTAGTGGCTGTTGATTTCAGCCAATATTGATGCACGTTCACATATTACATACAGATTGTTACAGAAGTACAGAGAGTTCCTTAAGTAGCAAACATCAAAGGTGAGTAGTTTTTAAGTTTTAGTTTTAAGTAGTTTAGAGTAGTTTTATAGTAGTACATAGTAGTATATAGTAGTATAAATAGTAGTATATAGGAGTACATAGTAGTATATAGTAGTATATAGGAGTACATAGTAGTATATAGTAGTATATTTATTGTAGTTTATAGTAGTATAATATTGTAGTTTAGTTGTTCGCAGACATCAAAGGTGAGTAGTTTTTAAGTTTTAGTATTAAGTAGTTTAGAGTAGTTTTATAGTAGTACATAGTTAATATAGTAGTATATTTATAGTAATTCAGTTGTTCGCACACATCAAAGGTAAGTAGTTTTTAAGTTTTAGTTTTAAGTAGTTTAGAGTAGTTTTATAGTAGTACATAGTAGTAGTATATAGTAGTATATAGTAGTATATAGTAGTATATAGTAGTATATTTATAGTAGTTTAGTTGTTCGCACACATCAAAGGTAAGTAGTTTTTAAGTTTTAGTATTAAGTAGTTTAGAGTAGTTTTATAGTAGTACATAGTAGTATATAGTAGTATATTTATAGTAATTCAGTTGTTCGCACACATCAAAGGTGAGTAGTTTTTAAGTTTTAGTATTAAGTAGTTTAGAGTAGTTTTATAGTAGTACATAGTAGTAGTATATAGTAGTAAATAGTAGTATATAGTAGTATATTTATAGTAGTTTAGTTGTTTGCACACATCAAAGGTAAGTAGTTTTTAAGTTTTAGTATTAAGTAGTTTAGAGTAGTTTTATAGTAGTACATAGTAGTAGTATATAGTAGTATATAGTAGTATATAGTAGTATATAGTAGTATATAGTAGTATATAGTAGTATATAGTAGTATATAGTAGTATATAGTAGTATATAGTAGTATATAGTAGTATATTTATAGTAGTTTAGTTGTTCGCACACATCAAAGGTAAGTAGTTTTTAAGTTTTAGTATTAAGTAGTTTAGAGTAGTTTTATAGTAGTACATAGTAGTATTTAGTAGTATATTTATAGTAATTCAGTTGTTCGCACACATCAAAGGTGAGTAGTTTTCAAGTTTTAGTATTAAGTAGTTTAGAGTAGTTTTATAGTAGTACATAGTAGTAGTATATAGTAGTAAATAGTAGTATATAGTAGTATATTTATAGTAGTTTAGTTGTTTGCACACATCAAAGGTAAGTAGTTTTTAAGTTTTAGTATTAAGTAGTTTAGAGTAGTTTTATAGTAGTACATAGTAGTAGTATATAGTAGTAAATAGTAGTATATAGTAGTATATAGTAGTATATTTATAGTAGTTTAGTTGTTCGCACACATCAAAGGTAAGTAGTTTCTAAGTTTTAGTTTTCAAGTAGTTTAGAGTAGTTTGAGGTAGACAAGTAGAAAAAATCAAATAACATTAGAAATCATTATTATCATTATTATAGACAAATAATTGGAATTTTTATACCAGAAGACATTTTTAATACAGTAAACAGAGCAGAATAAAGTTAGTTGCAAGAATATTTGTAGAAACTTTCTCAATCCTAGAAACTAAATTATTGGTTTATGTGTACGTATTTCTTTGAATATTTGTCTTGAAATTCATTGATGCTCTTATTACTAGAAATGAAGCCTATGCTTACGTTCTTGTAATATATCTGTTTGGTGTGAGTATTGGAAAATTCGACGATTTATGGAAAATTTAACTATTTATTTTCCTGTAGGCTGAGGAATATCTGTTTAATCTGTTGAATAAATAGGGAAAATCAATGTAGTTACTGACTTGTCAACTTTTATATCAGATATCTCTGGTTATCAGAAGTTTTATGGAAAATTAAACGATTTATTTCCCCGGAGGCTAAGGAGCATCTGTTTAATTTGTCGAATAAATAATGATAATCAATGAAGTTGCCGACTTGTAAACTTTTATATCGGATATATTTCGTTATCAGAAGTTGAATCCAACTTTTACAAGCCACATACAACTCCGCTAGACCTACACTATTTGAAAAATCCAGCAGCTGTAGTAATCAACCGGTTTAACTCTAAGCGATTAACTTTTCAAGCCTGGAAATCGAGACGCGTATAACTCACGCTGCCCTGTAATTGGACAGATTTGTCTTCAACTTCCAGCAATAATTGGTGGTGGAAAAACTCAAGCTTTTTCCCAGCCAATTGCTGGGAAACTCGAGCGTTTTTCCGGCATCGTTTACAATGGGCTCTCCCGGCGACGAGGATATAAAAAGGAAAATCGTTTAATATTTCAAGACAATGGCCGCTCTTCCGTTCTTCAGTCGTGTTTTATAATTTATCCCTGCGTAGGAGAAGAGGAGGAGATGATGAATGAGGAGGCAGAAGGGGAGGTGGTTGAGGAGGAGATGGAGGTGAAGGCGGAGTAGGAGAAGAAAGGAGGATAAAAAAGAAAAAGAGGAAAAGGAGAAGGTTGAAAAGGAGGTGGTGAAGGAGAAAGGGGAGGAGTAGGAGGAGAATGGCGAAGAGAAGAAAAAGGAGGAGGAAGAGAAGGAGGCGAAGGGAAGAAGTATATAAAGAGAATAAAGAAAGGACGAGGAGGAAGAGGAATGAGATAGAAGTAAAATAAGAGACCAGAGAATAGAGGCAAGAAGGTGTAGCGAGGAAAGAAGCAAGAATTTTATTATTTATCTCGCATTAGGAAAAGAGAAAAATAAAGAGCAGAAAGAAAAGGAGAAGGAGAAGGTGAAGAGAAGGGGAAGGGGAAGGGGAAGGAGAAGAAGGTTGTGGAGGAGTTGGAAGAGGAGAAAGAGGAGGAAAAGAAGTAGAAGTATATGAAGAGAAAGAAAATACGAGGAGGAAAATAATTAGATAGAAGTAGAAGAAAAGAACAGAAAATAGAGGCAAGAAGATGTAGCGAGGAAAGAAGCAAGAATTTATGATTTTTTTCGTCTTAGATAAAGAGAAGTTGAAGGAGAAAGAAAAGTAAGAGGAGGGGAAGAATGGAAAAGAGAAGGAGAAGGAGAGGGAAGAGAAAGAGGAAAAGTAGGAGTAGGAGAAGGGTAGAAGAACGAGTAGTTGGATGGAAGGAGGTGAAGGAAAGGAGAAGGAGAAGGAGAGAGAGAAGGATTTGGGAAGGAGAGGGGTTAAATCAAGGGAAGTGAGAGGGTATCGAGAGGGTAGAGAGGGGATAGAACGAGGAAGGAGCGAGAACGGAGAAATAAGGAAGAAAGAGAAAGGAGATTGAAAGGTGAGAGGAAGGAGAAATAAGGAAGAGAGAGGAGGAGAAAAGTAGATGAGGAAGGACGATGAATGAGGAAGAGAGAGGACTTGTAAGGAGAGAGAGAGAATTGAAATAGGGAACGAGCAAGAGAAAGAAGGAATGATAGAGGATGAAATTACGTTGATATGGTGGAGTGAGTAAAGAGGACAATTGGTTCTTCCGACTTAATGTTTCAGCCGTCTAAATATTGCTGATTCAGATACTTTTGTTATCCTGTTTTACTGTGGGCTCCTTCTTTTGGATTAATAGAATTAGACTCTGCCTCTTTTTTATTCGAGACTTAATTGCTCTCGTATTGTGATGCTGAGTAATCAGAAATTAGTTGAAAGTTGGAAAAAAGGGAAAGGACCTTCTCTTTTGTATTCAGAAGTTTTTTTTTTAGGGAGTAGGAATAATATTTAGTGGCTGATAGATTTATTACATCTGGCAACACTATTATTCTTATTTAACTTTGTTTCATTCATTTGATTCAGAGATTTCGGATTAATAGAATCAGGCATTAGGATAAATTACGGATATTAGGATTAATACAACTCCTCCATTGCATCCAAGAGACGTTTTTGTAATCAGCAGTGAGAGAAGAGAGATCTTTGTTGGAACAAGGAAGGAGAAATAAGAATGAGATAGGATGGAGAGAATGAATGAATGAATGAATAAAATTTATTGGTAAAATTTATTAAATTCATTAAGAGAAAGAAGAAATAAGAAAGAAATAGAAAGAAGATTGGAAGGCGAGAGGAAGGTGTAATAAGGAAGAGAAGAGAAAAATTGGGAGAGTGATAGTACTCTTTCCAAGCTTATAACTCCATTTTACTGGTTTTGTAACCTTTAATTTATTGTGTTGTAAGGTTGTGGCAATAAACAAATGAATTGAATTGAAGAAAAATTGTTTTTCAAAAGTAACTAAAATATTGTTCTTGTGATTTTTTTCGTTCGCAGGGTTTTTGGTCATAATTTTTTCCCGAAGTTTCTTGTTTTGAATATAATCAGGGCTTTGAAATGTTGTCTATTGCTGTGAGGAAAAATATTTTTCTTCCATTATTTTGTGAAATATGCGGATTCAAAGTTTATTTTTTTGGTTTTTGGGGGCAATAATTGATCTCACCTAAGAGTGATTTCAAGCTTCTGATAAATTTTCCATAACTAAAAGGCACCTTGGGAAGTAAAATGACAATTTTTAATTCAATCTAACAAATAAATTTTAAAAATTTTGCAGATTAAAAAAATTATTTTGAATAAAATTGCTAGATTGGAGTGAAACATATACTTCATTTTATGCCTCAATATATATTTCAGTTATAGAGAATTTATCAACAGTTAATAATCACTCGCAGGTGAGATCAATTGCCCCCAAAAACCGAAAAAATTCAACTTTGATCCCCCATTTTTCACAAAATAATTAATGAAAAAAACTTTTTCTCACAGCAATAGACAACATTTCAAAGCCCTAATAACATCCAATACTTTGAAAATAATGTATTTCCAAAAATCCTGCGCACAGCCTTACAATTCGAAACAATGTCTACTATTATCATTAGTACCAAAAATATCTTTTAGGGAAAAATAAGGGTGGAAACTAATTTTGTCAATTTTATTTGATAGATCTAGTGGATTGGATGATCCACCCTCGTGTTAAAAAAATTAGGAGAAATAGAATTATTAAACAAAGAATAAAAAGTGTTATCTAAAAAACATGTTACAGATTCTTTCAAAGTGATCATTATACTACATAGACAAACTTGAGCCTGTTTGGATGATGTTTTTTCAAAAGTAGGCTGCATGGTTCGTATTTATTAACCTACCTTGGGACTCCCTAAACTCAAGGTGAACTTTAGAAATTTTCTGAAATTGTTATCCAAGTGTCCTATCTCAGTTAGCATAAGGAAACATAAAGTTAGGTTTATAAATACCGACCTATAAGGCGCACCAAGAGCGTTATTATTATTTATAAACGCTCCTTCAGTGTGTCTCAACTCGAGAGACTTTCAAAATAATTATACTTTACATGTCAAGAGTCCCTTGTGTTGAGAGACTTTCAAGGAATGTTCATAAATACGAGTGGAATACCTGGCTCAGCATCACCCTTCGTAATGTCCGATGTTTTAATTGTTAAATGTAAACAGCTAAAGCTTTTCTAGTTTTCACTAGCCAAAACTAACCTAGAACCTATAGTGGAAATCTGTTTTACATCATGATTACTTTTATATTCGACCCCGAAACTCCACAATCAATAGCGACCCCACTTGGACCATGAGGAAGCTATATTTTTTTTGGAAGATGAAGCCCACATAGGTCTGAGACCTGTGCGTGAGTGATGAGTTCGATGATGGTTATTGATGAGTTGGACCTACAGTTTTAGTTGGGTTCCGAACCACCGGGAAGTGATTTTACAGCAGAGAACGTGTCTTTTTTGCTGGCCAATCTAATCGGCCACCGTTACAAACAGGACCAACGAGACCGCAGCTTATCTCTAAATGTCATTGAACAGATACCTGCTACGGCTCGCGGCTATCACTTCCCTGAATATACAAAGTTTCTAGAGCCTAGAATCTTTCTTTCAAGTGCTTGGGCATAAACGAACCGACGGACGGACAACGGCACAATTTCAAGGGACCCCGCCAAACTGGGCTGGCGACGAAGTGGGCTGGCGACGAAGTTTGCTGGCGACAAGCTGGACTGGTTTCCCAGCCCACGGTGACGTTGCATGCACCGCCAACCTGGCACACTTTGGAATTCAGCCCACTGTGACGGCGTGCGAGTTTGACGCCGGCTGACAAAATCAAAAGAGTGCCAGTTTGTCGTTGCATGCACCGCCAACCTGGCACACTTAGGAATTCAGCCCATGGTGACGGCGTGCAACTTTGACGTTAGCCCAGCTTGTCGGCAGCCGAGCTTGTCGTCATTCCACCTTGGCGTCATTCCACATTGTCCCCAATTCCATTAAGGTCCTAGATGATTCTCAGCTCGCATATAGTCTGAGCTCGCTGGATGAAATAAATAAATAATTTTGAGATTTTGAATTTTCTTAAGTATGTACTTGCAAGAAAGAGAAAAACATTTGGTATACAGTTATATAACAACATGCTACTTGCTGTTCACGGTACAATTTCTTTAATTACCGTGATTTCAAGAAGGGTACATTCTTCTGGTAACCGTGAATTACAGCAAAAAAAAAAGGAAAAACTTATACAGCGACAAGTGATGTGAACCACAGCAAAAACACGTTAGCAAACATGTTTGTACAATTTTAAAAATGGCCGCTAATACACAGAATGCGATGCAGCTTACATAAGCGAGGTAATATTAATTTCAGTCCAGGTTATCTCGACTTTGCACCAGGCTAAAGTTAGTTCAGCAACTGGATAAAAACATTCATTAATCTCTTCACTGAGTTTGTCTCCCACTCTTTCTCATCTCTCTCTTTCCCACATTTTCTCTCTCTTTTACACACTCTTATCCATCTGCACAACAATGTATATATAGACTGGTAAGCTGGAAATCGTCTATACAGGTATACTCACTAACAAACACTGGTGCAGATTAATTTATTATACGAATTTTAGTAACAGATTACCGACTGAGCTTCCGACAACAACTTTGTTAATGAAAATTGTTCAAAGTATGAATTTTGCAGGCGGTCCCCACTTTTGGAGAGGGGGGCGATCAGATATGGGGGGGGCGTGAGAAGGAGAAGGGGAGGGATAAAAGGGTACGGTTGAGTTGGAGAAGGTGAAGAGGGGGGAAGTTGCGACAAAATATTCCAGTCAATGATTAGAAGTTTTGATGAACGCACACAATCTACTAGTCGCAAAGTTAATCTTGGGTGTTTATCGGGGTTCACTGTTGTTGGGTCACTATGTTTAAAATCTTGTGATGAAAATGGGCTGTTCTCTAGCTGAAGAGATTTTGAAGAGGAAAATAATTGAGAGATTTTCACTTCTTTCTATTGAAAGGAGAGTATGAGGAATGAATGAATAAGTAGTTTTCTCTTGAATTGGAGAAATTTTAAAGAAAGGAAATTGAGAAATTTCCACTTTTCCCATTGAAAGATCAGTATGAGGAATGAATATATGAGTGTTATTTTCTTGAATTTGAAACATTTTGAAGAGTAAATACACTGCATGGGAAGTGATAGCCGTAGCAGGTATCTGTTCAATTGAAAGGCGATTGGTTGGTAGCGAAGTTGGTTGGAGCGCTTATCTGTGATAAGATAAGGCTCTGGCTGGCTTCGTTTCCTGCAGCTTGGGTTCGAATCTCATTCATCCATGGATGTTTCTCATCATTCACCCATTCGCCTCATTACGCACGCGCAAGTCTCCAGACTCATGTGGGCATCATCCGCAATAATAGAAAAAAGATAAAGATAAGCAACGAACTCCTGGGCCATCTGTGCGAGGGTGATCGATTGGATTGGCCAGCAGAAAGACTCTGTTCTCTGCTTTAAAATCACTTCCCGGTGGTTCGGTACTCACCTAAAACTGTGAACAGCGAAACAGGATGAATGCTACACCGCTGAATGAATGTTGAAAACCACACATTTTTCGTGTTATGTTCCCGTGGAACTTACATAGAGCCTGCACTTCCCAAGCCAGACATACATTTGACTTTATGAACATCTAAGTCTTGTATTCTATGAATAAAAAGACAGGTTGAATTGAGAACCTCCTTCTGTTTTGGAAGTCGGTTAAAAACTATAACACGTATTGGAGCGAGTGAACAGGAGGCTGCAGCGAGCTTAAACGAATAAATTACACAACTATAGGGGTTTGGAATCCACCTAAAATATTGAAGGTCCCTCATAAGATTGTTCACACGATGAATAGAAACTAACCGTAATGTTCTCCCCACCAATAAAAAATGTCATACGCTTATCATTATAATTATTTGAGTTCATGGGAGCCTTACCGGTAACCGGTAAGAGTTCCGGTGTGGTCTGATTTGTGACTCAAAATCTTAGTTGTTAAAAAATTTGAATAGACCAATCAGACGCCACCAATAACATTTACCGGTTAACGGTGAGGTGGTAAGGCTTTCATGAATTCAACCATTAGTTCACAAAACACAAAAGTTTCTCACCCTTCTGTAAAGAGTATCCTTACTATCTTTCCTTCATCTTCTATTTGTAATCCCATACTTCATTATGCTCTGTCCAGAGTATGCGTACTGTCTTTGCTTCATGCGCTCTACCCATAGCATAACAAATCATTATCCTTATCATTCTGTCAAGAGTTTTCGTTCTGTCTTCCTTCTATGCGCTCTTCTCTTAGTAAATCCCGTATCTCATTATGCTCTTTCCATAGTCTGCGTACCATCTGTGCTTCATGCGCTCTACCCATAGCATAACACATAATTTTCCTTTCATTCTGTCAAGAGTTTTCGTTTTGTCTTCCGTCTATGCGCTCTTCTCTAGGCCGCGTACATACCAAAAGCAACCGGTGATAGCAACGCAACGGCAACTCAACTCAGTCAACTGGAGTTTCTTTCAAGTTTACACCACGTGTACATACAAAAGAAACCCAAGTTGACAAGTTGTCCAGTCACTTGTACCGATGTCTTCGTCCGAGGAGGAGGCAGTTCTTCTATGTGTGCTTAGAAAAAGAAAAAAAACGTATAATGGCAGCAACATACATAGAAGCCAGTGGCATGCCTTACAAGAATTGGAAGAATATCCCGAATTTTTTTTTAACTATTGTGATGAATTCACAATGTTTTGAACTTCGCGCTCAGGTACACTCTTTTGTTGGCAGTTGCTAGGTACATTATTTTAAATTTTATGGCAACCATTTGAAATTTTGTATATAAACTTCTGTGAATCAATATTATTTAAATCATGCACTTAATGAGAAATGTGTGATTTAGAAGGCTGCCTAGCCATGTAATCATACGAGGTGGCGTGATCTCCAGTTCTCGTTTTTTATTGGTTAAGTCAAGAGAAAAAGTGAGTGTTTTGTTAAATCTTGCATCTCGATCAGGTAGCGTCTTTTTTAGTTGGCTTGGCTTGATTTCTTGATGACTTGAGCTTACGAAGGGAAGACAAGCAATGGAGTAGAAATTAATTTTTTGATTTATGATGAGTTGAGGATTTTAATTTTTGCATTTTGAAATGTAGAGTTTTAATTACAGTTTGACCTTCCAGTTTTTTTTATTTATCTTTTCAAGGGATTGAGTTTGATTAGTCTTCATAAATGTAATTGAATTAAATATCACCACCAAATTTTGGGTAAGTTTTTCAAGTTTCTAATGTCAGTAAATTATCAATTCCTATTGTGTCTTAAAATTGAATTTTGAGATAAATATGTCAGTAATGCAAAGATTTAACCTATAATTACTCTTTAGTTTAATTTCAAAGATTCTTATTTCTAAGAACACTTCAGGTTTCGTTTGAGAAATTCATTTGTCTAAGTTTCTCTGTGAAGTATCTAAAGGTTACCGTAGATGGACCATAAAATTTGTTTTTCTGTTAGTAATTTCGAATGTAATGTTTTTCCTTTTGAGAAAGCCTTTACTAGTTTGTTGTGATTAAGTATTCTTGGCATGATGCTAAAATTTCAGTAATAGGTGAACTCGATTTAAATAATTATAGAAGTTTGGACTTTTCTTTGGATAGGAATTAATTATGTAACATAAAAGATTAGATAGATGAGATAAACTATGAGTGTATTATTTCTGAAACGTTTTACAAGAAATAACTTGAACTATTTAATGAAAGTAGCAGAGGTATCTCTATTTTTTATTGAACGATTTTGTAATCTAGAACTTTATGTCTCTTTAAAATCTGAATTTTATGTCTTTAAAATCTGAGTTAGAAAATCAAAATTTAATGAGAACGAATATTTGACACATAGAGTATATTGTTGTATTCTTTTATTTTTGGTAAATTGTGAAATTTCTTTTAGTTTGTAGTCAAGAGAGTAAAGAGCAAATTGTAGGACAAATTGATTAATTTCAGTGGTCCCAGTTGGAGGTACGAGTTCTGGATCAATTTGGCATCACTAATTACCAGTTAGAAATTTCAACCTGATTTGGGATTACCAGATGAATCCTTAAGTTTGCTAATGGAGGGCAGAGACAAGAATATGTACCGGTAACTGTAGGATGAGTGTTCTAAGGACCAAATCAAGGTAACATATCAACAATTTCTAGTATTAGTGGGCCCACTCGTCGATAGTGCGATCGATTATATGGACTGACTTGAGGACACATTTGGGGGGAAAATTTAATAGTCGAAAATACCTCTAGAGAAAAGGTTTATTAGTTAAAAGTTTAAAGTTTGCAAGTGATGTTTGCCTCAGGAAGATTAATTATTAGTAACAAATTGTGACCTTTAATTATTTGATTGATATTATTTTATTGTGATAAGTTGCTGTGATATTGTGTTGTATGGTTTTTTGAATATGTTTGGTTTAGACAACGATTTAGGATTATTTTGTTAAAAAGGAGTAATAAATCTGGAAGGTCATTACTGAAGCTGTGTTTAATTGTCTCTTCCGGTTCTTGTTGATTAGAGTGTTTGGTCAGTCAAGCAAACAGTAAAAATGCTGTTTGGGTAATTTGTTTTATGTTGTCCGTTCAAAATTCAAAATTCAAAATTTACCATTAAAATCAATAAAGGACGGCATAAAAAACTGCGCCACTCTGCTCGTCCATTTTATTTATGGGCATTATGTTCTTATTTCAAACTTTATTAAAATAACTATTGACTAGATTTCACTGATGCTAAATAATTTATGTCCAAATTCATCTGACCATTCACCTATGATACATGAGTGCGGATAGTGGGCAATTAATAGGCAACCTAGATTGTAGTTATTGAGTAAGTAAGTGTCGAATTTGAGAAACAAATTTTTTGTAGTACTAATCTAGTTGACCAAGTTGAGCCAAGTTTCAATTTTAAACGTTGCAAGATGGCAAGTTCTCCAGTCCGCTCTCCTAATGTAGCCAATGTTCCAGTGGTGAACTATTGGGATTTGAAAGCTCAAGTGGATAGTCTTTTTGACTTGACACCTTTTTCAATCCAGAAAATTAATCCGAATTATCTTGTGAAAGACACTTTGCTTTTTGAACTGGAAACTTTAGGATTTCCAATTAGTACTATACAAGATTTAGATGTGGACAGTTTAAGAGCCAAATATAGAGCTACTAAAGCCGATCCTGATGCAAAAATTTTTCGAATTGTGTATAATGAGAGTAATGTAATTTCTGAACTTGACAAAATCAATTCTATTCTTGTTAAATTTAACGAATATGTGGGAAAATTTGATACTTTAAGTATGGTGGACAAAAAACCGAGTTTGGCAAAGGGAATTTCCATTTTCTTACACTTGATTAATAGAATTGTCCAGTTAATGACCTACGGTAAAGAAAGGTCTGATGATAGTATTATAACTCAGCTCAATGAAATTTTAGAACGAATGAAAATAATTAACGGTCTTCTTGTTGATATTCAATTGGAGATTAGGAGTAGAGTAGGTTCACCTGTACCTCAGGCGTTTACCACTCCTGCACTCAGTCCTACTGCGGCAATGTTTGAGACTGTGTCAGGACCAATAGAGGATAATGTGATGGATGCGCAAAATTTAGGGGACAATCCGGTACCTGGGGGAAGTAGAGTACATACCTTACCTAAATTAATAGTTACCCATGAGAATACTGAAGCATGTAGGATAATGCCTATTCCACAGATAGCTAATCAGCAAGCAGGAATGAATCAATTTTTTCCTGTCTCCTCCAGACAGCAACAACACATCACAGGTAACGAGATCAGATTTCAAACGTCATCACAATCTGTATTTAGCAATCTGTATAATGAACTTCCAAACCCAATTGAGCATTTAATGAAACAACTACCAACAAGTGATGGACTCATTTTAGAAAATTTGTTGAACTTTTTGTCAGTGGTGATAAAAATTCAAGCCTGTTCTAACCTACAGGGTGTTCAAGTTTTCAGCCTTATACATCCTTTTGTTATGGGTCCACTGGCGGAGAGATTGAAGCTGGCAATGGATTCTAATGCCTCTTTTGATGATTTTCACAGAGATGTATTGAATTATTTTGTACCAAGTCGTCTAATTGCGGTGATGGAAAGAGAAAAATTCTATCGTTTGCAGAGTAATGGTGAGCCTTTGTCCTCTTTTATTGTATCTATTAAGGAAGCGGCGACTTTGTTGAGGTTGAATAAAACAGAGGGGGAGATAGTGTCAACTATCTGCTCTGGGTTGAATCCAGCTGAACGTTCTAGACTGGTGTTTCAGAGTAGACCAAGCACTTTTGAGCAGTTGAATGAGCTCAGTGTACAATCCCAAAATTTGAGGTTTGCAGATATGGAAAGAGAACGTTTTGAAACAAGCATGAGTAATAGGAGTAAAGAACAAAAGGTCAATATCTCTTCTTCAACTTTTCCTAAAACTTGTTTTAATTGCCAGAAGGTAGGACATATTGCAAAATTTTGCAGATCAAATCCTGGTAGCCAAAATTTTAATAGAAATTCAAGTAGTCAAAGTACAAAAGTTCAAATTCAGACTAATAATTTAAAAAAGCCAACTGATGTAAAGTGTTTTACCTGTCAAAAGTTAGGACATTATGCGCGCGATTGTAGGGGTAAAGAGAAGTGACTAGAGAGCTATAATAATAATAATAATAAACTTGGAAGAAAATTCAATAAAAAGAAAGATAGTTTCAAAGATAAATTAAATTCAAATAACTCCTTCTTAATTAATTGTATTAAGGTTAATAATGGAATTACAGAGAAATTAGAAGATGAGCCTGTGACAGGGAAAGGCAAATTTAATAAGAAACTAAAGCAAAAATCCAGAGATCATCCTTCACAGTATAAAATAAAAGGTTTTTCAAACAATGTGATACCTTGGATTAATTGTGAGTTAGGAACTTCACCCTTAAATTCAACAGTTCTAATAGACTGTGGTTCTGTTAGAACTATAATTTCAGCATCACTTTTACAAGAGATAATGATTAATAACCCCACCTTACCTATGAAAGATGAAAATATTAAATGCATCACAGCTAATAAAGCCCAAATGGTATTGTCAAAATCAGTTACTTTAAAAATTAAAATTGAGAACTTTAGCTGGAAATTTAAATTTTTTGTTAGTGATAGTTTGTCAGTTCCTGTAATTTTAGGGACAGATTTCATTAAACATACTCAAATGGTGATTGATATTTTCAATAATCAATTTTATTTTGGTTTCAGACCCAAATTTAAATTTTTGTTGGGATGTGACATGCAAACGTTTTCACATAATTTGCAGAACAGTGTTTCAGTTGGAGAAACTGGTAATGAATTGGGACAAAGAGAACAACAAAGTTTAAAAGAACTTCTAGATAAGTATCAGGATGTATTGACCACCAAACTGGGTAAAAGTAAGATGGGAGAGTATAAGATTCAACTACTTTCAACAATACCTGTGAGGAGACCTCCCTATCAGTTAAATCCAGTGAAGATGGAAATTTTGAAAAGTAAAGTTCAAAAGATGATCCAGGAAGGAATAATAGAACGTTCCACCTCAAACTATTCTAGTCCCTGTTTCTTAGTACCTAAGGGTCCTGATGACTACCGTTTTGTCGTGGATTATTCGTTTTTAAATAAACAAATTTCAATTGACAGTGTCCCATTGCCGAACATTGATGGTGCTTTTAACTGGTTCAATGGTGCTAAATTTTTCTCAGTTTTGAATTTAAACCAGGCCTACTATCAGCTTCCATTAGCTAAAGAAAGTAGACATCTCACCACCTTTTCAACAATGACTCAAACTTATCAGTTTCTTAGAGTTCCTTTTGGATTGGCAACAGGAGCTCAGGCTTTGTCCTCAGTTCTTGATACTTTATTTGAAGACATTAAATTTAAATTTTTGTTTCATTACCTAGATGACATTGTAATTTATTCAAAAGACTTTGAAACTCATTTGAAACACATAGAGATTGTCTTATCTAAGTTGAAAGAGGCGGGTTTCACTGTGAATCCTCAAAAGGCTGTGTTTGCAAAAGAGCAAATTGCTTTTTTGGGACATTTAGTTGACAGAAATGGTATTCGTATTGACCCTAGCAGAACCAAAGCAATACGAAGTTTCCCCTCATCCAAAAATGTGAAGGCAGTAGCTCGTTTTATAGGTATGGTTGGATATTTTCATAAGTTTATACCAAACTTTGCTGAAATTGCAGCACCTTTGAACTCTTTGAGGAAGAAGGATTCTAAATTTATCTGGAAAGAAGAACACGAGGAGGCTTTTCAAAAATTAAAAAAAGCAATAATATCCCCACCATGTTTGAAAACAGCTGATTTCAAGAAACCTTTTGTTTTGCAGACAGACGGTAGCTCAACAGCAATAGCTGCTGTACTGTTGCAGGAAGTAGATGGTATTCTCCAGCCGATTGCTTATGCTTCAAAGAAATTAACCCAACAAGAGTCAAAGTACTCTGCTTATGAGATTGAATGCCTGGCTGCTATTTTTGGGATGGAAAAGTTTAAGTTGTATCTTCAGCACACCAAATTTCTTTTGTTAACCGACAATTCGGCTCTATCATGGGTTCTAAAACATCCAAAACAGTCTGGACGAATTGGTAGGTGGATTTTGCGGTTGCTTTCCTTTAAGTTTGATGTCAAACATATTCCTGGCAAAGAAAATGTTATTGCGGATTGCCTGTCTCGCATGTTTCAAGATGAAGATGACAACCTTGAAGTATCTGAAGAACTTGAAATTGAGCCTTTATTTTCGTTGGTCAATTCCTTAAAATTATCCGATTTTCCATTGATTTTTACTGATATTAGATCACATCAAGAAAAAGATCCTTTCATAGCAGAAATTCTAAAAAAAATTGGTGATAAAATAGATCAGTTTCCTTATTGTGTGTCAAAAGGAGTGCTTGTAATCAAAAAAAGAAATCAAGATGTTTACAAAATTGTGTTACCTAAACTATTAGTTCCTCTGGTATTCAAATATTACCATGAGACACCTTTGGGTGGTCATTTAGGGATTGCTAAAACTATAAATAAAATTCTGGAGAATTTTTACTGGCCAGGGTTGAGGAAAGACGTTATCATGCTGGTAAAGTCATGTGAAATATGTGGGAGGAGCAAGCCCAGTCAACAACAAAATTTCGGTTTTTTGTCATCTAAAATTGTTGAGGAGCCAATGGTTCAATTTTTTTGTGATATTGTGGGACCTCTTGTGAGAACAGCACAGGGTAATACTCAAATTTTTAGTTGTGTAGATGGTTTTTCAAAATTTTGCTGGTTAATTCCATTGAGGAAAGCTAATACAAAATCTGTAATTAAAGCTTTAAAGTCAATTTTTGTCAATTTTTCAGTTCCCAAAAAGATTGTCACTGATAATGCCTCAATATTCACATCTATAATGTTCAAAAACTTTTGTTTCCAACTTGGAATTAATCATTTTACGACCTCACCGTACTATCCTGCACCAAACCATGCAGAACGCCTGCATAGGAATCTCCGGAGTGCTCTTATTGCTTTTCACAGTAATGCTCAAAATAAATGGGATGAAAGCTTGTCTTGGTTACCACTGGCTTTTAACATGGGAAAACATGAGAGTACTGATTCAACTCCTTTCTCGTTAATGTTCAGGTATGCACCCAAACACCCTCTGCTTACAGCTTGGAAATTGGATGAAATACTGCCTGCCCAATGTACTGATGATACTGTAAATGTTTGGCGAAAGGCTAAGCAAAACTTAATGAAAGCTCATGAAAGAGTGAAAGCTAATTATGATCGACATAGAGTGGATAATCCTTTTCAAATAGGGGATTTAGTTTGGCTAAAGACACATGTCATAAGTAGTGCTGTAAATAAAATTTCAAGCAAGCTTAGTTACAGATGGAAAGGTCCATATGTAATAAAGAAATGGTTAACACCTGTTACTGCAAGTTTGCATGATCCCGAGTCTGACAAGTATGTTCAGAAAGCTCATGTCTCTCAATTGAAAAGATATTATGCTGGTAATAATGTTCCTGTTGGATGAATAGTTATTCTATTACAATTGTCTGTTTGATCCTTGTCCTTGGCAAGAAATTATTTCATCTCATCAATGAAATTATGCCTTTGGAAAATATTGTGTAACAATGTAAGCTATAGTTTTGACCTGATTCTTTTTCTGACTATGTGCACGGTCATCTAATCTAGTGTCTGACATAGCTGTCACAGAAACTCATTTCTGTGAGTAACACTCACTGAGTATTGGTACTCAGATGTGGATTTGAATCTTTTCCTTGACCTTGTATAAGGTAGGAATAAAGCTTGAAGTGTGAATTTTGTGATTTCTGGTTTGTGCTGTGAATATTATATAGGTAGTTTTGCGTAGATTAAGATAATAGTGATTCTTGAATTATCATCATCATCCCTTAGCTACAGTTCTAGTAGTGTAGTATGCCTTGTCATTGTAGTTGTCATGTGTTTTGCAATTGTAAATCTACTCAATGTATTGATTATTGTCCTGATATTTGCTAGTAGATAAGTTTTGATATGATGAAGGATTACCAAAGTTGATTTTTTGTCTAGTGAGCTCTGTTGTGAGACCAGTCTTGTTTAGTCTGACAATTTCTGGTGACCTGTTGTGGTCTACTCTTCTTACTGATTTTGTGTTTTTGGGTGAGTCTTATCCGCGGTTGGAGTCATCCAGAAGTTTGTTTTATGTATTTTTAATTTAATGTATCAGTTACTGGCAAAGGAGAAGATGGCCACTTCTCTAATGTTACTTTCTGATGCCCATGTTTCAAACTTTACATCACTTGTTTGTTTCACCTCTGTCTTTGTACCTTACTTTGGAATTTTTGATTGATACATCACTTTTATAAATTTCTAGTTTTTCTTAGACTGTGTTTCACACAATAAAGAGGGGGAGTATTGTGATGAATTCACAATGTTTTGAACTTCGCGCTCAGGTACACTCTTTTGTTGGCAGTTGCTAGGTACATTATTTTAAATTTTATGGCAACCATTTGAAATTTTGTATATAAACTTCTGTGAATTGGAATTAATTATTAACATTAATAATTGACTTGCTCTTAGTGGATTAAAATTAATAAATATAAACTAATGTAAATCAATATTATTTAAATCATGCACTTAATGAGAAATGTGTGATTTAGAAGGCTGCCTAGCCATGGAATCATACGAGGTGGCGTGATCTCCAGTTCTCGTTTTTTATTGGTTAAGTCAAGAGAAAAAGTGAGTGTTTTGTTAAATCTTGCATCTCGATCAGGTAGCGTCTTTTTTAGTTGGCTTGGCTTGATTTCTTGATGACTTGAGCTTACGAAGGGAAGACAAGCAATGGAGTAGAAATTAATTTTTTGATTTATGATGAGTTGAGGATTTTAATTTTTGCATTTTGAAATGTAGAGTTTTAATTACAGTTTGACCTTCCAGTTTTTTTTATTTATCTTTTCAAGGGATTGAGTTTGATTAGTCTTCATAAATGTAATTGAATTAAATATCACCACCAAATTTTGGGTAAGTTTTTCAAGTTTCTAATGTCAGTAAATTATCAATTCCTATTGTGTCTTAAAATTGAATTTTGAGATAAATATGTCAGTAATGCAAAGATTTAACCTATAATTACTCTTTAGTTTAATTTCAAAGATTCTTATTTCTAAGAACACTTCAGGTTTCGTTTGAGAAATTCATTTGTCTAAGTTTCTCTGTGAAGTATCTAAAGGTTACCGTAGATGGACCATAAAATTTGTTTTTCTGTTAGTAATTTCGAATGTAATGTTTTTCCTTTTGAGAAAGCCTTTACTAGTTTGTTGTGATTAAGTATTCTTGGCATGATGCTAAAATTTCAGTAATAGGTGAACTCGATTTAAATAATTATAGAAGTTTGGACTTTTCTTTGGATAGGAATTAATTATGTAACATAAAAGATTAGATAGATGAGATAAACTATGAGTGTATTATTTCTGAAACGTTTTACAAGAAATAACTTGAACTATTTAATGAAAGTAGCAGAGGTATCTCTATTTTTTATTGAACGATTTTGTAATCTAGAACTTTATGTCTCTTTAAAATCTGAATTTTATGTCTTTAAAATCTGAGTTAGAAAATCAAAATTTAATGAGAACGAATATTTGACACATAGAGTATATTGTTGTATTCTTTTATTTTTGGTAAATTGTGAAATTTCTTTTAGTTTGTAGTCAAGAGAGTAAAGAGCAAATTGTAGGACAAATTGATTAATTTCAGTGGTCCCAGTTGGAGGTACGAGTTCTGGATCAATTTGGCATCACTAATTACCAGTTAGAAATTTCAACCTGATTTGGGATTACCAGATGAATCCTTAAGTTTGCTAATGGAGGGCAGAGACAAGAATATGTACCGGTAACTGTAGGATGAGTGTTCTAAGGACCAAATCAAGGTAACATATCAACAATTTCTAGTATTAGTGGGCCCACTCGTCGATAGTGCGATCGATTATATGGACTGACTTGAGGACACATTTGGGGGGAAAATTTAATAGTCGAAAATACCTCTAGAGAAAAGGTTTATTAGTTAAAAGTTTAAAGTTTGCAAGTGATGTTTGCCTCAGGAAGATTAATTATTAGTAACAAATTGTGACCTTTAATTATTTGATTGATATTATTTTATTGTGATAAGTTGCTGTGATATTGTGTTGTATGGTTTTTTGAATATGTTTGGTTTAGACAACGATTTAGGATTATTTTGTTAAAAAGGAGTAATAAATCTGGAAGGTCATTACTGAAGCTGTGTTTAATTGTCTCTTCCGGTTCTTGTTGATTAGAGTGTTTGGTCAGTCAAGCAAACAGTAAAAATGCTGTTTGGGTAATTTGTTTTATGTTGTCCGTTCAAAATTCAAAATTCAAAATTTACCATTAAAATCAATAAAGGACGGCATACTATTACAGGATGAGCAAGGTTAGCTATGATATGTTGCTGGATTTAGTAACCCCTCTACTGCTGAAAAAAGATACTAACTACAGAACCCCAATTTATTGATGTAGGCGAAAAATTAACAATCACATTAAGGTAAGTTCAATGAAATGTATTTATTTGTTGTAAAAGTTATAAAAAGTTAGAAGTTAAAGTTCAAAGTTATAAAAAGTTATAAAATTAACAATCAAATTGAGGTAAGTTCAATGAAATGTATTTATTTGTTGTTAAAGTTATAAAAAGTTGAAAGTTAGAAGTTAAAGTTCAAAGTTATAAAATTAACAATCAAATTAAGGTAAGTTCAATGAAATGTATTTATTTGTTGTTAAAGTTATAAAAAGTTAAAAGTTAGAAGTTAAAGTTCAAAGTTATAAAACGTTATAAAATTAACAATCACATTAAGGTAAATTCATTGAAATGTATTTATTTGTTGTTAAAGTTATAACAAGTTAGAAGTTAAAGTTCAAAGTTATAAGATTAACAACTATCACATTAAGGTAAGTTCAATGAAATGTATTTATTTGTTGATTAAGTTCAAAGTTATAAAAAGTTATAAGATTAACTATCACATTAAGGTAAATTCAATGAAATGAATTAATTTGTACCGGTACTTTATTTGTACTGCACTTCACAAGAGCAACTGAGCAACTGGCAACTCGAGTTTACAGCATGTCGTGACTCAAGTTGCCTGCACTGCTCAGTCACCTGACCGTTGAATCGCCGTCGCATCACAGTCGCTTTGGTATACACAGGCCCATTAAACTGCTTGTGTTGTTCATAGGCAACTCAAGTTGCCGTTGCGTTGCCGTTGCGTCGCTATCACCGGTTGCTTTTGGTATGTACGCGGCCTTAGTAAATCCCTTATTTATTATGCCCTGTCCAGAGTTTGCGTACCGTCTGTGCTTCATGCGCTCTACCCATAGCATAACTGATCATGATGCCCAATAATCTGACTATAGTCCTCACACCGTCCATACTCTTTGCGTTCTCTTTTAGTACAATGAGCGTTAAATTTAGTCAATTTGATACCAGAACAGACAAAGAGAAGGAATTGTTAGAGGCAGTAGCCAAAATGAGATCGTTAGGTGAACGTGCCCAGTGACAGGCAGACGGACAGACAGACAGTTAATTACTCACGATACGGTAACAGTAGGAATTGTCCTCTGCTGTCACAGAACGTGCTTAGCGACCAGTTTTCTGTTCGTATAATTATTTGGGAAATAATTTATATCATTAATCAACCGAAAAGGTCGGATTTGATGCCAGTATAAGAATTACAGAGAATTAGTGCATTTTCAAAGCTACGTACAGTAGAACGTCGAAAATCTGGATTACTTGGGACCAAACCTCATCCGGATTATCAAAAAATCCGGATTTGCAAATATAGACTTATGCTTTTATATTATAGACACTCAACTGAAACCTTGAGAATTCATTTAAATATGTATGTAAACAAGGACAGTAGATAAATACAGTTATAGTATGTATTACTTAGTAAGGCACTTTATTGAAACTGAAACAATACAGCAAAAAACATGTACGAAGTTGAAAAATATTACACACTATACACTGTCAGGACTCTTGAAAAATCTTTAATTATTGATTTTTGTACTGCAGGAGTTACTCGATTTTTTGCAGCTAAGTGTTTAATAGTTTTAACAGAATGATCTGGGAAGGTGTTCTCTCCTTCTGTTTCTCGAGCCATGACATCAGAGCATTTGGCATTTTTATTTTTTTCCGGGCGTGAATCCGGACTATCGACGATCCGGATATTTGACGTCCGGATTATTTACGTTCTACTGTCACTAACAAACTAGTTATCTGTTTTATCACATTTTTAGTAACCCACTCTACTGTATATAACACTATAAGGTTACTTGGAAAGGATAACGCAGTCTCAGGTAAGGAAAACATGAAATATTAAACTTTTCTTTGATACATTATCTTACCTCAAATCCTTATAAATCCTCGTCAAATTGTATTTTTTTCTTAAACAATTCAATTTGAATATGAAATAAAAATATAAACTTGGAAATATTTTATAAAGACGAAAATATCCTATAGGTTGTATACTCCACTTAGCTTCGCTTAAGACCGTGTAAGAATTTTTTTTTTTTTTGGAGGATGGAGCCCACATAGGTCTGAGGCCTGTGCGTGGGTAATGAGTTAGATGATGGTGATTGATGAGTTTGACCTACAGTTTTAGGTGGGTTCCGAACCACCAGGAAGTGATTTTACAGCAGAGAACAGTGTCTTAGTGTCTTAGAACAATATCTTTCTTTAAAAAACCGGAGACTCCTCCGTTCTAACACCTCCAGGTTGAGAATGTACTCTGTTTCGACTCTGTAACTTTCAAAATAAAGATATTAACTTTCAACTGCCTGGTCTGTGACAGGTCCCCGAAAATCTTGGGTTATTCTTATTACACCTCAAACCACACCAGACGCTGGAACCTTTACACTAGATCTCAGGAGTCGACGCCATTCCAAAATTTCTAATAAATTACTTGGTATGGATGACCCTTTCGCATTTTTCAATGATGGAAATGAAAGCTTGTAGCCGTCAACTCAAACAGCTAACTTCAATTAAGCATTATTGCTCCAGTGGAGAAATTATGAATGCAGTTGTGAAATGAAATCTGTACTGAACGTACATCTACACAATTGCAATGAAATATTTTAACGCAATACATCTCTAGCAATTTTTAAGCTTGGAAAAATTTGGATTGCATGACAGCGTCAGAGACTACCCAGGCATCTGCTTTCAACAAAAAATTATTGGGATGTAAAAGTTGAACGGTGAAAATAGAGAGAGAAAATAATGATCGAGAGAGGAAAACAGAGATAGTAGAAGAGAAAAATTAAAAATTTATTAGGATTGGAAAATTAAACGGTGAAAATACAGAGAGGAAATAGTGATAGAGAGAGGGAGAGAGAGAGCCAGAAAGAGATATTAAGAGAGAAAAATTTAAAAAATATTATTATAGAAAAGTTAAACGGTGAAAATAAATACAGGAAATAGGGATAGAGTGAGGGGGACGAAGAGAGAGATAGTAATAGAGAAAATCTTAGAATTATTGAGATTGAAAAGTTTAATGGTGAAAATAAAGAGAGTAGATAGTGATGAGGAGAGTAAGAGAAGAAAATTGTGGACGAGAGAAAGAAAGTGGGGATATTGAGAAGGAGAGAGTATGAGAGAGATGGGGAAAGAGTAGTACTACGAAAAAATTGGCATGTGTCTAGCTTTTCCACTCTAATAAAATATGAAAATTTTGATGGAGCCATGCGCACTTAATGGAAAAATATTTTCCAAAGGGTTCGTAGTTAATGTATCATTTAATCAATCTAACTCACTCTCTCCCTCCATTACCCCTCTCTCACACACACACAAGCTCACTCACCCTCCTACTCACTCACTCCCTCTCTCTTTCTCTCTGTACACTCTTACTTTCTCTCCACTCCTCTATCTTGCTCCTCCTCTCTTCCACACTTTATCTTTTTCTCACTCTTCCACACTATCTCTTTCACTCTCTCTCTCTGTCCTTCACACTCTCTGTCCTTCAGAGAATGACTGAGAGATAGATAGATAGATAAATAAAGGCATTTTATCTATCTATCTATCTATCTCCCAGTCATTCTCTCTCTCATCCCCTCTCACTCATACTCTCTCTTTCTCTGTGATTCAGAGAGGTCCTGTGAGTCCTAACTTCGCCCAAATAGATAGATCTATCTATCTTCCAATCTCTCCCTATCTACTCTCTTTCTCTCTACACACTCTCTTCCTCACACACAAGCAACCCTCTTTTCTTCCTCTTTCTATAACTATTTGTTCACCCTCTCTCTCCCTTCTCCCCTCTCTTCTCCACTCTTTTATCCCCTCTCTTCTCCACTCTTTTTTCCCTTCTCTCGTCCCCTCTCTTTATCACTATTCTCTCTCTATATTTTCGTTCCAACACAGTTCACATCATGTATTTTTCAGCTACTCGTTAGGCAAAAACAAGCCTAGCTCATTTCGCGTCAGAATTATTTCATACCATAAAACGAGCGAATAGCCCCTTTTCTCCTTTTTCTGGCCAACATCCAAATAGTCGGCGAGTTATTTCTCTCTTAAAAATTTCCGCTACAATAATTATTATTCCCTTCTCCTTTTATTCCTCCAGGGCTGAATAATTCCAGCAATACATCATTCCAGTAGCAGGCGTGGTGTCAGCCATTTGTCCAGCTCCAGTCTCTCAAATTATATAGGCTTAGGAGACTATTCCAGTACTCTCTATTGCAGACAGCGGCGAATTCTCTGAGCATACTCAGCATGCGCCACATGACTAACAAATAACGGACACATAAAAGAGAAAATATGGTTGTAAAAATTATCTTAACAAGTATTGTATCAATAATTGATAATTATAGTACATAGCTGATTTTTTTAAAATAAGTTTTAGTGCGGTAGTTTGTTTTGTAGTTTGTAATAATTTTTGGCATGCAAATAAAATCTCAGGAGTCAATGGAGTCAATGGAGAAAATGGAATCAACAGGAGAAATAGGCTTGTCTTGCTATTTCTGACCTTAAAACTGAAATTCGACATTACTAAAATAAAGGTTTTTTTTGTCGAACTAGGATTTTTTTTTATTTAATTCTTCTTGTGATTTTGAAAATTTATAAGAAAGTCAATTTTGAACCTATTGTTATGATTTTTTTCAAATCTTTTAATGAATTTCTTACTAAAATCAATATTATTTTTGTCAAATTTCAAAAAATCATAAAACAGTTAATAATGTATCTATTGTTACGAATTACATATGAGAATAAACAGTGAGACCTGACGTTCAATCTTAGTGGGAGAAACAAAAATTGATTTTGAAACTTTTTGTCTCCCCTTTATATTAATAATTATGGATGATTGCTTGATCTCTCTATATCTGGAATAGTCGGGCAGAATTCCTTTGATTTATGGTACTGAACCTTGAAATATTCTTTAATGTTCCTTGCAATGTATATTCTTCCTTTCCCTATTCTTGAAATATCTGTTACGAGTGATACTTATCTACGGATGCTTGCACAATGCATAGTTAGCCATTTAATAACAATGATAATCACCATCGCATTATCAAACACATGATGTGGAATAGAGGTACTTGTAGGTGCTACTCTAACGGTGCCACGATTTTCGTAAATGCGATTACACCGTTCTAACTATCAATAACTCAATCAAAATACAATAACATTAAATTTGAAAATTTTGATTAATTATGAAAACAATACATGATTACACTGCAACCTGCAATGCAATTGTAGCATTATGAACAGAGTATTTTTGTTCTGGATTTCTTGTTCCATGACGAACTGCGTTGTTAATATTAACGTTTTATGTGAATTCAATGACTTGCAGTCAAATTGCAGACATTTTTGAATTGCAGTCAAATTGCAGTATTTGACTGCAAGTCGTTGAATTCCCATAAACAATTAAAAGTATTTCTGTACAATATTTGTCATAATATGTCTAACGACTTAGCCCACAGATAAAATTATCCAATTATTACTGTTCATGTACATTGTACAATTCTTGTTTAATGCACATCCAATTGTTGTATATATTGATCCAAACCGACGTAGCGTTTTTAGGATGAATGTCACCAGTTGAGTGTATATTGTGCTGAGAATGCAGCTGAAATTTAATTAAATTCCCGGACCTCAAAATGAGTGCAAGAGACATGTTTCAAAGGGGGGGGGTGAGTGTAAGGGGGGCTCACAGAGGAAGAGTTGGCGGGGGGGGGGGGGTGAGGGGCAGCAACCAACCGATTGAAACGTGCCGCGGTGAGTACGAAATTAATTTTTGGCATCGTCGCTTTTCAAAATTCGAAAATAGCGCCGTTTGAGGTCTATATAATGCAAAATGCTGTCATTCGTTTGATTACAGTAAATGCTGGGCTCTCCATCCCACTTCAACACCCATCCCCACTTATCCCAGCCGTTGAATGTTGCCTTTGTCATGCACAATTGTTACCAAAGTTCCATAGGCTGGAGAGCAATTTAAATTTGTATTAATTGGGAGTCATTTTAGGAGGGATTTGTTGATTATTTGAGGAGTGAACATGGAAGATATTGGGATGCTACGATACATAGCACTGGTTAAGTATCAAGAGTGGATGCATCTTTGTCCAAACTTCGCCATTTCCAACACACTAACTTTATTTACACAAACGACTTACAACATTCACTTATCAGTTATGCCACACAAGAAAAACTGATTAGGCTACTACCAACAATATTAAGAATGATATTTTGTATAGGTATTATGAATAATAGTGTATATAATTATTGTTGGTCGGACTTGACCTGCATTATACTCCATAAACAGAGTTTTCAAGGCGTAATCTTCAAAAATAAAAAAAATCGTGAAGCGTACTGTATTTGAGGAAACAAAATGGTGGAATTCCGAGAAGAAGCTTTTTTATCATTCCACTTTGAAAACGTAAATGAGCAGAAAACCGCAATGGAAAGTAGCGTGGAAGCTTCTCAACTCTTCAATTCGCAGCTTCTGAAAGTTGTAATGTTATTCCTCATGGACTTTTAGTGGGGAAATGCTTTTGCTAATAGGTTTGGCCACCGTTCTGAGTTGAATTTTCGGATGAGTTCAGCTTCATCGGGTTTTCATTCTTCTTTTTCTCTTCAAGTTGGGTATTGGGGAGGACATAGAGGTCCTAATTTCGCACTCAATGGGGTAAAAGTATCCATTTTGCTCTCTTGTAATAACTGTCTTTTTACCAGTCTTCCATCTTGAACTTCTTAATTAAACTTCAATTGAGTTTTTTAAAACTTTTTCCACTCCTTTTTCCTCTCAGCTTGAAAAACATTGATAATTTTTGAGATATCAGTTGAATAATGAGCGCATAGAAAATGTATCAGAACTTTTAATAAATGTGGTTGTGACAATTTCGTCTTATTATCCATTATAGAAAATGTAATATATTGAAAAAAACATAGATGTTCATTTAAAAGCAAATCAAAACAAATTTGAGGAAGTGATAGCCGTGAGCCGTAGCAGGTATCTGTTCAGTCAGATAATAATAATAATAATAATAATAATAATAAGCGTATGGCTTTTAATGGTGGGGAGACCCTTACGGGTAGTTCCACCTCGCCGTTTGTGCCATGTTACGGGGAACATGGTGGACCTACTATTTTAGGTGGGTTCCGAACCACCGGGTAAGTGATAATAAAGCTTGTAACATCAAGTCATTGAAGCACGGTCACCCATCCAAGCGCAGTCTTGAGCGGTCGTGACTGAACACCACGCTCACCGCATGACCAATCACCACCCCAGATAAAGATAAACTACGAACTCCTGAGCACTATTTGTAAGGGTGACCGAAAGGATTAGTCAGCAAAAGACTCTGTTCCCTGCTGTAAAATCACCCCCCAGTGGTTCGGAACCAACCTGGAATTGTAGGTCCAACTCGTGAACCACCACCGACGCACAGGTGGAAGACCTATGTGCGCTGCTTCTTCCTTGGAAAAAATCCATCTTTACAAATCCGTACCATAATCACAATTCACTGCTATTCAGAATCGATACAAAGATGGAGAAGGAGGAGAAGTAAATTAGAGTAGTAGGAGAAGGAAAGAAGAGATGAAATGATAGGGAAGAGGTAAAGAAGATAAGAGGAGGATAAGTAAATTTGAGCAGGAGGAGGAGGAATAAAGACAAGTTGATGGAGAAGACGTAGATATAGAGAAGGAGAAGTGAATCAGAGTAAGAGGAAAAATGAAGATGAGTAGAAAGAGAAAAGTAATAAAAAATGGAGAAAGAAACGATAATTAATTTGAAACAGTACGAGAAGAACTGTAGAGGAGAAGGGTAGAGAAGAAGCAGAGAAGATTAAGAGGGAGAAGTCAATCAGAGTAGTAGGAGGAGGAACGAAGACGAGAAGATGGAGAGGGAGAAGTAGATTAGAGTAGGAGTAGGAATGAAGTCGAATACATTGAGAAGTAATGAAGACGAAAAAAAAGAGAAGTAAATTGGAGCAGTAGGAGCAAAACTACAGATGAGAAGGGTAGAGGAAAAGGGAAGAAGATGAGGAAGGATGAGTAAATTAGAGTAGCAGGAGGAGGAAAGAAGACAAATAGATTGAGAAGAAGTAAAGAAGATGAAGGAGGAGAGGAGAAGTGAATTAGAGTAGTAGAAGAAGGGAAGAAAACGATTAGGTTGAGAAAAAGTGAAGATAAGTAAATCACAGCAGTAGTATAAAAAGATGAGAAGGATAGAGAAGAGGTGAAGAAGATGAAGCAGGAGGAGTAAATTAGAGCAGTAGGAGGAGGTGGAAAGACGAGAAGATGGAAAAGTAAAGGAAGTGGAGAAAGGGAAGACAATTAGAGGAGTAGGAGAAGGAATGAAGACGAGTAGATGGAGAAGAAGTGAAGAAGATGATAAAAGAGAAGAGAAGTAATTTAGAGAAGTGGGAGTAGGAATGAAGTCAAATAGATTGAGAAGTGATGATGACGAAGAAAAAAAGAGTAAATTGGAGCAGTAGGAGCAATACTACAAAAATGAGAAGGGTAGAGAAAAAGGGAAGAAGATGAGGAAGGATGAGTAAATTAGAGCAGTAGGAGGAGGAAGAAAGACGAAACGGTTAAGAGCGTAAAGAAGATAAAGAAGGAGAAGTAATTTAGAGCTGTAGGAGAAGAACTGAAGAAGACAGGGATACCATCACATTAGGAACCCCGAGTTCCGCTCTGCTATGTCACATGTGTGACAGCTATATGCTGGTAGCTAGCTTGCCTACGTATAATAAGCGGCTCTGAAATTATCATGCAAATTCCCAGTCTTCTTTCCATTTACATTCTACCTTACTTTAGTTGGAGAATCTCATTTAGCGTTCATTTTGCTCCTAATGTGGAAAGCAGAGCAAATTTGCTTCCATGTTGCTTCCAATTGTCAACACCAACATCCAACATGTCTACCTCTACCCCGCTCTTCATTCACCCCCCGCCCCCCACAAACACACTACCACAAATTATTACAGGTTTATTAGCTGCAGGACCGCCGGCTTGGTGATGTGAAACATAGAAATGAATTGGACCTCACACTTGCAAGTTTGTTAGTCCTGTAGCAGATTGATACGACGGCTTGATAATGTGAAACATAGAAATGAATTAGACCTCACACTCTCAAGTTTGTTAGTCCTGTAGCAGATTGATACGACGGCTTGATAATGTGAAACATAGAAATGAATTGGACCTCACACTCGCAAGTTTGTTAGTCCTGTAGCAGATTGATACGACGGCTTGATAATGTGAAACATAGAAATGAATTGGATCTCACACTTGCAAGTTTGTTAGTCCTGTAGCAGAATGATACGACAGCTTGGTGATATGTAACATAGAAATGAATTGGACCTCACACTCTCAAGTTTGTTAGTCCTGTAGCAGATTGATACGACGGCTTGATAATGTGAAACATAGAAATGAATTGGACCTCACACTCTTAAGTTTGTTAGTTCCGTTAGAAACGCAGGCTTGGGGACGTGTCTGTATGTAGAGCACAAAAAAGTATTGGACCTTACGTTTTGAGTTTATCATAAACGGCGGGAACAGATTGGTGACGTGACTGTATGTGATGGTAGAAAAGATTGGACTTTTGACTTGGACGCGGTAAAAGATTGGACTTAACACCCAATATTATTAAATATTACTATTAGCATATGGCTTTTTATCGTGGGGAGACCCCCCACGGGTTGTTCCACCTCGCCGGTTATCCATGCTATGGGAACATTCTTTCTTATATTATACACATATTTCATATACACATATTTCAAATTATTCTACCATTATACAAGAATACATAGGTTTGCAAAGGGTGAAAATATAGCTCCTGTAGCAGGTAGTTTAGTCAGGTAGAGCTCCTGGGCACTCTTTATCAGGGTGACGGATTAGATCACTAGCAAAGAGACTCTGTACAATCACTTCCCAGTAGTTCGGAGCCCACCTTAAACTGTAGCCCAACTCGTCAATCACCATCATCCAACTCAGTACCACGCACAGGTCTCAGACCTATGTTGGCTTCACCCTCCCAAAAATTCCTCGACCCTCTTTGTAAAGGTAACCGATTGGATCACCAGCAAAAAAGACTATTCTATGCTGTGGAATCATTTCCCCGTAGTTCGGAGCTCACCTAAAACTGTAGGCCCAACTCGTCAATCACCATCATCATAACCCACGCTCAAATTGCAAACCAAAAAAAGTATGGTAATATTTTAAGTATGTGAGCTTCATACTCCAATAAATATTCCTGCTTTGCAGATTGATAATACTCATTTTTTCGGTTGATAATATTGATAAAAAATTCAAAGCCTCAAATTAAAAAAATCGTACAAATCCCTACTAATACTAGAGACACAATCATCACATTTCCCTCATTACTTAACAAAAAATGGCCGCCCTATCAAGTTGATCTTCAACAATTTTTGGAACCGAGCTTAATCAATTATTCAATTAAAATTCGACGATCTCGATATTAATCCTCACTTCGGGTATTTCCGCCTAGCTACTCAGCGACCACTCTGTATAAATTAATTATTGAAAGGGATAAAAAGCATCAGAGGAATGATTTGGCTGTTTTGTGCTTTGGCCTCCCACAATATTTATATACACTGGACAAAAGTACAGGCATAGAGCGTTGTTATATCTATATACATTGTGCAACGCGGTCGGCTAGGGAGTTGGAATTAACGATCAGCTATTAAATTATGTCACACTGCTTGATTTTGTACAACACTCGGCCGAAACACAATCAACTGTTTATATTTAATCATTTGCCTGTGCCCCAGCATAGATATATATCTGGTGCAAATAATATAGATATAGAGGCAGGCGTTCGTAGACCGTGGAATTTTCAACATTCGCAGCGCTGATATGCATGTATTTCAGGTGGAATTTGCCGAATTGCATAAGCTTGTGATGGATACCACTCATATTGACAAGTGAACATTGAAAAATTATAAACCAATGCAATGGAGTATCTAAGCACCCAACGAATTTATGTAGAATATGCCGATATAACGGATTATCCAAGGACCCGATGAGTTTGCATAAAATAAACCAATAAAACGAGATATAGAAGGACCTAACCAATTAAATAATATTGTTATTATAATTTTTTCTGACAGACACAGCACCATTCAATCAAGGTGCATGCCAAACTCTTCTAACCTTGACATTATAATGCTTCTGTTTCTATAAACACCATAAGTTATATAATATGCAACCCGATTCACAAAAAAATGAAAATCGGCAGTTGTTGAGAAAGTTTTGTTTCTTCTCCTCTTGTTCAAAAGATTTCATAATATTTTATGCCACAATATTTCCTCTTTGTTTTGTTTTTAATTTAATGATTTAAAAATAATTCAAGAAAATATTCCAACACAATCAAAATGAGAACGTCAATGCTTGAACTTTAAAAATAAAGTTGACAATAGGGCTAATTTTTTAAATTCAAAATAAACCATCTGTCCTATGTTTTGGCAGACTGTCATGTCAAAACTAACCTAGATCTTATAGTGGAATCTGTTCTACATCATAATTACTTTTATATGCGACCCTCAAACTCCAAAATCAATTGCGATCTCACTGTTGTACTATGAGGTCCTCTCTTACACTTAACCCTAAGGCTAAACTTTAAGGTTAAGGTTAACTTCAGCTATCGATATTGAGGCTTACTAATTAAAAAAAATTAAGGCTTCCATTCTATTTATTTATTCATTCAGACTTAATTTAAAAAAAAAATTATTTCCAATCCAATGTGAACTGTGTGTGAGCTCCCGTATAAAACAATGTTAATAAATCGGTTACGGTGATTTTTTCTCGACTAAACTTGAAAAAGTCGTACCATTTAAGGAGTGACATAAATTCTAATGCACCTGGCTAGATTTCTTCATCCTGAATTCAGAAACTGACCATAAATCGATAGTTTTTTGAACTGCTTACACATGATTAGCATTTATACGATGCATTGGGCTTTTTCGAGTGCTGTAGTTCGATGTTTTGTGATAGATAAAATATATTCCAGACTTGGACCAAGGTTTCGTTCGATATCATGTTTTTTCTTTCGGATATCTTTCCCGGCTTGTAGTCGGATTTATCCGACCAACTTCCTCGAATGTAAATGTACGTTGGGTATGTCCCACAGTGCATATTGAGATTATTGCTCCTTATATACAAGTGAATATATATATTCACTTGTATATAATATATACATATATGAGGACTCAGGGCACAGGGCAGATCAATAGTGCTGCAGCAAGTTACTGTCTAGAAATACTGTACTTCCTTACTTATTCAATTTTTTTCCTCACCATCATTCATCTTTCTTTTCTCACTTCTTTCTCCGATTTTTCTTCTCCTCTTCTCTGTTCTTCGTTCTCTCTTTCTCAAAACTCTCTTCTGACTTGTACGACTCCCTTCAGCTTTAATTTCCATTACCTTCTTCATTCCATGTTTTTTCTCATTTTTCTAATGGTTTTTCATTCTCTTATTCTTTATAATAAAAATCTTATATTATTTATGGTAATATCCATAAGATTTCTGTCATAATATCATATTTTCCCTCAGTGAAATTCTCCTTTCCTTTTCTCCCACTTCTCCTCCTACTGATCCCGCTTCTCCTTCTCCTCTTCCTCCTCCTCCTTCTCTTCCTCCTCCTCCTTCTCTTCCTCTTTCTTCTCCTCCTCCTCCTCCTCCTCTCTCTCCTTCTCCTCCTCCTCCTACTCCTCCTGCTCCACCTCCTCCTCCTACTCCTCCTGCTCCACCTACTCCTCCTCCCCATCCTCCTTCTCCTCCTCCACCTCCACCTCCACTTCCTCCTCCTCCTCCTCCTCCTCCTCCTCCTTTTCCTCCTATTTTTCCTTCTCCTATTATTTTTCCTCCTGGTCCTATTTTTCCTCCTCCTCCTTTTTTTCCTCTTCCTCCTCCTTCTCCTCTTCCTCCTACTGCTCCCGCTCCACCTCCTCCTCCTTCTCCTCCCCCTCCTCCTCCACCTCCTCCTCCTCCTCCTCCTCCTCCTCCACCACGCTCTACCTCCTCCCAAATTATGCAGTATCCACACCATCGATAACTATCTCCAAGTGGGTGTTTGGTGAAGCATTGATGCATCTGCGCAATCATTAGTGCCAGCAAATGCATGCAGAGATGCCACAGGAATGCGCGTGTTGGTGTATCCTACGTTTATTGTAGCCCGGTTGAGAGAGTGAGATAGAGTACGAGCAAGTGAGAGAGAGAGCGAGCCATAAAAAAAGAAATTAACCGGTCAATCTCTCTTACATGTTCAGCAGGAGGAAGGAGTGGTACCCCAAAGAACCACCTGTGGCTTAACTGTGTCCACTACACCTACACAAATATTCCTTCTGAACCTAAGTTTATTCTACAAAAACAAAAATCAACCTGCTCCAAGCGACCAATGTTCCGTAAAATGATGCTGTTGAGATGTAAACATCCACCTTCACGTGTTTCTTCATGTGTGGTATCGTATCACCTGTAGGCGCAAACCTAGAATAATAGTTCTCGTCAGTAATTTGGTTATAATGCTTGGTTTTTTCACCGTTATCCTCACTAATTTATGATTGTTTTCCCCGAAAATCGGTCGTAAATATTCTGTAGCTAGTCAAATCTTGTTTTTTGTCTATCAAGACTACGTTTATCTGGCGTATAGAAGCAATTTTTATAAAGGATTCATGCAATCCATTCAGGAAGCTTGATAAACTTGAGTTTAGTGTATTTTTCGCTTAATAATAATTATTGTTCAATTATTTCAAGCAACCGTTCGTATTATTAGCGTGATTATAGTGAAATAGAAAGATCTTTTTTTAGCCCGTGTCTACTTAACCTTTGAACTAAATTTCAACATTTTATTTGCGTAGCACTAAAAAATAGTGATGAATCAATGATATTTTTTATATAGATCCACTCCTTCACGTAGACAGAAGATATTGTTACAGGTTCTATCACTAAAATAATTCTTACAACACTTGAAAGTAACACTCGAGAATTGTCCAGATATTAGTATAAGGGTTCCCGATATTTCTTTTTACACAGATAAGCGTTTGCTGGAACATTTTCTCATAATGCTCATACATTCCTGATGACTATTTTGACATGCGAGAGTAAGAAAAACGAAGTGCGGAGAAAGACGATAAACAACAAATGCATGCTTGAGATAGGGTAAGAGTGACCTTTCTGTAGATGAGGCGCTGCCATGCCGGAAGTCATTTAAATATGTTTACTTTTCACAAGCTACTCCATTAAATTCAAGTTATTCATTAGCGAGAAAAGTATCAGTTTCGATCAGGCCATAATAATTTTTCTTGGTTATCATTGACAAATTACATCATTTTCCAATAAGTTCAGTTACAAGAGTGTCAGTCAAGTCTGATTCTTTGCAAATTTAAATCTTTATGGATTCATTTTCTACGACAAATAACTATTTAGTCAACCGAATATGACCACACATTAACTGCATAACAATAGAGATTTTATGTTAGTTTTTCTGAGCATTTCGTCTACCGATGTTAAATAATAATTTATATTCTAAATTATCTAAATATCTTGTAGATTATCTGAAAAATACTGAAGATTATCCAATAGTTGATCGGATATGATCTCTAATATTCTAAATAACAAAAGAGAAATATGTTGATTCCTCTGAGCATTTCATCTACCGATCTTAAATAATAATTTAGGTTCAAAATTATCTAAATATCTTGTAGATTATGTGAAAAATGGTGTAGATTATTTAATAATTGATCAGGTATAACCAAAGATACACTAAATGTATCTGATACACTAAATATATCTGATACACTAAATGTAAATTAATGTAAATGATACACTAAGCCTAATATGTTGATCCTTTTGAGCATTTATCTATCGATCTTTACGATCAATTTACTCTTTACTCTACTGATTGGCACATCTCATAGTAATAATATACAGTTTAAGTGCTTCAAGTTACAGGATCACTCCTGGCACAAACTTTCTCAGCTGTAAGTAATAGGCCCTGCGGTATGTTCATCTTCAACTTCCCAATAAGGCTTCCCCAAGAGTAAGAAGCTCCTATTTCTCATAACACCTCAATATAGCAAGCACTATGTGGTTTCTTACCACAGAAATTTACACCAGATTCGATATGTGAGATGCATTACCTGTGTTCAAAAACAATAAGTCAAGACGTTATTTCCAACAAGATTGGGAATTCGTGAACTAGAAAGGTTTTGGAGGAGAAACTGGATAGTTTGATTGTGTTCCATAAGAGGTGATTGAGAGGTTATGACAAATCAAGTCGAAAAGCGATAATTTTAATGTAAATAGATAGCTTTTATCTTCGAATTTAGCCTGAATAATGATCAATTAAATTAATTTGGCGAATAACATATTGATTTTTATGTAAAAGTAAAAATAAATGCGGTGGGGAGACCCTTACGGGTAGTTCCACCTCGCCACTTGAGCCATGTTATTAGAAACACGGGGGACTACAATTTTAGGTGGGTTCCGAACCATCGGGAAGTGATTTTACAGCAGAGAACACAGTCTGTTTTGCTGGCCAATTCAATTGGTCACCCTTAAAAAGAGGGCCCAGGAGAGTGTTGCTTATCTATCTGATTAAACAGATACCTGCTACGCCTTACGGCTATTGCTACCCATTTTTATGTGGACGATGTTCAGGGTTCAGCTCAGCACACAAAGAAGATGATGGTACTTCTTCAAATGAGATGCTTATTCAAAAATTCCTAGAATTTAATTTATCTACGATATTTTCGGATTTGTGGGTTTTTCATAAGATGATGCAATTTTCAACAAGTGGTGGAAATATGTAAAATGGTCTTTTTGATAAAAGAAATTATACCGAGAATCGAGAATTCAAGTAATACATTTACATAGAACGGCGAAGTTTGAAGAAAGATTAGTCCATTCTTGAATAAATTTAACTAGTTGCTATGTAGAAATGACAATGTCTACAGAAATTTTGGGTATTTGATTTTTTATTCATTTTTGTTGATTTGCTAACTTGGAGAAAAAATACTCTTACATAAGTATAAGTATTAAGTATAAGTATAAGTATAAGTATTTCTATTAGAAAGTACATGAGTATTGAAGTAACTTACTGTAACTTCTGTTAAATTGTATTGGAGGAAACAGACCGTTATTGATTGAAAGGAAATCGATGGAGACAGTGAGCTTCCTCTCTATTTAAAAATAATTGCTCACGAGTATTGACCTTGACTCACTATAAACTCTCGCTGCTCGACACTTATCTAACGGTCAGCTGACTAGTTCACGGTCAAAAGAAACTGTACACTTACCCCACTTTGCAGATTCGGTAGTTTTTAAAATTTTCATTTGGCTCGATTAATACTTTTAGATCATGCCATGTTTTTAAAAATGAATTGATAATTATCTTATTCTTCTCCCTTTTCTCATTCAATCCCTTATTCTCATTTAATTCCTTATTCTCATTTAATTCCTTATTCTCCAGCGCTAAAGATTCGTCGAAATATAACAACAAGAAGCGGTCAATAATATAGGGTACCTCAATTTAATATTTTTCTTTTTTATTACGTTTGAATTAACGAATTGTAAGTGAAGATCAATCAATAAATTATGAACGTATTCAGTATTACGTTATACCATAGACGAACCATCTTACTATCCCTGATCAATGGTTATACAAAACAAAATAATTATTTATGTTAGATGGAGTGTATGAATACGTGGTCAAATATTCATAAGAGAAAATGATGATTTGTATCATCCACGATTTAAAATTAATAGGATGAAAAATTAACACAGACATATAACTAAAGTGTAACACTCCTTGAGATAGCGTACGGACTTTCAATCAATTGAAATACTCCAAATAATTGATTCAATATTGGTTTCATAGGTCTGATATTTACTTGAATTTTGTCTCAAACTGTATTGCCTGCTGACAATGTTATTGGCGTAAGGGAAAGTAGTTTTGTTCTTAATGATGTATTTTACTACATTATTAAGAGCAAAACTACTTTCCCTCATGCCAATAACATTATCAGCAGCCAATACAGTTTGAGACAAAATTCAAGGAAATATCAGATCTATAAAACCGATTCAAATATCAGATCTATAAACCGTTTCAAATATCAGATCTATAAAACCGATTCAAATATCAGATCTATAAAACCGATTCAAATATCAGATCTATAAACCGATTCAAATATCAGATCTATAAAACCGATTCAAATATCAGATCTATAAAACCGATATTGAATCAATTAGTAGACAGCTAATATACATGAGCACTAAAATCATAAACAAAATTCCCAATCTTTACCTCAACAATAGTAGAATAAACAAGAAAATGAAAAATGATAGCAGCAGTTAGATCAAGAGCAACTACTTCTCTGTTCTTTGATTTTGAAAAAATAGCAGTTTTAACGTTCTTTTTCACCATTTAAATCCTTCAAACTTTCCTTTCTTCTCCTTCATCCTCCTACCGTAATATCTTGAGAACTCTTCCGTAGTAAGTGGGCAACCATAGTTGGAAAGGGTTTCCATCTCCACATAAATATAGTAGTATGTATTTTAAAATAGTTTATAGGTTCATTCTCTGCTTGATTTATATGTGGGATTTGTTATATAAAAAATACACATCAATTCTTGTTAAACAAATCAATTTCTTACGTTTACTCCAATTATTATTGAAGCAATAAATTTATAAATTCATTCTACGGAAATAATTTCCAAGTAAATGTACTATTTAAATCTTTGTCTTCTATCTGTAATGATGTTTTATTAAATGTGTACTATGCACATATATTTTCATTGTTGTCCTATGGTATTACTGTATGGGGCAGTTGCTCAAGGTCTATTGAAACTTTTAGACTTCAAAAAAGGGCTGTGAGAATTATCATGAATGCACCCCAAAGAGCTCATTGTACGCCTTTATTTAGAAACCTGAAACTGTTGACATTGCCATCCATATATATACTGAGCTTGCTGCTTCATGTCCACCAAAATAAAGGAGAGTTATTGACAAACAATGAAGTTCATAATTACAATACTAGGCACAGGAATGACCTGAGAACTGAATATTTACAACTTGCAAGATCTCAAAAAAGTTGGGTTTACACAGGAATAAAATTGTACAATTCTTTACCAATAGTTGTAAGAGGGCTTCATGGTATAGCTTTTAAGAACATTGTAAAAAATATTTTACAGGAAGAATGTAAATACAGAGTTGCCGATTTTTATGAAATCAAATTTGAAAATTATATAAGAAGATAAATTTAGACATAACTTATACATACTTCTATTTTCTGTAATTGATTATATATTTTGTGACTATCAAATTGTTTTTTGACGTTGACCATGCATTGTGAAAATGTTTTATGTCAATAAATGAATTTTTATTTCTATTTCTATTTCTAATGATACTGATGTTGTCATAACCACTTCTATTATAAAAATTATCGGGCAAAACAGCAGCCTTCGTAAAATTCTTCAATTTTTTTGCTTTTGTAATGAACTAGCTGTAAGATGTTTTGATTTCAACCAGCCAAAACTGACCTAGATCCTACAGTGACGATCTGTTTTACCACATAGTTTTGTCCATATTACACTCTATCAGGCCAAAATCGATAGCGATCTAATTTGGACTATGAGGAAGCTTTATATAAATTTTCAATAGTCTAGAATCTTCCTATCAAGAGCTACCAGCAACAGAGTGACGATTTCAACAGTGACGAATCTTCCTATCAAGAGCTACCAGCATCAGAGTGACGATTTCAACAGTGACGATCTGTTTTACCACATAATTTTGTCCATATTACACTCCCTCAGGCCAAAATCAATAGTGATCTCATTTAGACTATGAGGAAGCTTTATATAAACTTTCAAAAGTCTAGAATCTTCCTATCAAGAGCTAGAGCATGGACGGACGGACAGCGGCACGATTTCAATAAGGGTATATTTGGAAATAATTATTAAACGTCAGTTCAGACGAGACATATCGAAAGTCGTAAGGCGTGAGTTGGGGCAATCACGATTATCGAGTCCAAAAGTAAACCTTACTTGGTTTTGTTGATGAGAGGGTAAGGATTAGAGGGGTATTTTGACAGAAGCCGCCGTGTGTTTCTTGTAATTGCCGCTAGAGGTCGCTGGTATGTGAGTAGTATAAAAAGGGGTATTCTGGCGCAACCTTGACCTTTGACCCCGGAAGTGACCTTGAGAAACCGGATGGGGGGAGCTGGCGCAGCGTGGGAACCTGGGGATCTGGCGCAGCGTGGGAACCGGAAGTTGTCTCCCACTTAGTACCACTTTTGGATATCTTGGTGTACCACTTTTGTCCCTTATGGCTTACTTGGTGCACAATTGGAGTGACTAATTCATATATAGTATAAGCCAACAGTCAACACCCAACATGTGGCTCAGAGAAATATGTCTTAGGTTAATCTAATTTATAAGGATAGGATTGTAGGGATTTGTGGAAAACACAAAAGACAGATTCATAATAATTTCTCCATTTATTGATACAACATATAATAATACATTTTTCCAGTTACAATGCAATATATTAAATACAAAAAAACAACTCTTTCCTTATTTCTACTGGGGGTATGCTTAAGAACATCCAACCTAATTCTAATTTTATAATTTAAATCTATAATAGAGTTCTCAAATTCTTCCTCCACCCAATAATTCGAGATATACAATGCTTCTAGGTTCTCAAACTGTAGAATATACCGATTCTTATTTCTAGCCTATACTTGTCTAATTGCAACAATGACCAACTCTGTACCTTCTGCTAACTCTTCCAATCGTTTGCACTGTCCTACTTTTACTTTCCCCTTTAATTTCCAGCATTGTAATGCTGTTGAATTGGTCCACTTCTGACTGTGTAAAGGAAGTGTCTTCCCAGTTTTTCCACACATTGGACGAAAATTCAATTGTTTGTATTTTTGGAAATGTGTAACCATTGTAGCTTGTCATACCATTAATGGTAATTAGACAAATGGTTTCTCCTCTTGGCAAGCAAATCATATCTTTTTCATCATTGTAGGGGATCACAAAATAGCCTACTTTCTTAAGATCTTCTATTTCTTTGTATGCATTGAGAAAAACCTTTTTATGGTACCCTTTTACAAAGTAAACCTGTTTCAAGCTATCTTTTTTCCCCTAGAACCCCAACATATGTATGTAAACTTTTCCTTATTATTCACAGTAAATGCAGTCACATGATACACCCCACTTGGTTCAAAATTCTTCCAATGTGAATAAAAATATGGTTCAAGCTGCTC
Source organism: Conomelus anceps (assembly GCA_948455865.1). Taxonomy (NCBI): domain Eukaryota; kingdom Metazoa; phylum Arthropoda; class Insecta; order Hemiptera; family Delphacidae; genus Conomelus; species Conomelus anceps. The sequence continues at coordinate 54,875,611 of OX418223.1, read as the reverse complement.
TCTCAAATCTTTGATTTCATTCTCATATTGTACTAGCTGTTTATGCTGTTTCTTTATGGACTCTGTAGCTTTTAAAAACTCAACTTTCCTACGTTTAAGATTAATTTTGTCCAGCTCTAGCTTACGCTTCCTAGCAGATAGCACTGTGATTGGAGACAAGGGATCTATTTCTTTAACAGGATAGGGAGCAAGCTTGGAGGTTATGTTTGTTCTTTTTCTTAAAACTTGAGGTATAAGATTACTGGTTTTAACAAGACCTAGCTCATCTAGGTTGACCTCTTTGGCAATAGGAGAGAAAGTGGTGGTTGACTTGGAGAAATATGTCTCACCACTCTTAATATAACACTTTTGTTTGAAACTTATATTATCCCCTGTTGTCGTCTGTATCCTCGCAAATTTCTACATAATTAATTTTTTTTTTTTTTTTTTTTTTTTTAGATTACGTCTTGGAGACTCCAGTTAAGGAGTATAAGACAAGTCAGATCAACAATATTATAAACTAGATAACATAATTACTTCAATAAGTTGAGGTGAGGCTTAATTTTGATGTGAAAGGAACTCTAGTACACTATAAAAAGCTTTATCAACTAAATATTTCTTCAATTGTTTTTTTAAATATTTCTATATTTTCAAGACTCTTCAAAAACTGCGGTAGCTTGTTTTAGAATTTCCTACCAATATAACTAGGTTTTTGTTTGAATAAGCTACTATTGTGACTCACCAAGTGATAATCTCCTCGGCTTCTTGTATTATAATCATGTACATCAAGATTTTGGTTAATATCATTCGTTTTTACATATAAAGTAGCTTCATACACATATAAGCAGGGTACAGTTAGGAGACCAAGTCTCTTGAACAACGGCCTACATGAATCTAATCTATTTACTCTTTCTATACACCTAACCGCTTTCTTTTGGATCTTAAACACCCTATCAAGATTTTGTTTTGATGAATTACCCCATACTAAGATAGCATACCTAATATGTGACAGTAAGAGCCCATGGTAAGCTGTAAAAAGTAACTTTTTGTCATTCAATCTAGCGAGCTATCGCAGGACAAATACCCCAGATGAAATTTTACTACATATTTTCTCAATGTATGGAGTCCAGGTCAATCGTCTATCCAACATAACTCCTAGAAATGCAATTTTTTCTTCCTGGTCTAATTTATTATCGTTTACAAACACGTTTATAGCCCTATCTTCATTTAAATTATGTTTGTTTTTGAATTGAAGGTATTGGCATTTTTGACTATTTATAGTTAATTTCAACTGATTTAAAAATTGGACAATGGACTGCACACCTATATGGGCACTTATTTCTAAATTATCTAGAATGGAATTGCTGAAAATGAGTGATGTATCATCAGCAAATAAGAGGGCTCTACCACTAATTAATTCTTTAGGTAAACGGTTGACATATAACAAAAAAAAAAAAAGCAATGGACCTAGTATTGACCCCTGAGGCACTCCAGCTTGCACCTCTAATTTATTAGATTTATTCTTTACTATACTATTACCAACTACTGTAGTTAGTTCTACACATTGTTTTCTCCCAATAAGATATGATTCAAACCATTTCAGTTCAACCCCATTTACACCTACATTTTGCAGTATTTCCAATAAAGTTCTATGATTAACACAATCAAATGCCTTTGACAGATCTAAGAAGATTGCAGTAGCTTTATCACCTGAATCTATTATATCTATTAGTTTTTCAACTAGAGAAATTATGGCTGTTTTTGTTGATCTCCCTTTCTGGAAGCCATGCTGTTCATCACAGATAAAGTTAGCTTCTTGAAGGTGCAGAAGTAACCTATTTAGAACTACTCTTTCAAAAATTTTACTTATTACATTTAAAATACTAATGGGCCTATAGTTTTCTACCTTTTCTCTATCACCATTTTTGAAGATTGGTAAGATCTTCCCCTCTTTTAAGTTATCTGGAAAAACACCTTGTTCTAATGAATGATTGATCAGATGAATCAAGGGGTCTAACAATTGATCTTTACATTCTTTCAGAATTTTACTGGATACCCCATCCATTCCTACAGTTTTTTTATTATTTAAACTATCAATGATATTTGACAACTCGTCTTGGTATACTGGGTGGAATTTTAATTTGTTCTGAATCCCCTCAGTATTCCTCATGTTTGCATCACTAATACCTGTATTAAGAGATTTTTGAAGATCCTTAGCAACCAGTTGATAATATCTGTTAAAGAAATTACAAATGTCTACACTATCATCAATATATTTGTTATTTTCGTTAATTATTCTGGGGACACTAGTATAAGCATCTACATGAGCTACTTGCCTATTTTTGTTTATTACATCCCACACTGCTGTGTTAAAGTACACACTATTATTCAAAATTTCAGCTGTTTTCTTACATTTCGCTCTTTTCACTTCTCTTGTATAATTTTTCTTTAGAGCTTTGTAATTATCTTCACTTAACATATTTCTAGATAGTTTGAATTCATCATATGCATCTTTAACCCTATTTCTTTCTGCAAGGATATCATCAGTTATCCACTCTTCAATCTTGTCTAATTTGTTCTTTACAGGGACTTTTTTAACTGGACAACTCATAGTAATATGAAACCTTAAAATATTAATGAAACTATCATATTTGTCATTTAAACTATTGCTATTGTAAACCCTACTCCAGTTTTCTTGTAGCAGATTCTGCTTCAAACAATCGATATTCCCCTGTTCACATTGTTGAATTTCTTTCATTACTCTACTCTTTTTAATTGATTTATGACCTTGCAACCCCACCTCTAAGATTTGATAGTCATGATCAGATAGTTCCGAGCTGCCTAATCTTGTTTTAGAGTAATCTATATTAGTAAGGATGTTATCAATTATTGTTTGTGATGTTCTTGTGACTCTGGTATATTCATGAACTTTTATTTCCAAGTTATTCATGCATATAATATCCTTTAAATCTTCTGTCATTTTATTCTGTGTTGCAAAGTCTGTATTGAAATCTCCCGCTACAATAACGTTTGTAAAACGGGTAGTAGTAATCTCTAAAAGCCTATTGAATAGTTCACAAAAATTGTTCCATTCCCCATTTGGTGACCTGTAAATACCTAACACCGCTACTTCGAAATTATTGTCGATTTTTACTCTCAAACCAGTAACTTCTAAATCCATTTCCACAGCAAATTTCTCTACATATTCTAAATTAAATGTTTGCATATTCTTAGCATTTTTAGTGAAGATAGCTTCTCCCCCACTTCGATGAGATGTCCTGCAATACGACGTTTTCAATGAATAGTTTGGAATATTAAGTTGTGACAATTCATCTTCTTTTAAACCATGCTCTGTAAAAATAGCTATATCAGGAGCCTCTTCTTTAAAAAATACTTCGATTCTATCTATTTTGTTATGAATGTATTGAATATTCTGATGGAACACAGTGAGTACCGGTACTTCCCTATCATCCCTTATTACGTTATCGTTGCTTTTGCATATTGAAGTACATCTACTTAATCTCTTAGAACCTTGGGAGCCCATCAGATTGTTACAAGAGTTCCTTCCACTAATGCTATCCTGATTTCCTAATCGATTAACGTCCTTTAATACAATTGAAGATATGAATTTATCATCTGAAACTAGTTTCCCTTCCCGGTTTTGAGCCACTTTACTAAAAAAGGTTCGTTAGATGATTGTTTAGTAGAATTATTGACAGTAGATTGCAAACGACTTTCAATCAGCTCTGCCAGTCTATTACAAAATATTACTTTGCCAGATTGATTTAGATGTAGACCATGATTAGTGAAGTTATGTTTTTTCAGCCTTTCATTTAGAAAACAAATCCCCAACTGCTTAGAATTCTTATTTTTTAGGCTGTTGATTGTATTATGAATTGATTTATTTGTTGACTTAATGGCTTCATTTAGCTCTGGCCTATCAAACCTATACGGAATTGTACTTATTATTACATTAGTTTTTTGGCTGAGTGGCGCAATCTCTTTAATTTTTTCATTTATTTCAGGAAGATGTTTTAGATTAGGTTCATTTATATTGTTTGAGCCACCCAGTACTATTAGAAAATCGTTTTTTCCAAAATCTTTAGTTTGTTCCTGTGCTGACTCTACGATAGCGTTTATAGGGGCACTTGGTTTGAAAAAGCTCTGAACTTCATACTTATTTTTTAATCTTTTATTTAGTAGGTCACTACAGTCTCGTCCATGACTGGATGTCAAGAGCAGTACTCTACCTTTCCTATCGTTATTTTCCCTTACTTTAGTTTTGGTTGCTGTTTGCAAAACCTGACTATACGTTTTTGTTTGACCATTTCTATTAATTTTTTCCCCCATTTGATTTAGGTTCTACTTTTTTTGTATTGATCAGAGGTTCAGATCTTACATTAGCCAAGTTTATTTTTGATTTTAATATTTCGATTTCCTCTGACATAGACCTACATTGACTCGTGAGATTTAGTATTTCAGTTTTATGGTCTTCCTGCTGCAATTTTACAATAACTTCCAGAGATTTTATGTGATCCACTAACCCTATTCGTTCTTCCTCAGAATTTTTTAGCGATGTTTCTAATTTTGTTTTCAATTTGGTGTGATCACTCAATAGTTTAGCAACCTTTTCTTCTACATCTACAGTAGCTTTAAGAGCTGTTGGAGATTTTTTTGTTAATAATTGCTGAGATCGCGTAGCTACCTGAGTTTTAGTTAAACAATTAGATTTAGATGCCTTGTTTGGACTCATTTTCCTATCTAAAAATTGTTTTCAATTGATTTTAGTTAAATGTTTAATGAAATATTGCTTAATTTATTACAATTGTCAACTTGAGACTATTTTATTACAAGAAAATTTATCAATATCGGTACACCTAACCTCGAAAATAGAATTTGACTTTTTATTTAAATACTTTAACTTATATTAGACAAGTTAATGATGTAAATTATTAAGATATTATAAATACTAATAATAATAAACAAAAATACTACTTATCCGTTTGAATTAATATTCTATGCTTCAAAATTCGCAGAGCCTGTTCTGACAACGTATGCACAGTACCACTGCTACCTCGATCTAATGGGTAGTAAATTGAAGCTAAATGCATAAATGACATAGGATATTATTTTATTTCGATGTTCTGGATTGGTGGGCAGCTTTACTTGTACTCCAGTCAATTTCTTGGTGTTGCTATTCTCCCAGTAAACATATTGTAAAAGATTGTTATAAACCAAGCAACAGCTATTCTTTAAACTATCTGTCAGTTTGGACCACATCTTAGACAAGGATACAGAATATATTGGAGCATTTTCAAAATAATTTTTACTGTCATTTAAGAGTGGCAAGCTATCTCAAATAGGATCGAATTTCTTAGAGTTGGAGCTATTTCTTATGCTATAGTTATAAATTGTTGCTTCCAAACGTGTAATGCCATGCATTCTAGCTAAATCAGAAGTAAAGGTTTCCTGTAATCTTGTATCTGGACAGGTAATAAAGTCTACAATATGGTTACCCAGCTGCTTATTTACACCAGGGCTTGTCATTTGGCAAATTAACTTATTATACATTTTCACTCTTACATTATTATTAACCCAAGTTAAGCAATCAATCCCAACAGTTTTATCATTATCTACAATCACATTATAGGGTAAACATCCTGCACAATTGGATTATGCAAGCATTACAAAAAGATATACATTTCTGTCAAAGTTTGCTTTTCTCAATAAAAAAATAAAAAATAAAAAAAAAATATGATTATTGTATCATCATTTACCCCACCACTCCCCTCCTAGAGTATAAGGTATAGCTGAGTAGGAGAAAACACTAGGGGAGCATTAGAGTGAACACTAGGTGAACAGTGAGTGAACAGTGAGTGAACACTGAGTGAACAGTGAGTGAACACTGAGTGAACACTGAGTGAACAGTGAGTGAACACTGAGTGAACACTGAGTGAACAGTGAGTGAAAAGGGAGTGAACACTAGGTGAATACTGAGTGAACACTAGGTGAACAGTGAGTGAACAGTGAGTGAACACTGAGTGAACAGTGAGTGAACACTGAGTGAACAGTGAGTGAAAAGGGAGTGAACACTAGGTGAATACTGAGTGAACAGTGAGTGAACAGTGAGTGAACAGTGAGTGAATACTGAGTGAACAGTGAGTGAACAGTGAGTGAACAGTGAGTGAACAGTGAGTGAATACTGAGTGAACAGTGAGTGAACAGTGAGTGAACAGTGAGTGAACACTAGGGGAGCACTAGGGAAGCACTAGGGACGCACTAGGGGCACACTAGGGAAGCACTAGGGGAGCACTAGGGGAATTAAGGGATGCACTAGGGAAACACTAGGGGAATTAAGGGGTGCACTAGGGAAACACTAGGGAATTAAGGGGGGCACTAGGGAAACACTAGGGGCATTAAGTGGTGCACTAGGGAAACACTAGGGAATTAAGGGGGGCACTAGGGAAACACTAGGGGCATTAAGTGGTGCACTAGGGAAACACTAGGGAATTAAGGGGGGCACTAGGGAAACACTAGGGGCATTAAGTGGGGCACTAGGGAAACACTAGGGCAATAAGTGGGGCACTAGGGAAACACTAGGGGCGCACTAGGGGCACACTAGGGAAGCACTAGGGGTACACTAGGGAAACACTAGGGGTACTAGGAGGGAGCTCCAGGGACACTAGGGGAGAACTAGGGTAGAGTGCACATGCATATGGGTGAGAGTTTCTTGGGGGTGTCATGTTAGGGGTACCTAAGTGGATCCCAAACCTCTGAGTAATGCTCATGAGTTATGGTCACCCATCCATGAGTAGACATAACTGCAATGAGAAGGCTGGTGGGCAGGGCCAGTAGTTACATAATACAGTAGATTGTTGCATAATGTGGTACAATTACACAGACATGTTTTTTCCTGCATAGATATGACTCATAGCATTGGAATGCAGCAGTGACGTCATACAAACTAGTTGAAGTATGAGTGATGGAAGTAGAAGTGGGACTCTCTCTCTCTCTCTCTCTCTCTCTCTCTCTACCCTCTCTTTTTCGTTGAAACTGCCTTTTTTGAAAGCACAGCAAGGTGATTTCTTACCTATATGACGGAGCTGGTACACATTGGGTGTGCTATGTGAAGAAGAAGGAGGATGGCATCGTCCGCTACTTTGATGGCTTTGGCAGCCTGAGACCACCGCAGGAGTTTATCGACTACATGCATAGAGGATCGAGTCCAGCAACAAGGATCGAGTACAACTATGATCAGAAGCAAGAGGATCTCTACTCTCATATATGTGGACACTTGTGTTTAAAATTTTTGCTCGATGAAAATAAATAACATTATATATTGTACAACACTTGTCTTTTCCTTTCTCCCCACCACCACCCACATAGTATAAAGGGGGACATTTTTAAGGGTGAGGGGGAAATTTTTTAGGGTGAGGGGTAACGTTATTAGGGTGAGGGGGGAATTTTTCAGGGTGAGGGGAAACTTTTTAGGGTGAGGGGAAATTTTTTCAGGGTAGGGGGAATGTTTTCAGGGTGAGGGGAAAATTTTTAGGGTGAGGGGTAACGTTAATAGGGTGAGGGGGGAATTTTTCAGGGTGAGGGGTAACTTTTTCATGATGAGGGGTAACGTTATTAGGGTGAGGGGGAAATTTTTTAGGGTGAGGGGAAATTTTTTAGGGTGAGGGGAAATTTTTTCAGGGTAGGGGGAATGTTTTCAGGGTGAGGGGTAATGTTATAAGGACGAGGGGGAAATTTTTTAGGGTGAGGGGAAATTTTTTCAGGGTAGGGGGAATGTTTTCAGGGTGAGGGGTAACGTTAATAGGGTGAGGGGGAAATTTTTTAGGGTGAGGGGGAAAGTTTTTAGGGTGAGGGGTAACGTTAATAGGGTGAGGGGGAAATCTTTTAGGGTGAGGGGAAATTTTTTAGGGTGAGGGGTAACGTTATTAGGGTGAGGGGGGGAATTTTTCAGGGTGAGGGGAAACTTTTTAGGGTGAGGGGAAACTTTTTTAGGGGGTTGGGGTATGGGTAGGAGGGGGGGGGGTTAGGTCAGGGTGGTAGGGGAGGGGGGGGGGTTGTTGTGTGATGGTAGGAGGGGGGGGGCAGGTTAGGGGTGGCAGGTTAGGGGGGGGGGGTAGGTCAGGGTGGGGGGCGGGGGGGGGTAGGTCAGGGAGGGGGGCGGGGGGGGGGACAACTTCCGGTTCCCACGCTGCGCCAGATCCCCAGGTTCCCACGCTGCGCCAGCTCCCCCCATCCGGTTTCTCAAGGTCACTTCCGGGGTCAAAGGTCAAGGTTGCGCCAGAATACCCCTTTTTATACTACTTATGTGTGCAACTCTCATAACAAATTATGAATCCCTATCACGGTGTGTCGGCATCTAGCAATAAATCTTGTGTCTCATCATTCTGCTATTCATCTCTTGCACGATCTTCCACACTTTTGCTCTCTCTCTCTCACACTCACTAACTCTTTCTTTCTCCCACTCCCTCAGTCGCTCTCACTCCCTCTTGCGCCATCACCAACTCACTCACACGCTCTGATTCTCTCTCACTCTATCACTATCATCCTCACTCAATCACTTTACCCTCTTGTATTCACTCTCGCACTCTCTCACACAGTCTTCTCTTACTCATTCTCTTTCTCTCTCTCCCACAAGCACGTGGTATGTCACGTCACAGCTGTCAGTAAATCAAAATTTATCACTTAGTTTGATACACGCTTGTTTGCTTTGAAAATTCTGTTACAGACTCTCCTCCAGAGGTATCCAACATGCTGACTTCCTGTGTAATGGAACTGAATGAGCTGTTTTCATAGATATCATGATTTTTAATTAATAAAAGTGATTTAAAATCACTTTTGAACCATTGTAATGCACTAACACTTGTTGAAGTATTGATATGAATCTATAAATGAACTACGGATCGTTTGCTCTGATGCTGTGATGTATCATTATATATTGTATATACTACCATATATTTGGCTGTATCTTGTATTAAAACCTAGTTCTCGTATTTATGAACGTTTCCCCGGTGCCTCTTGATTTGATGACTCTTGAAATGCCTACACTATACAATACATTTCAAGAGTCTCAAGTCAAGAGAAACCGAAGGAGCTTCCATGAATCTATTGGCAATTTTCTCTACGCTCTAATCATTAGAATACTGTTTTAGTTGGTATTTCATCATCTATATTTAATTCATTAAGAAAAAAATTCATACGTTTTTACTTTTTTATCAGTCCTAGGATCTGATAATTCAGAGGAACTCATATTTTCTGCCTACAGATAGTTTTTATTCTATTACCAATATTTCTGGTTCACCAACGCATGTCCGGAGGTGATTCTTCTGGTGGAACTTGTACATCTGGATACGTCCATCATTGGTTATTGTTGTATTCTCTTCACTCTTTTTCTTCATTACTTCTTTACTTTTTTATTCCTTTTGAATAGTGGATAGCAAATCAATTTATCTCAAGGAATGCTCTCTTATTATTGTAATTCCTTTGTAGGTCTTGACTATTACTCCCTCAGTATCCTTCTTACTTTTTACAGATATCATGAACTCGTCTTCACACACAGACCTTTGGTCCTCCTTTATTGACAGCTGTTATTTCATTGCTGTTGTCTCTCTTTTCTATAAGTACATTGTTAACTTTGCAAATTTTATGTATCTTATTTTTATTTCTTACTTTTTATCTGATTTCTTGTATATTTATTTTCATAATCTAACTAAATTTATTATTTTAGTGTAAGTATAATAATTATTTCTTTCATATTGTATTTGTAATATTCTTAAATGTGAAATGATGAATTAGCAGCTTGCTTATGTTATTGTAAAAAGGAGGAATAAATCATTGAATTATCCTGGGAGGGCGAAGTTAGAGTGTAACCGGCCCTTTCTACCACTTAACCCTCCAATTGCTATGAAATAAATAGTGCAATGTTATTGGATGTTTCAAAAAATATTAGTTTGTTTTAAAGAAGTAGAGTATGTTTTAAATAACTAGTAGTTCTGTAAACAGTTAATTTATGTGATCAGCTGATGAGATTATCGCATAACATTTATTTCGACACTTTTTTGAAGAAATCGCAAGTTGTGATTGGTCTGCCTTCTCTATTGAAGTCTTAAAATAGCTCCATTATGCTTTGTTGTTATTTATATTTTTATGCTTCAGTTTGATAATCTATGGAATAAAGTGAGCTGTATTAACATCTCTTTCAAACCTATTATATTCACTCCATAAGGCAGCTGTAGGTAAAGATGATAATTATGAGATCAGTAGGAATATCAAGAGTTTAATAATTATAGTAATCAATTTGAATACCAAAACTTGCAAAGAATCACATCCATAAACAATAAACTCTAAGAATCAAACCCAAAGGCAACTGAGTAATCAATTTATTCTAATAGCCGATACATTCGGAATTCTACTGTATTTGGAAGTGATAACAAGCCTAAAAATATTGATCCCAGTCAGATAAGACAAGATACGTTTAGCCCACTATGAAAACGATACACAAATTCCTTTCAAACGCCTCCAGGGACTCGCCAAGCTCCTACACACACACTTATACACGCATTAGACTTTCGCACGCGCACACTCGAGTCGCTAAGCACCTACTAAGCACCCACTAAGCACACGAGAGACCAATCTAAGTAATTATTTATAGGTTGGAACAGGCGAAACAAGAGAGAGGGCAAACCTTTCGGCAAGATCGACCACGGCACAAGTGGAGAGTTTTGTGTGATAATAACTTTAGCTGTAATGTTTATGCAAATGCTGGTCTGTTGGACGAAACTCTACATCACAAAAGCTACACTCATTATCATCTCTGTTTTAGGGTTATTATAGGGCCATATTTGGGCGCTACAAACTAGAGAATAGAGGCAAGAGAATAGAGCCAATAGAAAGAGACGGAATGATACAGAAGGAGTGAAAGAAGGAGACGGAATGATGCAGAGAGTGTGTAAGAAAGAGATAAGCAATGGAGAGAGGTTCTCGGAGTTTCGTGAATCATTTCCTGAATCATCTCAATTGAATATTTGCATCAGTGTCTTTATAGAGTCTTTCAGATTGTGCTCATTTATAAATTCGTTAAATACATATATAAATTACATCTATAATATACATCTAATTCGTTATACAGTTTATAGTAATCTAATGTTAAGACTGACACTGTATTTCACTTTTAAATAATGTTTTACTCACATATATTGGAGATGCTTGAGGAATGCATTTCACTTCTGAAAAGAAGCTTCGTCAGTCTGCAGGCGAATGCATTCCTCAAGCATCTCCAATATATGTGAGTAGAACATTATTTAAAAGTAAAATACAATGTCAGTTTTAATATTAGATTGTTCATTAAGTATTTTGTCATGGAAAACATAACAGAGTTTATAGTATTTGTAGTACTTTACTTTTTAAATTTTTTTCGGAGGATGGAGCTCTCAGGTCTGTTCCTGGGTGATAAGTTGGATGATGGTGATTGATTATTTGAACGAACAGTTTCAGGTTGGATCCGAACCACCGAGAAGTGATTTTATAATATCAAGTTATAGAATAAAATAAAATTTAAAACTTAAATAAGCTTGCAATTCTGCGTGCCTAGTTAGATTTGAAATAAAACAAATAAATCATTGATCATAAATCATTGTATAAATCAATCAGGACATGAAAACCAACTGAGAATAAGGGAAGAATGTGTGGGTAATGAATTGAATGATGGTGATTGATTAAATTCCTGGATTTCTTGTTCCATGACGAACTGCGTTGTTAATATTAACTTTTCAAGTGAATTAAACGATTTGCAGTCAAATTTTATTTAAAATAAGTAGTATTTCACTTACTTTGTAGGCCGAACGTTTTCGGGTTGTTGAAACCCATCTTCAAGGCATCCTAGATATCGATGTTTTTATCACACAAATTTTAAATCACACAAACCTTTTGACCACATTATACAGAAACCACAGCTCTTCTAACCAAAAAACCAACATCGATATCTAGGATGCCTTGATGATGGGTTTCAACAACCCGAAAACGTTCGGCCTACAAAGTAAGTGAAATACTACTTATTTTAAATAAAATTTGACTGCAAGTCGTTTAATTAACTTGAAAAGTGATTGATTATTTGAACGAACAGTTTCAGGTGGGATCTCAACCACTGGGACGTAGTTCTACAGCAGAGAACAGTCTTTTCTGCTGGTCTATCCAATCGGTCACCCTTACAAAGAGGGCCCAGGAGCCTGAAGCTTATTTTATCTGACTGAACAGATAACTACCATTTCTTGCGGCTATCACTTTCCCAATTTTAATTTTATTTCGTCGTTCACTCATTTCATAATAATTGAATTAATTATGATTATTTTGTCGTCGATATTTATAATGTAAATCTGATGGATCAATATCAAGACGTACATAATTTATTATTATTTCGATAAATATTCAATGATAAATTATTTTATGAGTTAAGTTCTAAAACTTATCTTTAAAAATGTTCTAATAACTTCATTCAGACTAAACCGTTACTGATAAAGAGCGCATCCAATCAACTCAACCAGGTGGAATTTACATGGGGAAGACAAGAGGTCATTGGCAAAACGATCTCGTACGGACCTGAAAGGGAGCTGAATTAGGACGCCGATGATATAGAGGGCAGTGGGTGTCGATTCTTTTCGGCTGTTCGATTTGGGAGGCCGTAAAATTCAGAAGCCGCTGAAAGGTTCAGATTGGACTCCATTGTTTGAAACCTTTCACCTTTTGCGAGCTTCTCCCGCCTTTCTCTCACTCATCACCAATTTCAATTTCACTTTTGTCTTCAACAGAAATTATTATTCCTTCTTTTCTCTCATCTTTCTTTGTGCAAGCATTCTCCAAAGAAACTCGATAATGCTTATGAGAGTTTTTAGGAGTGACTTGGAAAGAGAAAGCATTAAAAATGTTGGCAAATATAACTACCAGCAACAACTCAGTTATTTTCTTAAACTGTAAAAATCATTATTTGTGATGTCTCCCATGATGAAATAGGGTACTTGATAAACAATCTAATTTTAAAACTGACTTGTGTTTCTGTTCAAATTTAGATTTTCACTCGCTGAAACTGAAGGAATGAATTTTGAATCTGAGAAGAGCCTTCATCAGCCTGGAACTAAGTGAGTAGAAATATTGATTTAAATAGAAATACAGTGTCAGTTTTGTTAGGTTATTTATGGAACGTTAAGAGAGAATTCATTTGTATGATTTGTATATGTAATAGAATGAAGATTACTTATTACGACAATCGAAGGAATGAATCATCACTTAAAAAAGAAACGATGCAAACTTTTTAAGATTGAAATTTTTGTTAATGAGACGTCATAGTTTTTCTTCATAACTAATTTAGAATAGAATAGAATAGAATAGAATAATAATTTATTTCTGCAACACAACAGTACACAATAAAAGTACACACGGCAACTTTAATTATTACATAATATCATGAATATATAACTCATTACATAAAATTTCCAATAATATTTTCGATAATACTTAAGAATCAATATATAATCATAGATATGATTATATATTGATTCTTAAGTATTATAATTTCAATCAATGAAGTAGAGCAACCAAAGATGACCCTCACACTAAAATTAAATTTAGTTTCCCTCTTAAATTACACTTGTTTTACGTAAATACAGCAGAGCCAGTCATATCCGAACCTTTTCCCCACAAATCAGGACGTACCTAGGAAGTTATTATTGGTTTTTGCCTAAGCTAAAGTCTCAAGTGGTCACCTGTTCACTACATGTGTTACGTTGTTGTATAGAATTCAGAGTAGGTAGATGTATGGGAATTTTCGGGATCTGATAGTCATGTTGAATCCGCTTGAGCTTGCCTCTCTTTGGTTTGGTAGGATGGGTTGGATTAGTTTAGAAAAGGTGGGGAGGGGCGTTTTGATACAAAACAAAGTTCTATTACGAAACAGGCCTTGAATTGTATCAAGGATTTGATACAAAACTTAGATTTGATACATAACATTCGTTGAACTGTATCAACGTTTTGATACTAAACTGGCCTAGAACCTCCACGTTGTCATACTACTTTTGATACAAAATTATGATACAAAACACCTTGAACTGTAACAAAGTTTTGATAATTGACTGGCCCAGAACCACAACCTTGTCATACTACTGTACTTTTGATACAAAATTATGATAGAAAACACAGATTTGATACAAAACACCTTAACTGTATCAATTGTATACAAAACTGAGACAAAACTGTTTACCCTGCTGTTCGAATCCGTAACAACAGCTCTGCCAACTCGCTATCATCACCACTTAACTCTTATAAAACGACGACTCTACCATAGACCCAATCACCCAAATTCGCCCTAAGAGGTTGATGGATTGATCCAAGTTTTGATAGCACAGTAGCTACTCACTTTAGATGAACAGCACCCGTCTATAATATGACGTTTTAAGAACAGTTAACATAACATTCTCCGTGCTCCATGCTCAAGCGCAAGTTCGAACTCATCTCAGCACTTTCAAGATTACAAGTAAAGGTACTCGAACTGAACCTCACCCCCCCCCCCCCCATCACTCATAACTCAGAGACAGGAGCAGCGATTTCAGCCGTCAATCTGATTCCTGGGGTAAATTCCAGTGGGAGGGGGAGGACTTAAAAGGGCCCTTAACGACGTATTGACAGGCATATACCCTCCTCTCACCAACTATAATCCTCTTTTTCCCTTGAATCTCCTGTTCTGATCCCCCCTCCCACCCGATCACAAATAGCAGATGATAGCTATCTCATAACAGCTTCAGAGCATCATGGCATCATAGGTGAATTCTACTACTACCATCGATAACATGTGTCTCAGAAGACATATTTGGTTATTATACGAGTATACATAATATCGTGCCGTGTGATTTTGACACACGCAATCACATACGACACAAAGGAATGTCACCTGCTCCTTTTCTTCTTTCTCCTCCTCCTCCTCCTCCTCCTCATAATTATCATCCTCCTCCTCCTCCTAATTATCATCCTCCGCCTCATCATCATCCTCCTCCTAATTATCATCCTCCGCCTCATCATCATCCTCCTCCTAATCATCATCCTATTCCTCATCATCATCCTCCTCCTTCACTCCCACCTCTTCCTCCTATTCCTTTTATTCCTCCTCCTCCTCCTCCTCAATATCATCCTCCTTCTCCACCCCGTTCACCTCCTCCCAGCTCCTACACCACCATATCCTACTCCTCCTACTTCATCACCTCCTCCTCCTCTTCCTCCTTGACAACCTCCTTCTTCTCCTTTTTAATCTCCTTCTCCTCCTCCTCCTTCTCCACCGCCGCCTCCTCCTCCTAATCATCATCTCCTCCTCCACATCATAATCCTCCTCTTTCTCTTCCTTCTCTTTCTTCTCTTTAACTTCTTCCTCCTCTTCCTTCAACTCTTTCTCTTCATCATCATCATCCTCCTTCTCCACCCCGTCCACCACCTCCTCCACCACCATATACTACTCCTCCTACTTCATCACCTTCTCCTCCTCCTGCTCTCCGTCCGTCTCAACCTCCTCCACCTCTTTAATCTCCTCCTCCTCATCTACCACCTCCTCTTCTTCCACCAACTCATCGTCCTCCTCCTCCTACACCACCACCCTCCACTCCTACCACTCCTCCTACTCATTCAACTTCTCCTTCCACTCATCATCACTATTCTCCTCCTCTTTCTCCACCTTCTTCTTCTTCACCTCCTTTTCAACTTTCTTCCCTTCCTCCACCTCCTCCTCCACAAACTCTACCTTCTCCCTCGCCTTCTTCTTCAACTCCTCCAAATCCTTCTCCTGTTACTCCAATTCCTTCTTCTGCTTTTCCTCCGTCTATCCTTCCAACGTAAATGCTACGTAAATGCCCTTATTACGTAAATGCTTCACATATAATCTCATTGTTAATACTCAAGCTTTTTTTTATATACAATCTATTGTGTTGTTAATAATATTATTTTGAATTAGTCATTGGAATTTTGTAAATTTACAAAAAAAGTAATTTTATCTTTATCTTATCCAACTTTATTTCCTCCTCCTCCTCCGCCTGCTTACTCTCATCTCCTTAACTACTGATACAGATATGATTGAAACTACTGATAAAACTTATTTGTTAATAATCATATAAATAAATGAATAATAGAATAATGAAAATATGGTCATTCAACTGGCCCCAGCGTTTTTCTTAATTTAAATAATGTTCTATATTTCTTTGTTATTCATTAGAGTAGTGTTTAAATAAATGAAAAAAGTTCATTAGAAATTCACAGGCTTATTTAGAAAGTTCAGCAGTTGAAAGCGAAATGTGTTTTTCAAGATCACAGTCCGTAACTGATTTGATTCGTCACACGGAATTCAACAAAGGACAGAGACGACTTTTGAAAGAAAAAACCTAATTACAAAGTCTTTACAATAATTAAGCTTTAGCAGTGCATCATGAATAACTTATTAACAGAGGAACGTTGAAAATTAGTTGGGGACTCCCTTTCCTAGTAGCTACTTTTAGAAGCTGGTATTTGAAGCAATTTCCAATTTTATTTCAAAACTAAGAAAAATGTTGGAAAAAATAAAGAAAACTGGACTTTTAGAGTTCAAGTTGTTTTACTAGTAAATGCGACACTGATTATTCCTTGTTGCTCCTCCCACCAGTAGGCGTGATTTGTAGGCCTTCAGCCTATAGCCGCGTCCCCACCAACCGAACATGCTCGGCGAACAGTGTTCGCTGGAATCAGCTGATGTCACCGAACATTTTTTGGAGTTGGTTTGGTTTGGACGCCTTCTCGAACATTATGATCGGTGTGGTGGGAATCTGTTGTTGGTCGTCACTGTTCGCTCACAAACCGAACATTTAATTTGAACTGACGAACATGTTCGGTGACCCATATGCCAGCTCCACACATGCGACATTCGGCGAGAGCCGAATATTCGTCAAGTGGCGAGCTGCTCGTGCTGGTATTCGCCGATTAACGAGCAGCTATCTACACACATGCGGGTTTTTCAGAGCACAGTGCTTGTTGCGGGACTAGCCCGAATCGTAGAATAGCGTACAAACATGGATGACGATGATGTTATTATTTCTTGTGCTGCCTTCGTTGTTATTGCTGGAGGCTATTTTTATTCCTGGATTTCTTGTTCCATGACGAACTGCGTTGTTAATATTAACTTTTCATGTGAAATTTAACGACATGCAGTCAAAATTTCACATGAAAAGTTACTATTTTTATTGTTGAAGAGAAGAAGAAATCCAAGGAAAAGGAGGTCGTGGGCGATATCATTAAAATAATATTTCTCACACTAATTTTTTAATTAGTAGACCTTAAATTTGATCTTTTTTTAACTACATTATAACGATACGTCTGTTAAAAAATTTATTTTTATTCTATTATGCATTAAAAATTGGTTCATTACCCCTTTAAACTCAATACAACAAAATTTGAACAACATGGATAACCGGGCTCTAATTATAAATTTTGTTTAAAACTGCCTCATAAACGTATTTTTTAAAACGCTTGAATATATGCAAGGAAATGCGCCAAAAGTGTTGAAAAAAGAAGATAATAATGAGAAAAAATACACCAGAGGACCCTAAAAAATAATAATAGATGAATAAACAGAATTAATTAATCAACAAATATAACATGTACGATTATAAATTAAAAAAAAACAAGGTTTTACAAAAGTTTTAAATTAAATCTTATGTGGATTTGAAAGTATTAACAGGTAACACTTCGCGAGTAGACAGCCGAATGTGTGTAGGCAGACTGGTGCTCGCCTTTTGCCGAATATTTGTCCGCTTTGAAGTATGTCAAAGACCGACACTAGACGGAAAACGACGAGCATGTGTGCTCGCTACTTGCCGAATACACGAACTCCCATCCACAATACTCGCGATTCGACGCGCGGCTGCTCGGGATTCGCCGAATGTTTGTCCGTTTTTTTTATTCGCCAACATTGTTCGGCAGACATGGTGGAGACGCGGCTTATGGAAGGCTCTTTCACCGTCAGCCAATAGTATCATTCGTGTTAAGTATATATCAAGCTACTCTATACTTCAGTTTCAGTTTCTTTGTGTTTGATAATGGAGTAACAACCGAAACTAGTTTCTTGCCGTTTTCAATGAATGTGGTTGTGACAACTTCAGGTCTTATTATTCATCATGTCTATAATATGTTGGAGTTCCAACCCACTGTTAATTATAAACTGAAAAATTTGAGCTTATAACCATCTACATTGAGGCTAATGAAGTATCTTTTCAGAAGCAAAATGCAACAATGCATCCATCTAGTATTTCCAGTATAAGTGAGTGAAAATCATAGTTTGAATAGAAATACAGTGTCAGTTTCGATATTGGATCTACATTGATTCAACAATTGTTATTTCCAGTTGTTTTTTTAATTGTTTTTCGTTGTAAATGCAACAATCTAGCATCTCCAGTATAAGTGAGTGAAAATCATAGTTTGAATAGAAATACAGTGTCAGTTTTGATATTGGATCTACATTGATTCAACAATTGTTATTTCCAGTTGTTTTTTTAATTGTTTTTCGTTGTAAATGCAACAATCTAGCATCTCCAGTATAAGTGAGTGAAAATCATAGTTTGAATAGAAATACAGTGTCAGTTTTGATATTGGATCTACATTGATTCAACAATTGTTATTTCCAGTTGTTTTTTTAATTGTTTTCTGTTGTAAATGCAACAATCTAGTATCTCCAGTATTAGTGAGTGAAAATCATAGTTTGAATAGAAATACAGTGTCAGTTTTGATATTGGATCTACATTGATTCAACATTATTGTTGATAATAAATTGTAATATCCTTTGATTATTTCTATCATCAATATGAACCTTATGCCCGTATTTATGAACGTTCTTTTAGCGTCTCTTGAACCGAGGGACTCTTGAAATGTCTATATAAATCCATTACATTCTAAGCGTTCCTCGAGCCAAGTAAGACCGAAGGAAAGTTAATAAATACGAATAATATTGACGAAACGAGAAGTGGTCTCTGTTTCAAGTCGACTGTTTTTCATTAGTCTGTTTTTTAAGCATTTACGGCTGAATAGGTGAACCAAATTCAATGCAATTTCGCATTTAAGGTATGCCCAGCTATGTATGTGTAACGATTTTCGAAATTTTCTTGCATTTAAATGATATTTAAAAGGTAAAAAATTAAGGCTCCCATGCCTTCTACTATTGGAGCATATGATTCTTAGAATGAGGCTTTTCATCATAATACAATAGGAATCAGATTCATAGATAGCCCTAGGGCCCCCTCATTCATCTGGTTCAGCCTTATTTGTATGAATAAAGTTAACATTCATAAGAATAACATATTTGTTCTAGAGAAACAAATCATCTCTCATATTCCATTCAAATATAATAACAAGTGATTTCTAACTAAATAATACAAATCTAATTAATATTGTTTTATCTATGACCATGTCATAATGTATAAATTACAGTTTCACAATTGATGCCAAAACAGCTGTCTTTTCGAAATGCTTTTTGAAACTCGTTGTATAAAGAGCTCATTATAGTACAGGTTCTACATTATAACACGGGTTCTGGACCAATCAGAAGCATTTTTGATGGAATCAATATCGTAATTCAATATTGTGAAACTATCAGCTGATTTGATCAAATTGCTAACTAAGCTGCTAACCTAACAATCTACTATAACTTTTCGTATTTGAGATGAGAGGTTATAGGTATCTCTGACAGTCACAGGTAAAATGGAATTGTTTTAATTAAATGTATACTAGTGGTCGTAGATAAAATAGTGTATGCAACGATTTTATTTGGCCATTAAAGCACTCGTGAGATATTTATAACACTCGCATTTGCTCGTGTTATAACTTACATCTAACTCGTGCTTTAATAAGGGTCAAAATAAAATCGTTGCATAAACTACTATTATAAGCCATCAGACATCTGAAATCTAGTTTGAGCAAACAGCTGTCTAGCAAATAGGAAACTGACTTGTTGATGTGATACAGAGTGACTTTTCGTGAAAAACAGACAGGAAATAAACTACGTGAATTGAATCAAGGGTTAGGTCTGATGATTGTGATTATCACTTAGTACATGAAGTATGTTGCTCTGTGCAAGCACCCTTATTCTTCTTGGGCGTGATGCCCACTGTTTATAGAACTACTTCTTTATATTTTATAGACCTTTTTCCAAAGAGTGATCTCTAAAGAAAATCGTTTGGAAAATGCTGACTCTATCTGATACCGAAGCTTTCCACGATGGTATCACAATTTTCTGCAGGAGGTATCACATCTCAAGTGCTGGAAAATTCCAGCCAACTCCGCTCGCGTACAGCTATTCCAGAAAGTCGGATCGATGCAAAGTGCCCGGAAAAACTTTGATAAGTCTTGAAGTTCCATCTCCATCAGACAAGGATGGAAGATCGGAGTTTTATCCGCAATAGAGGAGGACAGAAAAGTCGTGCGCGCATCTTATTTTTAGAGCTAATGTAAATTTATTACCAAGTCTAATACGAATTTATTGCTGCGATGCCGCAAAACACATTCCTAATCTTACAAGTCATCCGTCATCCACTCTTCAGCGTATTTTCAAGAGGCAATGCTATTTGCTCAAATGGAATGTGTGTGAGTGATTTTTAGAGGCTCTGCAAATGGGAGTCAAACTCAACGAGCTTGACAAACATTCGAGAATTTCATCAGCTTCTAGTCGATGGAAGATATAAGGGCGCTTGCACAGAGCAACATACTTCATGATTTACGGCCTGTTTCTATTTAATCATAGCCTATTATTTTTAAAAGTAATTATAAATTTTTGATTTTTGTTTTGTTTCCTCAAGAATAATAAACGTCTCTCACTCACAGGTCAATTTTAGATCTCGGTTCACGATTTACGACTTTTTCTATTCATTTCAATGTAAATTTTTTTAAATTCCTGTGTATTGTTTCGTTAATAACAATCGTTCCCCACCCACAAGTATTGTAAATTAGGATCTAGCCTTCCAAAAAATAATTAAATAATTAATCCATTTAGTTATTTTTATATTTATTAATCTTTTAATCCATCTATTTTTTATGTATCAATTAATTCATCTATTTATTCATTTGTAGACAGAATGAAAAAAAAGTGGAGATGCAACAGACACAGTCTAAAACTACTCTCTCTACAAATTTTGACTTCTGTATTGTCCAAAACATTCAAATTAATTTATACTAAAAATGTATAATCTCCAACTAAACTCCACTCAAAACAAAAATTAGTTTTGTTTTTTTTTTGAGGATGAAGCCCACATAGGTCTGAGACCTGTGCGTGGGTATTGAGTTGGATGATGTCGATTGATGAGTTGGACCTAGAGTTTTAGGTGGGTTCCGAACCACCGGGAAGTGATTTTACAGCAGAGAACAGTGTCTTTTTTGCTGGCCAATCTAATCTGTCACCGTTACAAACAGGAACTACGAGAACGCAGCTTATCTCTCTGACTGAACAGGTACCTGCTACGGCTCGCGGCTATCACTTTTAATGTTCCTTATCAAAATTAATAAAAAACCAGTTCATTTATAAACTTTTAAACTTGATATTTTGGAAATGCTTTTTTACAAAAATACAGGTGATAAGAGATTTATTCATTAATTTATCTTCATTAATACTGAATTGATACCTATTCCTCCTGTCAAATAGGAACAATAATTCATATCATGAACATAACTTTTTCATAGTTCCAATATCCTTATTTACAGAAATATAGATGATGGGAGAATAGAGTGCTCTTGTTTGTTGTGATTCTATCAATAGTTAAGTAATATTAATTTTCATCAATCTTATTCATATCTTAATCTTGACTAAAGACTAAATAAATAGTTTTTTATAGAAAAAAATTGTTAACCGTCTTCCATCCTTTATTTTCACGGTAGGTGTTGTAGCGTTGACCAAAATGGGACATTACAGTGTGAACAGGTGAACCTGAATCTACAGGTTTCTTTACATTATACGGCCTCGTTTGTATGTGAATAGTCCCACTTGAGTTCAGCCACATTAAAGAGAAATACTCTTAGTTCGATCGGCGAATGTAAACAATTCAAAGTAATCGTTTCTGTTTCAGGCCTACGCTCACAAATGGGAATAGGCTGACCTAATTCATACCCATCGCTACACTCTTAAACACCCTGAGGGATGATGAGAGAGGAAGAGAGACAGGAAGAGAGAGAGAGAGAGAGGAAGAGAGAGAGGCTATAAGAGTGGGGGTGAGTAAGAGAGAGGAGTGAGTGAGAAAAACAATAAGAGAGTAAGAGAGTGGATGTGTGAGAGAGGGTTCGTGAGAGAGTGGGCGATGTAAGTGGGTGGAAGAAACAGTGAGAGAAATTGAGTGTGTGAGAGCGGCCGTGTAAGAGAGAGAGAGAGAGTATTGTGGTAGAGCATCATCCCTATTAAGAGTGGATCGCCAATTGGTGATCGGCTAATACAGTGTTACATGGACAGCAACACGATAACAGGCTGTAAAGCAATTTTACAGGCCAATAGCCACACTAAGCGAGCTCCTTCATCGATATAATGAGATAGGTGAGTATGAGTTCCAGTGGGAGTGATTTGAAAATAATTATTTTTTGTCTTTGCGTGGGGTTTTTAATGGAGTCGTGAGATTAAAGTTCCTTTTTTGATTCAGAGAGTGCCTAGTTTTTGTTTTTACATGTGGTTTCAATAAAAATGTTTAGGTAACTTACTTTTTTCAATTAAAAAAAATATATGTAAAAATTTAGGAGAGATTAAATTTTGACTGACGTCAATAGAAATAGAACATAGAAAAATTAAAGGATTCTTGGATTTCTTCTTCCATAACGATCTGCGTTGTTAATATTAGATTTTTATGGTAAGCTCAACGACTTGCAGTCAATTTTAATTGAAAAGAAATAATATTTTCACTCAAGTAGGTCAAACGTTTTCGAATTGTGAATCGTTTTCAAAAATTAAAGGAATAAAAATAATATACATAATTGACGTTGAATAACACGTATTCACATTAACAAAAATAATTTACACTACTTAAATACGGCCCGGACAGGTGGATCAGCTTGTAGAGTTGCTACTTGCTGTCTTGTCAGCTAGTAAATTTACCTCCACTTCAATTTCGTATTTATAAGCCTGACTGGGGATCTTCTTGACTTGAATTCAAGATTTGCTTGAAATTGGTTTCTCAAATCCACTTTTAGTCAAGGTAGATTCAAGGTGCAAAGAGGAAGCGATTCTCAGGCTATTTTCTATCATATTTCTGCTTCATTTCTTATCACTGTATATCGGTTCATCAAAATAAAAGAAATATAATATTCAATTTCTACACCACTGAAATATAATTAACAGTAAAAAGTAAATGCGTTTGGCTTATTTTGGTGGGTAGACCCCAACGAACCCATAAGACCAATGGTCTTATGTGTTCGCTGGTAGACCCTTACGGGTAATTCCACCTCGCCGCTTAAGCCATGTTATTGGAAACATGGTGGACCTAAAATTTTAAGTGGTTCCGAACCGCTGCGAAAAGATTTTACAACATAGAACAGAGTCCATTTTGCTGGCCAATCTAATCGGTCTCTCTTACAGACAGAGCCCAGGAGAGCATTCCTTATCTAATCTGATTGAACAGATACCTAATAAAGATACAGAACTTAGGTACTCCGCTTAATAAAAAATTTTTCAGTAAATTTGCCAGTAACTTCGAACTAACTTGTGAGATACGAGTCGATATGGCCAAGTTAAAAATGAATGCTGCTGTGCAGGAAGGTCTCCATGGTCTAGTGGTTAAGGCGCCCGACCGGCAATTGGGAGGTCCGTGGTTCGATTCCCGGTGGTGACTGATATTTTTGTACAGTAGCATTCATCGATTTCCATCAGCTATTCAATGCTGTTGTCAATATCAGAAGTCATTGCAGAAGTCTTCAGTATAAACTAATAAATTCTGTTTAAAAATGTTTCATTTCATTTCAAACCGGCTACGGTTCACGGCTATCACTTCACAGTATATTTGAACTTTGTTTGTAGTGTATAAGACAATTTCGTGTTATTAATCAGTATATTTGAACAATTAAAACTATTTTATTTACTTTCATATAACTCGATTCCTCACCTATCAAGTTTTATTCTTTCCATGAAACATAAGTTTATAGAATAGGGGTAATTGAAGAGAACGTGAAGTTCTTCTGACTGCTGTTAGATCGCGCTCGTTACGGTACATCTTGAAAATAGGTGGGGAGACGTCTTGAAACCCTAAAGGCCGTATTCATGAACGTTCCTTCAGTGTCTCTTGAGCACGAGGAGCTCTTGAAATGCCTCTAAAGACTGAGCAAGTTTACAAAATTACAAGCGTTATAAACAAAACGAAAGCTTGAGATATTAATATAGAAGATATTGGCGTTGTAATAATTACTTTAAAGTAACTGCAAATTTACATACGGTACATTATCATTATCTTATCTATGTTAATTTATGTTTGTTAGTTTTTGAAATCATGTTTCGAGGTTATGTTCGACAAAGATAATTCACTGGCGAGTCAGCTTCTGAAAACCTCCAATGTAATAAAAGCTGGGTTGGGTTTAAGTATTACAGCTACTCGCTAGCTTGTAATTTCGTAAACTCGCTCAGTCTTTAGAGGCATTTCAAGAGCTCCTCGAGTCAAGAGATACTGAAGGAACGTTCATAAATACGGCCCTTAGGGTTTGGGGACGTCTACTCACCTATTTTCAAGCATTGTGGGTGCAATCCGTCGAATAATCGACTCTCCAACGACAGAGTCCTTTCACGAAATGAGGAAAACACCCCACATTTATTTTCCTTATAAATGAGAAGACAAATTTAAGGAGACGTCGTCGTCGTTGTTGTTAAGAAAACTGGCGTTGGCTTTTGAGAAAAGCGCGTCGCAAATCTTGTCCGCTTTCCCGAATTTCCCCGCTTTCCCCCAGACAACCACCCCACAACACCACCTAAACCACTCGCGTGTTAACGCTTGGAAAAACCCTAGGATTGGTCTGCAAGATGAACCACCTTCGTCTTTATTCTACTCTTGTCCTTTGTAATTTTCCTTCTTTTTCTTCTTCTTTTCTTTCTTCCTCTTGTTCTTCTTCTACCTCGTTTTCATTTCCTATTCCTCCTTTTCTAGTTTCTCCTCTTGTCAATCCGAAATCACTTCTTTTTTCAACCTCTAATTTTTATTTTTCTTCCCTGGTTTTGAAAAATTTCATTCTCTTAATAGTTTTCCTCTTTTTCATTTTCTTTCCCTGCTTTTTCCTCTTCTTCCTTCCTTTCTTATCCTCTCCTCCTCCTGCCATTCCACAATCTTCTTGCTTTGTTCTTCAACATCTCATATATTGTCTCACCTCTTTTTTGCTCTCATACTCTTCTCTTCCATAAGTCTTTTTATATTTCCTCATGTAATCCTTTCTTTCTTTTTCTCCTCCTTCTTCTATCTTTTCACAATCTATCCGCTTATTCCGTCTTATTTTCTCTCTTCTCTTTCCTGTATTTAGCATACTTTTAATTTTTACAGTTTCTTTCTATTCTTCTTCTGCCAATTCTTTTTCCCTTCTTATTCACTCAGTTCTTCTCCTTTCCCCCACTTTTTTTTTTCCTTCCCCCCACTCATTCTTCTCCTTACCCCCCCCCCCCCCCGCTTTCATTCTTCTCCTTCTTCTAATGTCTTTCCACAACCAATTAGAATCTTTCTTCAACCTCTTACTTTGTTTCTCTTCTTTTCTGTTTTGGAAAAAATAGTCTTCTTTCACATAGTTTTAACTTTATTCTTGTTCTACTCATCCTATATATTTTTCCTCCTTCTCCTCCTTCTTCTTCATCATGCTCTTCTTCCCCCTCGCTTCTCCTTCTTCTCTACCACCTCTTTTCTTTCTACACTGTACAAAGCTTCTTTAGATAAAATTGAGCCTCACCTCAACTAGTTTAAATTGTAATTGTGGTACCTAGTGGATAAGATGGTAAAATTGTATATATAATATTGTAGATATGATTTGACTTGGCTTATGTACTTCATAACTGGAGTCTTTAGGACGTAATCTAAAAAAAAAGCATTCATTACTAGTAGGCTGCTATGTTTTTCTGTTTCTAGAAATTGGATATCCGAGACAGAAACTATCAAATATTTTGGAATACGAACATGTGCTACTTCCCTGAGGTATAAGATAGAAAAATGATGTTCACACCATACAAGCTGCAGCTGAGCAGGATATCATAGCAAAAGGTGCTTCGATGCTGATGCAACTTGAGTCAACGGATAATTCAATCGCAGGATTCAGGCGCTACCGAGTGAACTTGAATGAATAATTCATGAATTCACTGCAGACAGGTGCACAAGTGAACTCCTAAGTACTTGTACCAGATATGAAGCCAAGTATCACTGGAGTAATTTACTGAGACTTGTAATAGTCTTGTAGCGCTATTTTCGAACATGAGATATCGTTGAGTGTTGGGTATGTTGAGAGTAAGAAGTGTTTTCTCAAAACTCTTGTCTGAGAGCAGTTTTTTATAGATTTTATCTTGCTCAAGATCAATATGGTGTTGAAAATGTTTTCAAAAAAACATGGAATGATCTGTGATGTTTTGCCTGATGAAATACTTGATGATCAAACTAATATCAAAGCTGATACTTTATTTCTCTGTGATGTTTTCCATGACGAGATACTTAATGAACAATCTAATATTAAAACTGACACTGTATTTTACTTTTAAATAATACTTTACTCACATATATTGGAGATGCTTGAGGAATGCATTTCACTTCTGAAAAGAAGCTTCGTCAGCCTGCCGCTAGGGGTCATGCTTTGTTGAGGTTAGTTTTGTTGAGCTGGTTTTTGTTGGATCTGGTGTTTTAGGTTGTTTGTTGTTCTGAATGCTGTGTTAAATCCGGATTTTTGAAAGTTGTAAGCTATTTTGTGTGATTTTTGTTGAAATATGTGAGTGTGATAAATCTGTTTTGGTTTGCAGGTTTTGGATTTTTACTTTTCATTTCATTCAGGATTTTGTCTACTAGATTGGTGTTGTATCCGTTTTGTTGTGCTAAATATTTGATTGTATTGATTTCTTCTTTGTGGTCAGCTTGTGATAGTGGAACATTTACGAGTCTATGGATCATGGAGTTAAAAGCAGCAAGTTTGTGTTGAATTGGATGGTTGGATCAGTTGTGAATGAGTGTGTCTGTGAGAGTTGGTTTTCTGTAGATTTTGAATTTGTGCATGTTATTTAGCTTTTTGATAGTTAGGTCTAAGAAGTTTAAGGTGTAGTCTGTTTCATATTCTGCTGTGAATTGTAAGTTTTCATGGGTTTTGTTCAATTCAAAAAATTCAAAATTCAGAATTCTTTATTGCCAAACTCTTGTAAATAAATTGTGTTAGGAGTTGTTCACACTGTCTTTGGTTTCCATTGTAGAGTACAATAATGGCATCAACGTAGCGGTGTCAGTAAATTATTTTGTTCGAGTGTTTTTTAGTATTTTAGTATTCTCTATGTGCTGTAAAAATATTTCTGCTAGGATGCTTGAGATTGGGGATCCCATTGGTAGTCCTTCTGGTTGGGTGTAACACTTGTTATTGTGGGTGAAGTAGTTTTGAGATGTGATGATTTTGCCGTGATGATAGTTTTAATATTAGACTTTATTTCTATTTAAATATTGATCTTTTATACTTATATATCACTTTATACTTATTACTTATATACTTAAATATTGATTTCTTGACTCATACTGGAGGGATGCTTTTCACTACTGAAGAGAAGCCTCATCAGTCTGCCAATGGCAGGCTATGAAGGGCTAAATAAGAAGGCTAAACTAGATGAATAGTAGGGCATGAAGGCTATCTTTAAATCTGATACTAATTGAATATGATTTTAAAAATTATGTTTTATTTAAAAGAAGGCCTTAGTGTCTTTCCTTGTTTCCCTTTTAAACTTCCTTCAATTTCAAGCAAATTCTGTACATCATTACATATACAACGCTGGGCATTCCTTAAAGGAAGATCCATGCCAAATTTCATATGATTTTGTTCAGCCATTAATGCGTTGCAAACAGACAGACAAAAAGCAAACCAGTCAACTTGAAACAGAGACCTGTCTTCGCTCGATCAATAAAACAGTATGAGATTCTACTCCATGTTGATCAACCTAACACGAAGACAATCCGTACACTGGGCGTTTGCTAAACGTGGAGTTGATTACATGAATAAATGGCTCTCATTGTCTGATTATCATTGACTGTTACATCTTAGTCAATGACATTATTCAAAGTTTATTACATTGCAATAACTGGCTCTCTTTGGATAATTATCATTATCACATTTTAATCAATGTCATTTTTTTTTTTTTTTTTTTTTTTGTTGAGGATGAAGCCCACATAGGTCTGAGACCTGTGCGTGGGTAATGAGTTGGATGATGGTGATTGATGAGCTGGACCTACAGTTTTAGGTGGGTTCCGAACCACTGGGAAGTGATTTTCAGCAGAGAACAGTGTCTTTTTTGCTGGCCAATCTAATCGGTCACCGTTACAAACAGGACCTACGAGAACGCAGCTTATCTATCTGATTGAACAGATACCTGCTACGGCTCGCGGCTATCACTTCATTCATTTGAAGCATTTACTCAACTTCGCTGCATGTGCTAACTGTCGGAAATTTTACATTCAACATTTTACTATTGCAGACCGTATGCTATAAAGACAGAAAAATAGACTTGATTTTGTCTCACGATGTCACAGGAGCCATTGGGGAAGTGATAGCCGAGTGCCGTAGCAGATATCTGTTCAAGCTACGAAACTCCTGGGCGCTCTTTGTAAAGGTGAACGATTGGATTGGCCAGCAAAAAGACTCTGTTCTGTAAAATCAATTCCCGGTGGTTCGGAACCCACCTAAAACTGTAGGTTCAACTCACCAATCACCATTATCCAATTTATTACCCATACGCGCAGTTTTCAAACCTATGTGGGCTTCATCCTCAAAAAAAAAATTTATAGACGTATTTGTTCAATATTATTTCAACTTTATTCAAGCAGGTAAAGAAGGCCTACTATTCTACAATGACGCATCCAATCCAGATTATCCATCCAAGCAGCTAACAGCCATTTTTTTTTTTTAAAGAAGGAGAAGAAAAATAAAAAGAACAGGAAGAGAAAGTCAAAGTTGTTACAGTGGCTGCTGTTCGTAAAATTGATGGATGATGTGAGATGAAAGGTGGTTGGTAAACTATGAGAAGAGAGGAATGGCAATGATGGGTGGGATGAAGGGAGGGGGTGAAGAGTGAACAAAGAGTATCAGCGATCAGCCCATAAATCATGCAATCTGAGAAGGCTGCTCGTTTGATGAGTGGTGGGGGGGGGGGGTGAGAAGAGTTTAGGCCGGTAAACCAAACTTCAATAAGACAGCTACAAGGGTGATAGATGGGTTGGGGGGTTCTGTATGAGAAGGGAAAAGGGGGTTACTGTAGGGTAAGGTGGGGCGTGTAGGGTAAGGGGGCTCACTGATCACTTATCTAATCGCTGATGATTTCCCGTCCGCCGCCAAAAAGTGCCTCGGGCTCCTTGCCTGTTGAGTTCCCCCCTTTTGAGCCCCCGTTTCCCCTTTCGAACTCCCCTTGTCACCATCGCACCCTCTTGGTCCCCTGTTCAGTGAACCCCCCAGTTCGTACCCTTCCCAGGCTGTTATTGTACTGACTCTAGGTCACGATTCCCTCGTGTGCTCTGAACCCATTCATCCATTTATTTGGGCCTACAATGGAAATATTTTGGATAATAACGGGATTATTGAACCATCACCTTGCGTGGAACAATGAACCAATTAGTCTTAGGTTATTTTGATTTGAAAATCATCAACTTGTGACATAAACTAAATGTTAACAGCTGACACCGTACAAGTAAAACTTGTGACAGAATTTCCGAATAGATATTAAACACAGTGGCCCAAACTAGGGGATGGATATGGATACCCTCCCAGAGACAAAAAAAAATTGTGAATTTTAGCAAGCCCTTAGAGGCAATCTACTATAAAAGAGTCAAAAAGATAACTTGAATGGCTTAAATTGTGGCTTTGGAAAGATTATTTAAAAAAAAAGGGAGTACCCTCGTACCCGAACCTTGTACATAGACCCTTGAACCCTCGTTAAATAACGACTTCAGGTAGTCATCCAAGTAATTATCAGATAAGTATTAAGAGACTTAAACTATAAAATTATTGTGATAACTCATCACCAACGTCTATTCGCAGTTTTTTATAAGACTACCATTACAATAACAAACAACACATACAGTCTGCAGACTCTCTACATAACCGTGGTAAAATATAAATGTGTCATAAGCACTCATACCCGCAGTCTACTACTCATTGCTCCAATATGCGCTGCATTCTAATAACTTTTGTCAAGCTTCTGACAACAGTTTGCAGACGTTCTGTGCGTTCTGCTCATGTAAACAAATGTCAGACAGTCTGTCCTGCCGCAAAATTTAAAATAAAATATATTTTTAGTTCCGATAAGACTACATACTTGAACATGTTTATTCCAACACAACGTTTGCCTAGCTTCTGACGATAGTCTTCTGACGCTCTATGCGTTATGCTCATGTGAAAAAAGACGAAGTGTCCGGTCTGAACGAGAATCTCTATAATGAGAGAGAGTGGGTGTGAGTGTGTGTGTGTGTGTCAGTCGTGCGGATTTCACAAAAACGGGAAGTATTTTCAACACTAAATTTGGCACAAAGCTTCCTCTAAACTCGATTCAGTGCATCTTGAAACCCGATTTTTGATTTTCCTCTTCAAATTATTAAAGTTCAAAATTTACTTATTGGCACTTTTACTGTTTTTTAAAAAGTGTTTGAATGCAAGAGGCTCATTGAACAGCTGAAACATGATACGTCACTATGATGCCAAAAGCTTCAGGTCATAAGCCAGAGCAACACATTTGTTCCGTATCAATATTGCAGCTCCTAATTACCTTTTTGGAATAGTATTGGCATTGGTGGTTGAAATCAATACATCACATGTTCAATTTAAACATCCTGTTGCAAAGCACGGGTGAACCACTAGTTAACAATAAAAATTTATAGTCTAATATCAAAACTGACACTGTATGTATTAAAATTATTATTATTTTTTTTTTGTAGATTACGTCTTGGAGACTTCAGTTAAGGAGTATAAGACAAGTTAGATCAACAATATTATACACTAGATACCATAATTACTTCAATTAGTTGAGGTGAGGCTTAATTTTGATGTGAAAGGAACTCTTGTACACTATAAAAAGCTTTATCAACTAAATATTTTTTCAATTGTTTTTTAAATATTTCTATATTTTCAAGACTCTTCAAAAACTGCGGTAGCTTGTTGTAGAATTTCCTACCAATATAACTAGGTTTTTGTTTGAATAAGCTACTATTGTGACCCACCAAGTGATAATCTCCTCGGCTTCTTGTATTATAATCATGTATTATCACTTATACTGGAGGAATGCTTTTCGCTTCTTAAGAGAAGCTTTGTCAGCCTGACAAAGTATTTCGTCATGGAAAAAATCACAGATGATAAAAATGTATTGCCAGTTCCAAAACGCACTACATACTTGAACATGCTTATTCTAAAGACAACGTAGCCCTAGCTTCAGAGGATAGTCTGCAGACACTCTGTGCCTTATACACATGGAGAAAAGAGTTCTAGTAAGCCCACCAAGATGTATAATAATTAAAATGGAAATTTGCATGCGCCAAACAGAGTTTAGACAGTAGAGGATGCAACAGATCTGCGTCACACTTGGGAAATTTACTGAGATGGAGAGCACTTCTGAAAAACACAATTACTGCAACATGTACTCGTTAAAATTCTGCTCTTTGTGTCGTTTTTCTCATTCTTCTTCTCTTCTAATGAATATATTGTTCTCATTTCTGGCCTGTTCCGTTTATTCTCCTACAACGGGATCTTGTCAACATTTTTTATATCTCTGGCAATTATTGTTCTCTATAGTGTTTGTCAAACAGTTGAGTACATAACTGAGCCACTTCTTCAATTACCGATCCAGTTGTAATCATAATATTGCAATGTACTCCCCAGGGATATGAAAGGAATAATAATTTTACAACATAGAATTCTAATTAAAAATGAATTCCATTCGATAATTTCCTAGAAATTTCATCACTTTCTATAGTGTACATATTTTTCGTTGAATGACAACTTAATCTAATATAAAAACTGACACTGTATTTCTATTCAAATTACGATTTCCACTCACTTATCTAGGGTATACTGGATGGATGCATTTCACTTCTGAAATCATCATTTGAATGGGAGCTGCCTTGGGTAAACCTTGGCTGTCTCCCAGTAGTGAGCTTTTTGAAGAACTCAATGTACTCACATTAAAACAACTTTATGTGAAAAGCTTACTGCTACACATAAGCAAGAATTTGCCCTCTTTTGTTATTCACTCGAATCCATACAATAGCAGGAGCTCAAGAGTAGAATGTCCCCGAACAGATTCATCCATTTGTAGAAAACAATTCATTTATAACTGCAACAGACTTTTTAATATCATTCCAAAGAACTTGATAATTTCAAAACCGGGTTGGCGTCTAAAAAGAAATATTGATGATTGGATATGCTGTGACTTCAATTCTATTACATCATTTATTCAATAAATTATCATGATATAATTCTCATTGCCATATTTTACATCTCAATGCAATCTTGATATTTTGATCTATTCTATTCATTTATTATAAAAAGTTATTTCTTGTATTCCATTGTCTGTAGGCTAAGTAAATGCTATTTCAACTTTTTGCTGTATTTTTGCTATGGATGTTGTATTTTTGCTATAGATGATATCAACATTCGCTATAACGTTCAGTTAAGTGTCATTTACCATTGCCATTGTTCATAATTTTCAATCACCTAGTATTAATAATTTCTCTCTGTTTTACTACTTTACATTTTTCTAATCAATCCGTAGAGTATTTTTGTTTTTCACACGATTTTTGCAACTCATGCCCACGCTCAGACTCTGTGTCTTGTGGGTATTGTTTTTCTCTTTCCATTGAATAGAACTATTGTATAACTTCTGCATCAATTAGTATTCAATTTTGTATATTTCAGATGTATTTTTCATGTTTCTGATGTTGATGTGTTTCTTTGTTATGAAAGATGAATAAAACTTGAATAGCAAAAAATAGAAATACAGTGATAGTTTTGATATTAGATTGTTCATCAAGTATTTCGTCATGGAAAACATCACAAACAAATATATTAATTAAAATGCTCATACATTTTCTAAACAAGTAATCAATCTTCTTAAAATCATGTTATTCCATTATATTTCTATAATTATATTCAAATTAAAAATATTTCTGAAGATGAACATTCAAATAATTCTCATAATACCCTGTAATGTTCAACATTTCAATAATAATTCTAAATATTATTATTAATATTGTGTTCCTGTTCATGGTACATACAATAACAAATATGCCCTTTTTATGGTATTTGAACTCCTGCAGCATTTACTGTATGTGTGAAAAAATTTAATAAATGCTAGTACTGTTTATCTATGAATAAAAATCCTTCACTACATGTTTCCTCTATAATAATATATCATTTTCAAACTATGAACTTACCATCATTTTTATTATAGACATGTATTCAATTATTAAACAGGAAGAACACCAGTGATAGCTCTTAATAACTCATCTGTAGAACTAAAAGAAGAAGCTCATCATGTAAATAGAGATGAATATAGGAGGGAGGGCAATACTTTGATGATCACTGACCCTCCCCTGGGAGTGGTAACCCCCCAACCGCCCACCCACACCCAAAATTGGACTCTCAGTTTGAATTATGGTCTGATTAGAATGAGCGCCTTTGTGTGGATGGCATTAGAAATAATACACGTCGGAGAGAGGACATACTCCGCCCCAATTTAAGTCCACAAATAGTGTGTATTATAGCTCTGTCAAATGCTTTGCCTTTTCAAATTCGGTTCTCATAACTCATGTGTATAATTATCTGAATCACACATAATTTAATCATACAGCGTTCGTTAGTACAAAAGCAGATGTGGCATACTGGTAACTCCTGATCCTGAGATCCTTTGAAATTGAAATTAGACGCTTCCTAACGTCACAGAACCGCCATTTTGAGTTTGTGAAACACCGAAATGTGAACACAACTCGCACAGATTAACAGGATCTGAATGTGATCTATGATTTCGTTCCTAGCAGCATTAATTAAGTTCAATTTTGGCATTTCAATTGAATCAGGCTGTCAGATACTTGAAAGGTATTGTTTGGGTGTCCCTATGTTACTGCATGGATAGGTTGTGGATACATGAAAGCTTTAAAGTCAATATTGTAAGTTTATCACTGTGTTTTGTGGTAAAATGAATGAGACTCTACCTCCAATAGGGGGAAATTATAATTTATTCCATCATGTACAATGAAATACCGTGACTTCAGAAAGTTTTGTCGTTTTATGTGCATATTTTGTTCAAGCTATGATCAAGCCAATATTGACGTATGGATCAGAAGTGTGGGTCATGGACCAAAGACATGCATCAAAATTACTTGCAGTAGAAATGATATATTGGAGAAGATGCTCAGGTTTGTCACTATTGGATAAGGTCAGGAATGAGATTATAAGAGATAGAATGGAAGTGGAAGAAACTATAATGCTACCAGTACACTATGACCCACACATTTGCCCGAATGTTTTGCCAAATGTTCCGTCAATGTTCGTGGATGATTAGCGAACTTATCTATAATAAGTAGCATTGGTAGGAGCCAGGTGATATGGTATGGCCACCTACGCCGCATGAATGGAGAATACCATCAAGAGTTTTTGAATGGGCCCTAAATCAGCATAAGAAAAGAGGTAGGCCAAGGAAAATATGGGTTACGAAGGTCCGTCAAGAAATGGAAAGAAGAGGATTACATGAGGGTGACTGGGGCGATAAGGAGCGATGGCCAAAGGGATGCGAGATGCGACTCTATAAAGTCGCAAATACTTGCCAAAAAAATGTGTATCAAACAATCTATGTTAGCTACATATAGGATAAGTAAAGATTTATGTCATTAAAAAGGTTCATTTTATTAATACCTGGATCTTTTGTTCCAGACGAACTGCGTTGTTATAGAATTTTAGAAATTCTATAACTTATAATTTAATTTTAGTTTTAGTTTAATTTCTTTTAGTTTTATATAACGTCTTTGGAGTGTGAATTGTAATGAATTGTATTTTGTAAAGGAGGCAAAACTACTTGTTGTCTCCAGCAATAAACTATTTATTTATTTATTAATATTAACTTTTTTGGTGAATTTAACGACTTGCAGTCAATTTTTAATTAAGAATAAAAAGTAATAGCTTACTCACTCTCTAGGCCGATCGTTTTCGTGTTATTGAAACGTTCGGCCTAGAGAGTAAATAAAATATTACTTACTTAATTACTTATTCTTAATTAAGTAAATATGACTTATTCTTAATTAAAAATTGACAAGTCATTAAATTTTCCAAAAATCCATTAATACTTTGACATGATTACCTTTTATGTTGTGTTCTGATGTGTCTTGTGTGCTTTGTAGTTTTAATTTGTTTTGTATTCTTTATTTTGTTCTGGTTTAGGTTCGATATTTATAGAGGTTCAGTAATACCTACATTAACATTATCACCCTTAAAAAAACACTTTTAAATGGAAATCAAATCACGTTTTGGCGTGACTGCCGTTTCGCTCTGTTGTCTAGAGCATCGTCAGACGACCCACAGTCCGTGGGTCGTCTTGACAACAGAGCGAAACTGCCGTCACGCCATAACGAGAGTTAATTTCCATTTAAAAGTGTTTTTTAAGTTTATATTACATATTAGTGGAAACAAGATGGATCTTCAACATCATCATTATCACCCTGTTTGATTAGTTCTGTATTTTGTGTGATTTGTAATTTTGATAAGATTTTGCAATAGTAAATACTTTGTTATCTTCAAATTGTATTTAATTTATAGTACTGTTTTATTGTTGATTATTTTCATAATAAAATACAATTATGATAATTCATTTATTTTTATATTGAATTTTAGCACGTAACAGATCAATAAGGATTGAAACATGTTACTGAAAAGCTGGAAGTCTATTGGTTATTATTGATGCTTTAAATTGATTTATACTGTTTGAGGGAACAACTTTTTAAATCTGCGGAATTTTCTTTTTTGAATTTGTGGTAAAATTATTCAAGAAGGTATACAAACTCTTTCAGATTTGGAGTGAATGAGCTATATCTTTCAATATTTAGATAAAGTGTTCTACTTTCTAGAAAAACCTTATAGAATTCAAGTTGAAATAGAAGCTTGTTGAATGACATAATAGCCAGAAGCTGATGCGCGAGTTTCATTAATTTATAGGAGAAATCATAAACGAGCATAGAACTGGATTACTTGAATATACTTGTATTTGTTATTTAATTTATTGTAGACTATTGAAGTCACTCCAATATTGTATGTATACTTACCTTTAATTCAAGGATAACAGATAATATTCCCAATTGGTATGGTTTCTGTACTCACCTGAAAAACAAAATAAATTTTATTAGTTTGCAAAGTTCATGGATTAATTCAGTTCTTATGTTTAATTAACTCACAAACCCAAACGGACATTTGTATACCGTATTCGATTTTGTGAAAAATGAGATAAAAGAAGGAAGGAATTTCTGATGAAAACAATACAAAATTCCTATATATTGTAGATTAGAATTATTATGATAATTTATCACTGATTTATTCAGTTCACAAGTACTTGTAAATATTAACTAGCTTATGAGCTTGAGAGCTGTATTAATGAAAGTTCCTTTAGCGTCTCTGGAAATGCATTCAGAATAGTCTTTTCAAGAGTCCCTGGTGTCAAGAGGTACTGGAAAAAAGTCTATATAAGTAAAGCCCTTAATATTAAGTTGAGAAATAGGAAAAATTAACTGATATCTTCAACTAATAAAATTGTTGGTGTCTGCATAGTGATAACATTTGATAATATCAACCAATAGTTTTATATTGTTTCACCAATAAATGTATCTGATCAATTTTGTTGCTTGTCTTGTTGAAAAGCTTCTTTCATTATTTTACAAGTGTAATCCTTCAATATTATGGATCAATATATAATAAAAATATATTATAGATCAGTTGTTGGTTCAAAAAAATTATCAATTTTCAAAGCATATATTATTAATCCATCACAGAAATAATTTGACAAATTTTATTATATATAAATATGGGAATAGTGCATACAATATGTAACAAAGAAAACATATTTAAAAGGAGGAACAATTAATTATTCATCTACCAATAATCAAAATTGAATTATTAGTAGTATTAAACAAAAATTTCTATGCTTTCATAATTGTTTTTCAGGAACTATTTTCAAGAAGCATAATTCAACTGAATTTTATACACATTTTTACTACAAAAATTGTGCTGATAGTTTATTTTTGTGAATTTTTTGTGGAAAAACTTTATAATATCTTATACAATGGGATGATAACTTTATCGTTTTTTTTGCAGTATCTTTTCCCAAACTATATTGTGGTAAGTTATGTTAATATGTATTGATTTAGTAAAATAGCATGATATCACGTCTATAGATGACTAATCAGACCTCAAAGTTTTGTTATAGTCCTAATACATGAAAGTGAATAAGTTTATTTATTTATTGTGAATATTTAAAAGTAATATTTAAAACAATTTATTTAAAAGTTGTGACAAGATATAGATAAATTAAATGAAAAGCGATAATTATAACATATAATTTTTGTCACATATTACAAAAGATCTTGTGAAGTCTATGGATTTTGAAATTTTTCCAAATAAATAACCGTTTGAAATACAGAGATCTATCCCACGTTGTCAAAGTAAATCCAAGAATATTAAACATAATCTGATATTAAATTCCTCCTCGAAACTTTAAAATAATAGGCAAACAATCGCTTTTATCAGCACGAACCAAGCAGGCCAGCTTCCAAAACATCTATTGTCTTTTTCTCAAATTCCTGCTAATTTCTGAACAATAGATGTCGGATCTGCAAAGAGGAATCTTCAACAGAGCCGCCATATTTGAAAAGGCTCCAATTCTGTCTACTTTTACAAAGCTTCTCTCTCTTTATCTATGCTGAGATGCCTTATCAGGAAATTTTGAATAAAAATCAATCCCCAAGAATATTCTAGAGTTTTACTTCAACCAGTCATTGTTTACTGGACGAGGATCTCTTTATTTGAAGAATGGATTTTGCTTCTGGCTATTTCAAGTTTGAAAAGGAAATATTGCACGTCGAGATCAAGGTCAAGTGATTTATTGGAAAATAATTTGTTTTGAGAAACTTTGTTGATAGAAGCTTGCTTCATTTTCGATATTTCCAAATCATTGTATTGGATAGACAGAAACATCGATCTTGGAATCGGTATCGATATAAGTATTGAATGAAAACTATTTTGTTCTTGCTCCTCTCACCAGTGGGCATGACTTGTTATGACCTTCAGCCAATCATAAACCGTCAATGAAGGCCAGCCTATCCCTTAGCCAATAGTAGTATCATTCCATGTTTAGTATTTATTTAGCTGCTCTGTACTTCAGTTTGTGTGAGATTATTAATGGAGTAACATCTGAAACTAGTATCTCTATATTTTTTAATAAATGTGGTTGTGACAACTTAGTCTTATTATTCATTATGGATATCTTTACAATATCACCTTCGCAACTACAAAGAAAGTTGATGAAAAGTATTGGTTATCATCCCAAAATAGTTATAAATAACCCAACAAGGCTTTATTGTTTTAATCGTATTAGTATTGGTGATGGTGGTATTGTGGTAGCTTTTCATAAGGAATAAAATACGAAGCTCACTGAAATGCTGTCAAGGTCAACCGAGAAAGATACCAAAGTACCGTTCAAAAATAATATGTAGGCTAGAATTACGACGAAACGAAGTTAGTTGTTTGTGCTAGCCTAGATCCTGTAATGTGCTGCCATTTAAAAACGGTACTTTGGTATCTTTCTCGGTTGACCTTGACTGAATTTCAGTGAGCTTCTATTTTTAAATTTTAAATTGATCCAATTCTAGCCGAATTGTGTATTTTTTTCTTTGTTGCTTTCTAGATGTTCACAGTTTTTAGTTATTTATTTGAATCGTATTTTTCTTGTTACCCCTCCCACCAGGGGGCGTGACATGTCAGCCAATCACAACCTTCAATGAAGGTCATCCTCTTTCTCGTTTAGAGAATAGGTTATTCGGCTTCTTTGGTTATTCAATGTTAAGTATATTAAGATACTCTGTACTTTAGTTTTAGTTTGATTGAGATTGATAATGGTATAACAACCAAAACAATTTTTTTTTCTAAATAAATGTGGTTGTTACAATTTCGTCTTATTATTCATTATGGATACCTTCCACAATATCACCTTCGCCACTACAAAGAAAGAGAACCATGGAAACGTAGAAATTCCATTGGCTTCCTAATTATTGGGTAAGTGATAGAATCTGAAATTAAAATGGCAACGGTAGTACCGCATACCTGAAGCAAACATGTAAATTGATTTTTCTTGCTATCTTCAGTGTGTTGACATCCCAATTACGTTCTCCGTTGTCTACAAAGCTACCGACAAAGTGAGTTCAACCAGTAGGACGGCTCCTACAAGTTCTTCAACTAAGTTCAAGCTCAAGTCCACGCCTGACAAGTTGTTAAGTAAGTCGTGATGAGCGAATCGTGATAGACTGTCATGGCGTCTGAGTGCAAATTAAAACGTTTAACTCCGAGAATCCAGTTGAATAACACGAATAGCATAGAGTGCATTCACACTGAAGACGCGCGAAACCAGCAGACTCTCTGCAGACACTGTACATAGGAAGGCGTTATATATTTGGATAAGTGAAGCCAAATAACTGACTCACTCATTCATCACCGTTTCTCGGCAAATCACTCGGCAAAAAAAGTTGAAACTTGGTTCACATGTTCAATCTACAATCTAGACGAATGCTAAAAAAGGAATTTGGAAAATATTCCAAAAAATAAGCCTAAAATTTACATTTTCTAAAGCGATTATAGGCGTTCTCAAGGGTTATTCAACTGAAAAATTTGAAATTTGGTACAAATGTTGGGTTTTGTGTTAAGAAGCACAATATGAAAAGTATTTGAAATTTTCCCACGAATACACCCGAGTTTTTTTTTAGCGTTCTCAAGAAGAAAGCCAAGATCATTGAGATTAACTTTTCATGTGAAATTTAACGACTTGCAGTCAAATAATTGACTGCAAGTCGTTAAATTTCACATGAAAAGTTAATATTAACAACGCAGCTCGTCATGGAACATGAAATCCAGGAATCATTGAGATTATTTTACACTTGCATCCAACCCGGTCTTCCCCGGAAACCCAGTTTAGAGTTTTTCTTCTGGTAGGTAACCTTGAGGTAGTGGTCACAACATCACGAAATTGGGATGGGTGATTGGAATATTATACAGTGCTTATGCCATAAAGTTCATCTGTTCGAAAAGAGAGGTTTACAAATAAACTGTTTGCACTGATGAAATGAATTTTCAGTGTTTTTTTGTAATTAAACAACCTTTTAGCAACTTTGCAGCTCTACCAACCTCCTCAGGTTTGTGCTTAGTTCTACAGGAAAAACTCGATACACACAATAAGTACGCTCGCAAGACGCTGGGTAATTAGCAGCTGTGATATTGATAGAGAGCTAATCTATTGCTTTGACTTAAAATACATGATAGTATATAATCTATATTATCACCATAGTGACGTAATCAGCTGTTAGTGAGCTCCCTGCATCCAATACATTCCAACGCTGGAGTTGAAGCATTATTTAAAAAAAAAATTGAATAGAAAATTAAAAATTTCGGCTTCAAGGTGCACTGAATTGAGTTTAGAGTGATCTTTGCGCCAAATTAAGTGTTTCTAATCATTATCGTTTTTGTGAAATCCGCAAGACTAACATACACACACACACACCTACTCTTTCTAAAAAGTATATGCTCCGTCAAGACCCTAGATGCGTGCTAAAAATAGGTTTTGAAAACTTGACGTTTAAATTGAAGTTTTGTAACCGTTTTCAGCGTTCTCAAGAACTAATTGACCAACAAAGTTGAAATTCAGCATAATATATGGCTAGCTTTGGACTGAAAAGCGTACTGAGATTTTTAAAAAAATTTCAAAAATACGCCCAAGTTTTAAGTTTTTCCAGTTTTTTGCGGTGCCCCTGCCAACTAGTACAGTGTAAAAATAACTAGAGGGTTTATAAGCTCTTCAATGGTGTAGTGAAACAACATTTAAGGTGTTTCTGTAGACTGCCAAGAAGAAAGTATTCTATGCAAACATTAAAATAGAAAGTAGAAAAATAAATGATTCTTCTGCTATCCAAAAACAATACAAAACCTTTTCGAGGTTTCAACACTTGTCCGTTCATTTCTCTCACTTGCACTGGAACTTTCTTTTATTGCTGACGATGCCCAAATGAGTCCGAGACTTGTGCGTGGGTAATGAGGTGAGTGAAATAAATAGATGCCAGATGGAGGAGCGGCATTCGAACCCACGACCGCTGAAACGACAGCAAGCCGAAGTTGCGACGCCTCAACCAATTGCGCTAAGCGGCCCGCCAACTCTTCTGCATCCCAAAAACAAAAGCCAACCAGGCTTTTGGACTTGACTCTTGTCCCTGCAATCCCTATCCCTCTTGTACAACTGCCTTCAACCATCATCCATCTCCTTCTATTCTGGTGCACTTACAGCCGCTTTCGCGATTAATTGATCAGGAAACGCGACCGCTAGCTTCCAAAGGATATGACCGCTCTATCTATTTCATCCTCTCTCTCACTCTTTCCTACTCAATCTCTTTCTCTCTATCACTTAACCATCGATATCTTTTCCATCTACTCCTAGATATATAGATATATATTCTTTTCTATAAAACAGATAGAATATACTCCTGGATACAGATATAACCTATAGAAATATCTCCTCCTCTTTAAGAGATAGAAGATGTTCCTCTATTCAACAACTATTTCAACAGCTTCTTGCGAGGCTGCAAACTGACGATCCGAGAGTATAAACTTTGAAAACTCGTACCGTATCCAGCCGGAGAGTTTATAGCGGTCTAAACACTGTGAAGCGATGAGTTTGACTGCTAAATGCAAGTTTTGATTGGTAACTTGGTGCTGTGGAGAGGTCTAGAAGGATCAAAGACGAGTATTGGAGCTAAGGCAGAACCAGTATTGAGCTTCTTCAGCTATGCGGCGCAGCGTATCTCAGTTCATTAATGTAGCGAGAATCTAATGAATTTCATTGCTGTACGAAATGTCTGATGAATTCCATTCGAGTACGAGATACGATTGCTATTGGTATCATTTTCTGTGAGAATGAAGCTCACATAGGTCTGAGACCCGTGCGTGGGTAATGAGTTGGAAGATTGTGATTGACGATTACGATACCGTTTTAGTTTTTTTTTGTAGATTACGTCTTACAGACTCCAGTTGAGGAGTATTAAGCTGGGCATTCACGTTCCAACTTGCAGTACCACTTGCAGTACTGCTATAAATGGTCGATTACATTGGGATAGTTACTCGCTAAGCGAGTAGCGAGTAGAACGTTACTAACCGACCGTGCTACAGCAGCTCAGCATACCAAGCCAAATTATATTAAAAATTTAATTTCCAGAATCACCCTCATACTATGGAATTTCAAAGACAATAAACAATATTGCAACACAAAATTAAAATATGAAGTTTACCAACAATTATTCAATAAAATTTCATCAAAACAATCTACAATATATCTCATCTGAACTGTTATGCTGGCAGCCTGCATGATTAAATGGCGGCTTTGGCCACAATAATATTGTATTTTGGTGTTTGCTACTCTGCCAGCGAGTATCAAATGTGACCAAATTTAAAGTGGACAGGCTCTCAACTTTGAATTTGGTCACTTTGATACTCGCTGGCAGAGTAGCCAACACCAAAATACAATATTATTGTGGCCAAAGCCGCCATTTAATCATGCAGGCTGCCAGCATA
The DNA here is from genome assembly GCA_948455865.1 of Conomelus anceps. Taxonomy (NCBI): domain Eukaryota; kingdom Metazoa; phylum Arthropoda; class Insecta; order Hemiptera; family Delphacidae; genus Conomelus; species Conomelus anceps. Next base: position 54,832,570 of record OX418223.1, on the reverse strand, counting down.
ACAGTTCCGATGAGATATATTGTAGATTGTTTTGATGAAATTTTATTGAATAATTGTTGGTAAACTTCATATTTTAATTTTGTGTTGCAATATTGTTTATTGTCTTTGAAATTCCATAGTATGAGGGTGATTCTGGAAATTAAATTTTTAATATAATTTGGCTTGGTATGCTGAGCTGCTGTAGCACGGTCGGTTAGTAACGTCCTACTCGCTACTCGCTTAGCGAGTAACTATCCCAATGTAATCGACCATTTATAGCAGTACTGCAAGTGGTACTGCAAGTTGGAACGTGATGAATGCCCAGCTTTAGACATGTCAGTTAAACAATTATACAACCTTATACACTAGTTACAATATTTATTTATTTATTCATTTATTTATGAATAACACATAACACAATCAAGTAAAGATACAACAGGCATAGCCCACAACTTCTTTCTTTACAAATTTTTAAATAAAAAATCCAAATTTTAGGTTATGTCCAAGTTGAACTAGAAATTTCACTTCAAATACAATCACTGATTCATTCCAAAACAAAAATATCAATTTAGGAGTTGAATTTAAAAACGGAGCACTAACACAATCCAATAGTCCAGAGAAAGTTGACATAATTTTGAATTTTGTTTAGATTTCTTTTTTTTTCTCAATATTATTAAGATATAACAGTCAGTTGAGGTGAGGTTCAATTTTGATGTGAAAGGAACTCTTGTATCTATAAAAAGCTTTATCTACTAAATACATTTTTAAATGTTTTCCCAATATTTCTATATTTTCGTTGTTGTAGGCAACATAACTAGGTTTTTGTTTGAATAAGCTACTATTGTGACTCACCAAAAAAGTGATAATCTCTTCGGCTTCTTGTATTATAATCGTCTATGTCAAAATTCTATTTAAGTTAGTTTATGTTTATATCACTCTTTTGTACATATAGAGTATCTTCATTTACATGTAAGCAGGATACAGTTGGTGCAATAGGTGGGTTCTTAAACACTGGGAAGTGATTTTACAGCAGAGAACAAAGTCTTTTTTGCTGGCCAATCAAACCAGATTATTTTATCTTACTGAACAGATACCTGCTACGGCTCACGGCTATCACTATCCTGTATTTGTGAATGACTTCAGCAGATGAAGTAAAATAGAAAATAAAGTGAAGAAGTGAAGTAAAATAAATTTAAGTAAGGAATAATAACGTAAAGGAGTAAAGTAGAAGATAAATACATGACCAAAGAGATTGCAAGTCTATGCCATGCTCCTTTGAAACCATCAAATTTTCTAAAAATATCAGAACGGAAAATTCCAACTTGAATAATTAATTTCATTGATTTCTTTTTTGTTTTAAATTTTGTTTCATCCACTTTTTCCACTGACCCGCTAAAAGAAGCTCAACACCTCGTTAGTATAGTTTTTATTAATAATTCATTAGCGGCGGGACGCTTAGCGCAGTTGGTTGGGGCGTCGCAACTTCAGCTTGCTGTCGTTCAAGTGGTAGTGGGTTCGAATCCCGCTCCTTCGTCAGGCATTTATGTGTAATCATTCACCTCATTACCAACGCACAAGTCTCGGACTCATGTGGGCATCACCAGCAATAAAAAAATTATTATTATTATATTGGTCCAATTAAATTTTAAAAACATGAAGTGTTTACTAATATTTTTTTCCTTTTCACTCATTTGACCATACCATAACAGTTTCTTTCAAAGTCGCAGTGACTCTTGTCTCTATTTCTCCACCTGTCATCTTGTTCTACGTCATGCGAGTTACTATCCCGCTAAAAGCTCATGAAAAACTTTACAGTCTGCACTTAGCTTCTGTTCATTTTGAGAGCTCGCATTGTTAATATGCGACAGCCAACTATCTCATGTGGTGGTGATGGTGTCTAGAGTAAAAGTCTAGAGCAGAAGAGAGACAGAATACTCCAGCCTCTGCCAAGAAATGAATATAGAAGTGTCGTTACTCTCGCCCTAACTTCAACTACTGGAACGATCTACTAAACGTAAATCGCATGTTGTTGGCACAGTATCTTCACTGCTTATTTCTTATTCTTGTTTTGTCATAACTATTTTCTCCATTCTCATCTTTTTTTGTATTGATTGTTATTCCTGTTGTTGTTCTTTTTCTTCTCCATCACTATCTCTATCTCTTTCTTCTTTTCCTCCTTCTTATGTAGTCTCCTTGTCTCTGCTGCTCCTTCTTTTCCATCTCCATCTCTATCTCTATCTCCATATCCATCACTATCTCCTTTTCTTCCTCCTCCTCCTCCTCCTCCTCCTCCTCCTCCTCCTCCTCCTCCTCCTCCTCCTCCTTCTCTCCCTGCTATCTTTTTTCTGTCACCCTCCTCCGACTACCAACTGTCACTAGCTTTCCTCACTACCACTTTCAAACTATTGCTTTTGTCATAAGTTTACTTTCAATATATTTTCCACTTCTTTTCTTGTTTGGTTCTTGATTTCGACTCCCATTGTTGCTTGTTACCCCTCCCACCAGTGGGCGGGTCTTGTTTTGGCCTTCAGCCAATCACAGATCTTGAATGAAGTTCAGCCTATATGAGGCACTTTCTCCCTCAGCCAGTAGTATCGTTCCCTGTTCAGTATATATATTAAGCTACTCTGTACTTTAGTTTCAGTTTGTTTAAGATTGATAAAGGTGTATCAACAGAAACTAGTATCTCACGGTTTTCAATAGAATGTGTCTGTGACAACTTCATTTCTTATTATTCATTATGAAAAGCGTGAGGTTTTTGGACTTTTTTGGAACATATGATTTTTAAAATGAGCTTCTCCATCATTTGCATTAGTGATCAGATTCATAGATAGCCCTCGGGCCCCCTTGTTCATCTGGTTTAGCCTCCTTCATATGTATAAAGTTATAAGTTAGTTTGAAGTGACTGACAATTGAATAAACTGACAAATATACATTTCCTTCAATTGCTATCACTTTACACTGATTACTTTAAGGGCGCTCAACCGGCAATTCAGAGGTCCGTGGTTCGATTCCCGGTGGTGACTGATATTTTTGTACAGTAGCATTCATCGATTCCCATCAGCTGTTCAATGCTGTTGTCAATATCCGCCATTGCGGAAGTCTTCAGTATAAAGTAATAGCAATTAAAGGAATTCGAAATTAATAAATTCTGTTTATAAAGTTATCTTCAAAAAAATTATATATTTGTGTGAGAGGAACAAATCATTTTTGATATTTCAACTAAGTGATTACTAAGAAAATAATGTATAAATTTATTTAATATTGTTTTATAAACTCATTCATCAGACATCTAAAATCTAATTTGAGCAATCAGCTGTCTCGTAAATAGAGATCCCAGCCTTATTGATGTGATACAGAGTGATCGTTGTGAGAAACAGACATGAAATATACACTATGCAAAATTTAATCAAGGGTTGAGTCTGATGAATGTGTTTAATTTTGTGATTTTAATTATCATTGAGTACATCGAGTATGTTCCTCTGTGAAAGCACCCTTATTTTTGGGCTTGAGGTTTACTGTTCACAGATATTCTGTTCTTTATATTGCTACACCATGTCATTCAAATGTCTTTTCAAAAGTTAAATATTGCCGATTTTCATTAGATCTGCTAAGAAAAGATAGCGGAAGAAAGGAAGCATATACAGTATATGTGATTAAAGCTACCTTATATGTAAAAAGAAGAGTGATTCTAATAAAAACTCTTGACGTACACGATAATAATAATAATAATAATAATAATAATAATAATAATAAAAGAAGCTGATGAGATTATCACTTGGTGAGTCACAATAGTAGCTTATTCAAACAAAAACTCAGTTATATTGTTTGATAACTCTACAACAAGCTACCGCAGTTTTTAAAGAGTCTTGATAATATAGAAATATTTGAAAAAAATTGAAAAAATATTCAGTTGATAGAGCTTTTTATAGTGTACAAGAGTTCCTTTCACATCAAAATTAAGCCTCACCTCAACTAATTGATATAGTAATTATGGTAACTAGTGTACAAGATTGTATAATTGTTAATCTGACTTGTCTTATACTCCTTAACTGGAGTCTCCATACGTAATCTTAAAAAAAAGAAGTAGAATTAATAAATAAAAAGGAAGAAAGAAATTTTTCCAATGCAAAATAATACAAATTAGTCTTGTGCTTATTTAAAAGATAGTCTTATTCCTGTATCAATGAACGTTCCTTCAGCTTTTCTTTAATCCAGCGACTCTTCAAATGCCTGTATAACTATATATATTATAAGAGTATATTATATTGCCAGTATATTATATTTCAAAACTTCCTCCAGTCAAGAGACACTCAAGTAAAGCTTATAGATACGGCCCTTATTCTTATAATAAAGGGTGTTGGAAATCTGCCATGCAAAAAACAACGTCATTTTGTTCAGATAACTCAGGTGATGCAACAATGAACTTATACCAATTTGTTGAGCCTACATGATGACTATTTTGCAAGTTTGCCAATTAAATCTAACAAAGCAATAACTAGATAATGTCTGTAATTCGTAATACATGCAATACATTTAAAGTGATCCTAGTACATCCTATCCATTTCAAATAATCCTTGTATTGGATCGTAAATATCCCACCTAGACTACGAATAGTAATAGTGCTTTCAGTGAAGCCTAGCAATTTCGGGATCGTATATAACGAACAGTTTTGCCAGACCGGTCCAATCGAGCCCGGTTAAAAAAACCGCCGTAGCTTTGTCGATAATATGCTGTTGGCTTACAAAGTAAATTATAGTTTGAAAACACGATCGATGTCCCACAGAGCAGTATATCATCGCAGAAGACATAGTTTACAATATAGAAAAACCAGCAGAACATTGGAACAAAGCTGTTGTGCTCTGAGGTTGAAGAAAAGAAAGTCTTTGGTTTGATCAAAGGTTGAAAAAAATTGCGAGAGGTGACTTTTTTTCCAGGCTAAAGTGGATTTTGATAATTAGTAATCAATTAATTATAATGAAGTACTCATCATTAATAAGTAATTATAAATTGAGTTCAATTAATTAATTGGAGAAAGGGATTTTTTCGAATATTATTGAGATTAGTAAACCAGAAGAAGTAGAACTGTTTCAAGTGTAGTTAGGTTCTTAATAATTATTATTGGATCACGTGAATATTTAGGTGTAATAGATATCTTTTTGAGGATTACATCTGGAATAATTGATGAAAAATAAATTGTCATTTAAAAATAAATCTAAACAAATATATATATATATATATATATATATATATATATATATATATATACATAATTATATAAGACTACATGACTAAAGCCACCAAGCATTACATTTTTATAAACACTTTTTATGCTGAAATTAACGCTATCTACTATGGCTTGCCATGTTATGGGCAATTATTCAAGTCAGATCAACAATTATATACAATATTATTCACTGATTACCACAGTTACAATTCAATTTAGTTTAGGTACAAAGAAACTCTTGTACAATATCAAAAGTCTAGTCATATTTTAGACATGGACAAGGGATCTGCTTGCAAAACTTATTGTAGTTATGATTTTTGGTATGTTGTCGCTAACATTTGATTAGTCTAAAACTATATTGCATTGTTGAAAACCTTGTGCTACCACCACAATTTTCGAAAACCTTCAAATTTCGTTTAATATCAGCCTACTTGTGTATTGCTCTTGTTTGTTACTTTTTGGTTCTTGATTTTGACACTGATTATTCCTTGATGCTCCTCCTACCAGTGGGCGTGACTTATTTGGATCTTCAGCCAATCACAGACCTTCAATGAAGGTCAGCCTATGAGAGACACTCTAACCCTCAGCCTATAGTATCATTCTGTGTTTAGTATATAATAAGGTACTCTGTACTTTAGTTTTAGTTTGTTTGAGATTGATGATGGTGTAACTACCAAAAATAGCTTCTCATGGTTTTCAATAAATAAGGTTGTGATTACTGCAAGTCTTATTATTCATTATGAATATCTTCTACGATATTATCTTCGCCACTACAAAGAGAGCAAAATATGTAAGCTCGCATGGCGCTGGGTAATAAGTAGCTGTAATATTGATACAGAGCTAATCTGTTGCTTTTGCTTAAGAGACATCGGTGTATCATCTATATTATCACCATAGTGGCGTATCATTTTATCAGCTGATCTTTGAGAATCCTGCATCTTCACAAATTTTGAAACAATAATATTGTCCAAATGTTAAATTTGAAAATTAATTTTGAAAATTCCGAAAGGAGAATCGGAAATCGGGCTCCAAGGTGCTCTGAATAGAGTTTGGAGGAGACTATATGTCAAATTTAGTGTTCCAAAAGGGTTCCGTTTTTGTGAAATCCGTAAGACAAACTCACACACACCCACACTTTATAAATTTTATAGATGAAGGTGAAGCAAACAGCACAAATAGCACTAACTAATGCGATCACCTATCTACTACTATATATACATAAATATAAATTATAATACATATATTACAGCATCTACTCTATAGTTAATAATGTAGAGATCTATTATATATAGCTACACGAATGGTAGAACTGTTTCTTTAGCAGAGCAGCGAACTAAGCTGTGCTGCATTGAACATGAACAACCAGCCAATTTGCTTCTTCACCTCAGTGCCTCAGTGAGTCCTCATTCTCCTCATCACCTGAGGGCTTCATAATCGTTCGCTAACCACACCTCATTAACAGACACGCTTCTGTTCTCTCATATCTCTCACACTCTCTAACTCTCCCCTTCTTTGCCATACTTCTTCATCACCTGCCTGCTTTCCTTTATTATTTACCTCTCTTATTACTTCTTCTTATTTTCATGTCCTCCTTTTCTCTTCCACCTCCACCACCATCGCCCCTTTCTATTACTCCTTTATTTCTTCCTTATTCTTGGTCTCCTTTTGTTTTCCTTTTATTCTTAATCTTCCACTTTTTCTCATCTTTTTCTTCTGGCCTCTCGTGTTAAGTAAACTATCCTCTTCATCATCATGTCGCTACTTTTTCCACTTATTTTTTTACCTCTTTCACTTCTTCTTCTCCTCCATCACCTTCTTTGCATATTCGTCCTCCTCTTCATCCTGCTCCTCCTCCTACCCCTCCTCTCCTTCATCCTCTCCTTCCTCGTCGTCATCCTCCTGCTCCTTCAACTCATCCTTTTGCTCCTCAACCTCTTTCTGCTCCTCGTTTCATTTTTTTCTCTCATTTCTTATACCGGTACCTCTTCCATTTCTTCTTCTTCACCTATTTTCCTCCTCTATTTCCTTCTCCTCTTCATCCTGCTCCTCCATCTTCTGTACCACCTCCTCCTCCTTCTCCATCTCCTCCCCCTCCTCCACCATCTTCTTCTCCCCCTTCTCCACCATCTTCTCCTCCCCCACCATCTTCTCCTCCCCCTTCTCCACCATCTTCTACTCCCCCTTCTCCACCATCTTCTCCTCCCCCTTCTCCACAATCTTCTCCTCCCCCTTCTCCACCATCTTCTCCTCCCCCTTCTCCTTCCCCTTCTCCACCATCTTCTCCTCCCCCTTCTCCACCATATTCTCCTCCTCGTCCTTATGCTCCTCAATCTCTTTTTGCTCCTCCTTCTCATCCTCTTTCACCTTCGCCTTCTCCTTCTCCTCCTCATTCTTATCTCTTTCTTTTCATTCCAAGCTTCATTTTCGGCCTCTTCTTGTCCTTTCTCCACCCACTTCATCTTGTACTATTTTACACTTTTATTTTTCTTCTACAATTTTTTCCTTTCTCTTCTTCGACCAATAAAGAAATATTCCCCCTCTTATTCTTTCTTCCTGTTCTTCTCCTCATTTCTTTTATTGCCATCATTAACTCCTTTTATTTATTCCCTTCATTTTCCTTTTCCTGTATTCCCTTTTTTCTTTTCTTGCTAAGTCTCCTTCACAAGCTGTTTCTTTTTCTCTCACCCCTTCTCTTTTCTTCTTCTTTCCCTTCATTTTTTTTCTTCTTATTTTTCTCTTCATCTTCTGCTTCTTCTCCCTCATCCTCTTCCTCTTTTTATTTTATCCCTATTTTTATTTTTCTTCCGTCCTCTCCTCACTTCTTTCTCTTCTTCTCTCTCACTCTTACGTCGACCTTTGGCAACGAGTTGAATGTAAAGATAACAAAGTTGAACATTCAGAGTACTGTCTGTCCTATCGCTTCTCAGCCTCGGGCATGCTATTATTCGGAAACGTAGAGTAGGCTTCAAGTTATCGATAACCTACTGATTGGTAGGGCCTGATTGCTTTGATTGTTTGATATAAGCGGCAATTAGCATGAAATCGATTGGGTAGAAACTCTGAATGAAAAGTATCAGAATGCTTTTAATTTATTTATTCATTCATCATAATGTTCAGAACTCACTTTATGCTGTAAATCAACCCTAAATTTCTAATTTGATCTCAAGCGGTGAGTTCAAACTACCTGTAATGATCTCCTCACCAATAATAGTTATTTATGTATTAAGAGCGTGAAGCGCGACTTTATATCTCGAGCCAAAACATTTACTGCGCGACGCATAGTGGAGCGCAGTAATTTTGCGAGAGCGATAAAGAAACTTCACACGCGAATTGCATACAATATTTTTCCTACAACTGCTCGTAAAGTAGTTCTTTACATACTGAAAACTAATTGTAAAATACATCTTTACTGCTCCGCAAGCGGTAAAGTACTTTACGCTCGCCAGCTGTTTTCTTTACGCTTCAGTTTTGATTTTGATGTCTTCTCATTGGTGGATCACGGAATCCGTGAAATTCACATAACCTCAACAATGGCGAACGCTAACCAAATCCGTGCATGGTCTGTGATGTTACAAACTACAAGCTTTTATTGTGCTGGAATGCAGAACTGCAGTTTTAGGAAAAATATTGTATGCAATTCGCGCGTGAAGCTTCTTTATCACTCTCGCAAAATTACTGTGCTCCGCTATGCGTCGCGCAGTAAATGTTTTGGCTCGAGCAATAAAGTCGCACTTCACGCTCTTAATACATAAATAACTATTTCCTACAACTGCAGTTCTTGATTCAAATTTCAAATTCAAATTTCAAATTCATTTATTTGCCATTTAAACAAACACAATGCAAAATTAAAACAAAACAATACAAAACTCATAAATATGTCTTCAAGTACACTATCATTAAGACTATTCAAATATCAAATCAAATCAAATTTATTTGCCATAAAATAGCAAATCAAAAATAAACAAAATGCTTTAAAGATATAATGGATAAATGAAATACACAAATCATAATTTTCCCTAAGCAAAATAGTTACTATCAATAAAATTCACTTTAAAATTTTAATGTACAAAAAATAATGCTATAATTTCTTGAATTTAATCGGCGTTACCAGCAAAACCTTTTGGTTTGTGTGCTGGCGACGAGTAACCAAACAAATAGAACAAGAATCGTATCGTACGGTACTTACAAATATCTAGAATACTTGGCATACACATCAAGGAGTGAGAAATAGTAATTATGTATATCCATGTGTATGATGGCAATACAAACAATAAACAAATTCAATTGTGTATCAGGTGAAAAACGTTTATTGATCCAATCCACTGAGTTATTCTTTTTTGTTTTAATATTTTCTTTTAATGTTTGATTCCAACACAATAAAAGCTTGTAGTTTGTAACATCACAGACCGTGCGCGGATTTGGTTAGCATGCGCCATTTTTGAGGTTATGAGAATTCATGGATTCCGTGATCCACCAATGAGAAGACATCAAAATCAAAACTGAAGCGTAAAGAAAACAGCTGGCGAGCGTAAAGTACTTTACCGCTTGCAGAGCAGTAAAGAGGTATTTTACAATTAGTTTTCAGTATGTAAAGAACTACTTTACGAGCAGTTGTAGGAAAAATCTTTTATAGAATAGAATAGATTTTTATTCCTTTAAGTACAAAAATATACAATTGGAAACGTCAATACATCTACAATATAACAATTAAAATAGTTTATCACAACATACCCCATTCGTCCCACTTAATATATTTATAGAAAAATATGAAGACAATTACGGATAAATTAAACTTTATTCCAATGGGAATTCGAAGTCTAGTAGGCCTGCAATATTTTTCTAAATTAATATTTTTGTTTTGAAAAGAATCAGTAATAATATTGTTCTTTAAAATGAGATTCTTTGTTCAACTTGGACATAACCTAAAATTTTGGTTTTTCCTGTTGTATCTTCACTAGATTGTGTTCAGAGTAATAAATTGTGTTCAATGAATGAATGAATGAATGGATGAATAGATAAATAACTGAATAAATATATAACTGAATGAATAAATAACTAAATAAATGAATAACTGAATGAATAAATAACTGAATAAATAAATTAATAGATGAATTAATAAAATTGAATGGAAAAATGAATGAATAGATGAACAAATTAATGGATGAATGAATATTCAATCTTTGCTGGTTCATGTTTGATGAAGTCAAAAATGAAAAACTGAGGTCATGAGTGTCGTATAAAAATATTATCCAGTTGAACTTGTCAAACAAAATCGGTTATCCAGATAAAAAAAAGTCCTAGAGAGATATTAGCTAATGCAAGATCATATAGCCAAGATTGCGATGTCAAGAGACACCGCATCAATAATTAATTGTTCACGTGGAGGATTTCTCACTTCGTTAAACCCGGTGGTTCGGAACCCACCTAGAATTGTAGGTTTTCCGTAACAAGGCTGAAACGGCGAGGTGGAACTACCCATGAGCGTCTCCCCATCAATAAAAGTCATACGCTCATTATTTTTATTTCTTTATACATAGGTTTGAATATGTTATCATTATGAATTGTCAACCGTAACAAGAAATATTACATAAGAGATCTTGTATTTTAGAAGCTCGTTAATAAGATATTTGAGTGTAGTATATCAGATATACTAATAGATTGTTAGATTCTATTTTTGGTCAATCAATTTCTATTGATAAATTTATATTATTTATCTAATATTATTTAAATTTATCAAATGTATTGGAAAACCCATAAAGGAGACCCAAATTTTCCGAGCATATCATTGCTAATGGACACAAATTCAAGGTTGAAGAAAATGCTGAACTTTGCATTTATTGGCAAAGACAACTGAAAATTTTAGAAGCTTTGGAAATAACTAGGTTGGTGGAGAACGATTCCAATACTAGTTTAAACGTTCAAATTTATTTCAACCAATTCAATACAACTAACTTGGTTTCATCATAATTCTGGCCTACTCCTTAATAACGGTACTTTATTGTTTCTCTTGGTTGACATTGACTCCATTAAATTTAGCTTCATTTTTTATTTTATTTTTATTTCCCAAATTGTCCAGTTCTAGCCTACTAGTGTATTGTTCTTGTTTGTTACTTTTTAGTACTTGATTTTGACACTGATTATTCTTTGATGCTCCTCCCACCAGTGGGCGTGACTTGTTAGGGCCTTCAGCCAATCACAAACCTTCAATGAAGGTCAGCGTACGAGATCCACTTTTGCCCTCAGTCAATAGTATCATTCGGTGTTGAGTTATATTATTAAGTTATATATGTTGAGTTACATATATTAAGCTACACTGTACTTTAGTTTCAGTCTGTTTGAGATTGATAATGGTGTAACAACCGAAACTAGTTTCTCACGGTTTTCAATAAATGTGGTTGTGACAAATGCAAGTCTTATTATTCATTATGAATACATTCCACGATTAAAAAAGCAAAATGCATGAGCTCGCATAGCGCTCATAACAGTTTTTGATAAATGTGGTTGTGACAACTTCAAGTCTTATTTTTTATTAAATTCATTTCCAGTTTAATTGAACTATGAATAATATATGTTACACTAGAATAATGTTTTATTGAATGATTGACGTCATATATATAACAATATTCTTTACTAGAGGGTTCTCGTATTTTATAATTTCGTTAATCAAATGTTTGAATTAAGTATATATATATTTTGTCAATCAATTACTAGTTTAATATTGATTAATTGATTCCCAGTAGAATTGTACATCTATAATTCATGAACATTGCTCCAGAGAATTATTCAATCAAAGCTTACCTATATTATTGGCAGAGGTCAGGCTTCTTCCCAACTGCATTACCACCATAATCCATGAGAATATCACTAAGTGCAACATAACTATCCACTGAAATACACTTCATTTAACGAGAAAAATGATTTTCTCCATGTAAAACTGCTCACTCGTGATACTTAAAACGTAGCCCATTAGAATCACATCGTTTTATTCATTATTTTTTAAATATGAGTCCAATCGAATAGGGCTGTCAGTGAAAGAATTAAGACTCCCGTGTTTCGGAGGACACGTTAAGCTGTCGGTCCCGGCTGCCTAAAAAAACAGTCGTTAAGTCACGTCAGAGGCCCTGAACTTATTCAGGTGCGACCTGATAACTCTGACACCAGACCTGAGCCAGCCAGGTCACACGATATTAGGCCTATTATTATTATTATTATTATTATTATTATTATTAAATGAATAATTATCTACCGAATGATTATTGAAAATCAGAGTGAGGAAATACCTAGTGATAGAGCTGAGGGATTGAAATTAGATTGATGGAAAGAAAGAACTTGGAAGGAGTAGGAAGAAGGACGTCTCAGAAGAGGGAAGGCAAGGCGAAGAAATACAGAGAAAGAAAAAGATGTAGGGAGAATAGAACAATAAGAAACATATGAGATGTAGAAAAAGAAAGGAAGAGAGAAGGAAATAGTGGAAGATGAAGGGAAAGAAGGAGAAAGAGGAAAAAATGAAAAAAAAACAAAATAAGATAAAGAAGTAGGGAGAAGAGCCAGATAGAACATTTAAAATGTAGGAGAAGAATGAAAGAGAAGAGAAGATGAAGAAAGAAAAGAAAATAGAGGAGAAAGGGAAAGAAGAAGGAAGAAGGATAAATAGGAAGAAAAGGAAGAAGCAAGTATAAGATGAACAAGGAACGAAGAAAAGTAAATAGCGGTAGAAAGGAAAGAATGAGGAAGAAGGAGAAAAAAAAGAAGCAAGTATAAGAAGAAAAAAGAAGGAAGTATACGAAGGAAAGGATGAAATAGGAAAGAGAGAAGAAAAACAGAACAAGAAAAAGAAGTAGGGAGAAAGATTCTTGTGGAACGTATTATAGAAGACGTAATAGAATAATATAGTAAGGAATGAAATGAAGTTATATAAATATTAATATATTTATAGGTAAATAATTCACATTTATTAGCATACTTTGGTCAAATTCCTTCAATAATAAAAGAAAGAAAAAAGAAGAAAAGAACTATATGAACGTTTAATATGTGGGAGAAGAAGGAAGAGAAGACGATATACAATAAAATAGTAAGTAATAAATATTAATAGAGTTATATGAATATTTATCTATGAATAATTCACACTCTTATTAAAAAACTTTGGTCAAATTCCTTAAATTATGAATTGAAATTATCCTGAGCAATTTTCACTGTTTGGAATAAAAGCACGCAAGATACCGGAACTTAGTACGATCTAGTAGTTGAATGTTTTGGGCGCGGCTTGCTGCGGCTCCGGCTGGGGCCAAACGGTCACTGATCACTGTTCGGATAAGTGCGAGGAGAGTACCGGCCGCTGTCCGGACTGGAGGGAGTGGCCGGACTGGACCAGTCAGTCAGTCGCAACCTGATAGCGGATAGCGGCAGCAGTCTCTAAAGATGCTGCTGTAGATGGACAGGACAGCTCGCTCTTTCCGCCTACACACTTCTTCTTTTCTTCTACTCATTCTTCTTTGTATTCTCTGTCTCCCTCTTCTTTTTATTTTTCTTCTTCTTTGTTCTCTTCCTTCATCTTCTCTTCTCCCTCCTTCTTCTCCTACATCTTATATGTTCTTTTTCTTCCTAAATTTTTTTCCTTGTTCTGTTTTTTCTTCTTCTCTTCTTCCTATTTCATCTTTTTCTTCTCCATCTTATCCTTCTTATGCTCCTCCTTCTCTTGCTCGTCCTCCATCTTCTCATGCTCATCCTCCTCCATCTTATCTTGCTCATCCTCCCCCTTCTCATGCTCCTCTTCCTCCTCCTCCTCCTAATCACCATCAAAATCCTTCTTCTTCTCTTCCTACTACTACTACTACTATTACTTCTCTTCTTTCTCCTTCTATTCTCCTTCTACTCCTCTTCATTCTTCTTATCTAACACCTCGTCTTCCACATTTTCCTCCATCTGCTTCTCCTCCTCTACCTCCTCCTCATCGATATCCTCCTCCTCCACCTCTTAATCAACATTCTTCTTCTCCTCCTCATCATCCTGCTCTTCTTCATCCTTCTTTTCCAACACCTCCTTTTCCACCTCTTCCTCCATCTCCTTCTCCTCATCCTCATCGATGTCCTCTCCCCCTCCTCCTCTACCCCATAATCAACATTCTTCTCCTCCTCCTCCTCCTCTTCATCCTGCACCTCTTCATCATTCTTGTCCAAACATCTTCCCCTATCTGCTTCTCCACATCCTCCTCCTCATCATACTCATCGACATCCTCCTCCTCCTCCTCCTCCTACCCTTCATCAACATTCTCCATTTCCTCCTCCTTCAGCTCCTTCTTATTTCATTTCTTCTACAACTACTACTACTACTATCACTACTCCTCCAACTTCTTCTCAAAAACCTCTTCCTCCTCTCTATCCACCGCCTTTTTCTCATCTAGTTCCTCCTCCCTCTCAATCACCCTATTTTCTTCCCTTTTTTCTCCTTGTAGCTCTATTTTTCCTCCTCTTAGCTCTTAATTTTCCTCCTCTTAGCTCTTAATTTTCCTCCTCATTTCTTCTCATTCTTTCCTCCTCTCCAGGATCTTCCTTTACACCTCCTTATTCTACTCCTTCACTTACAACCTCATTTTTTTAAATTTTGTCACTTCTCCCATCGCTTTCCATTTTCTTTTCTTCTTTTTTTTCATCTCTCTATCATCTTCTCCAGGATCTTCCTTTACACTTTTTAATTTTTCTCCTTCAATTCCAATTTTCTTTTGCTCACGTCTTCTTTTCTGCTCAAGGTTCTCCTCTCTTTTATCTTCTACCTTTTTTTCTCTTCGTCTACTACAACATCTCACTTCTCTTTTTTTCTTTCCATTGAGAGTAGATCTTGCAGAACTGTAGTACTCCAGCAATACAGTACTGTCCACTAATGTGCTTTTTTCATCTATTTTTGTACTCTTAACTATCTGCTATTATCCATTCCAAAATGCTGCCAGTCAGTTCACTAGATGAGAATATTGGCCACAATTTAAATGTCAGTTGAATACTTTGTAGTGTGGGTAGTACTGAAGAACATTCTATGAAATAAAACAGCATGAAAAAAAGCATTGTGATATACTTCTGTTCATATTCAAACAAAAAAAAAACTAAATAATTTCTCCTTATATGTAGTGGTTCTTATGTATCAACTCGTTAACCTCAACACCTACTAAAGACTGAATCATATTCTTATTCTGAGCATTGTGATTTTTTATCTACAGTACCTATAACATTCTTATATTCTTTCCTGTATTCTATATCCCTAGATATTTTTTTTGAGGATGAAGCCCACAAAGGTCTGGGACCTGTGCGTTGGTAATGATTTGGATGATGGTGATGTTATATATTTTCCTATTTATCTCTCCAACTAATAACATGAATTGGCTCCAGTTTGAAATGATGGCTTGAAAACTTCGAGGTATCTACTTTTTGATGTAGCCAGTAAGTTTAGTATTCTTAAACAATGGTTATTGAAGACTTTTTCAACAATGGTGGCTCCAAAATGTACACTAGTCTACCACGTCTAATTGAAAATCCGTTCAAATTGTCGTAGAGTGTTATTCTAGAGCAATATAGAATGAGATTGCTTACTTTTTGATAGCCAGTTATTTTAGTCTTGTTAAACGATGGTCATCGAAGCCTTCTTCAACAATGATGGCTCTAAATGTACACTAGTCTGCTACATGTAATTGCAAATCCGTTCAAATTGAAACACTATTTTCGGTAGACTGTTATCCTAGAGCAATCTAGACTGAGTGTGTAGGTCTGCACTCTGTAGATTGTAGGGACAGTAGACTTTGAATTCTTCTGTTAGAGCTGTTTAGATGTGATTAGTTTGATTAAACATCATAACTTCAAACGAACACCTGACTTAGGATTGAATAGCTAGACTCTAAATAACTCTACGAGAGCGCTCTACACATTGCAGTAATTATTAAGAAGCTATGAATTTGTTTCGCCAAGCATCAGACTTCAATCATACACTTGACCTTAGATCGAGTAGCTAGACTCTAGATTGTTCTACTACAGCGCTATATGACAATAAGTGTCTTCTTTTGACATGTTCACACATTTTAATGATTCTCGATAACAAGCTACCACTAAAAAAAGCTGGAGCTCTCTATGCAATACATGCATTTGTTTGGGCAAGCATCAGAACTTCAAGCTTGCACCTGACCTAAGATCGAGTAGCTAGACTCTAGACTGCTGTATGAGAGCGCTCTAAGTGTCTCCGTTTGGACATGGCAACATGGACAAGTTTGGACATGTTTACACATAGCAACGATTCTTGATAAGAAGCTTCCACTAAAAGTATCTGGACCTTTTCGGTAAACACATTTGCACGCTGCATACAAATCCGATATTTAAAACAGGATATATAAAACAGGACAAAAATATTATTATCAAGGATGGTTGGACCTAGAACGTGGCCTGAATAAAATATTAGCTCAAAGAGGTCCTGTCATGGAGTGTTTTGGTGGTCTGTAACGTTTGGAAGGGGAACGTGAGGGAGAGAGGGAATTTTGGGGCTTTGGGGATAATGAGAAGGGGAATTTTTGGGGCTTTGGTAGGAGTGAAAAGGGAGTTTATCAAAGCAGAAACTTGTTTAATAATTTATCGTGCGTAAAAACACCGTACCAGAAAAGCAAACTACTCAAATTTGGTGGGTGCGTGTCTACAGCCTCCCCGCTTTTCTGATCAAAAGATTGCTTATTTTGATTTAAAATTTTAAAAGCGAGAGCTAAGGAGATATTTCTGTATTCTGAGGTATTTCAGAAGGTGCTTGAGCAATGGAGCGTCTAAAACATTAATATTCGGTTATAATCCTAATCATACATACAGAATCAAACACATGCTCAGTAATGGTGTATGAAAAATTCGAGCGGCGTAAATACCATAATTCCATAGCATGTGTTTGATCTCGCTTCACGAAATATCTAAAATTGCTAAAGTACCTAAAAATACAGTTTAGGCCTACTTGTTGAAAATGTTTGGAATTCACATCATTAGTACAAAATAAAGTTTATTTGTAAACTCTTTTCAAACATATGAACTGAATTGATGTACTATGATAATATATTTTAAAACTATTGTTTATATATATATATTTTTTAAGATGAAGCCCACATAGGTTTAAGACCTGTGCGTGGGAGTAATGAGTTAAAAAAGTAAATTCGTATGGCTTTTCGTGGTGGGGAGACCCTTACGGTAGTAATGAGTTGGATGATGGTGATTGATGAGTTGGACCTACAGTTTTAGGTGGGTTCCGAACCACCGGGAAGTGATTTTACAGCAGAGAACGTGTCTTTTTTGCTGGCCAATCTAATCGGTCACCGTTACAAACAGGACCAACGAGAACGCATATTCATATTTATGTTTATATTTCACTTATGGACACTACTACTAATGGATAATAAGACATAAACTCGTCAAAACCAAATTATTTATTCAAAATAGTGAGAAACTAGTTTCGGTTGTTATAACATTATCAATGTCAAACAATCTAAAACTAAATGACAGAGTAGTTTAATATATACTAAACAGGGAACGATACTATTGACGGAGGGAGTAAGTGCCTCTAATAGGCTGACCTTCATGGAAGGTCTGTGGTTGGTTGAAGGCCGAAACAAGACCCGCCCACTGGTGGGAGGAGCAAAAAACAAAAATAAAAATCACAATCAAGAACCAAAAAAAAACCGTGAACACATAGAAAGCAACAAACAATAACAATACACAAGTAGGCTACAATTGAATGAATCTTATTTAACAAATTGTAGCCTACCGAAATACAGTCAAGGTCAACCGAGGAAAGCAGGAAAGTACCGCTAACTAGTATCTATTTCCAATAAATGTGGTTCATTATGAATATCTTCCACCATATCTATCATCTTAACCACTACAAAGAAAGACTTCATACTGTTTCAAAATTTGTTTAGATGCAGTATACTCATAGAACAGCTGATAACATGATAAGTCACTATGGTGATAATATAGATGATACCCCGATGTATCTTAAGCCAAAGCAACAGATTAGCTCTATAAATATTACAGCTACTTATTACCCAGCGCCATGCCAGCTTACGTATTTTGCTTTCTTTATTGTGTCGAACGTGATATTGTGAAAGATATTCATTATGAATAATAAAACTTGCAGCTGTCACAATTTTATTTATTGAAAACCGTGAGAAACTATTTTTGGTTTTTACACTATTATCAATCTCAAACAATCTAAAACTTAAGTACAGAATAGCTAATATATAATACTGAACACAGAATGATACTGTAGGCTTAGGAGATTAGTTTAGTCATTGCAATTTTATTAAAGTTTCCGGTAATACAGTATTCTAAAGAACTAAATACAAAACAATGCTGGTGGTAGAGCTGCAAAGTTGCTAGAGAGGTAGTTTACTTATAAAACACTAACATATCACATTTGTGAAATTCTCTTTTCAAATAGACGAGTTATTGTATAGTATCAGCGGTGAATGGTATTTCACTCACCCTTCTCAATTCCGTAATTTTGTGATTACTACCATAAATTATCTCCAAGAAAAGAGAAACTCAAAACTGGATTCTCGTGCAAGACTGGGTGAACCCCTAGAATTAAATAAATAAATAAGCGTATGGCTTTTAATGGTGGGGAGACCCTTACGGGTAGTTCCACCTCGCCGTTTGTTCCATGTTATGGGTGAAGTAATGCAATAGCAGTTCCACATTGGGGGTGTTGCAGGTCAGAGGTGGGCTTTTTTAGTGTGGTCGTTCTAATAACAATCCCATACTAACAGGCTGATTGATACCACAACTGCCTAGAATTTAATATAGTAGACGAGTCTCCTCAAATAATATTATCTCACGATATGAAAATCTGAGTTCATCCTTCCCCAAATGTAAATTCAAATGCATCTTCGAATCAATTCATGTGTTTCTGCACCCAAAGATCGATATACGATCACCATCAATATTCAGGGGCACATCCCAGTGGCAGACAGAAATCTTAATTGAAATCGAGGAAATATGATTCAGGAATTGTAGAAAACACAGTTGTTCATGCTAGGAATCGAATCCTTAGCAAGGATAAACAAAGGATGCAAACAGGACGAAGGACCAAATTAACGTTTGCACAATGTTGAAGCCCATGCGGTTGAAGCATGCATGGAATTGTTGTAATGTACATATTCCACGTTGAAACCAACATACATAGTAGGTAAAATACATAGTTATAGTTGGTTGAAAGGTTCATATCGCAGGTTAAACGTACTCGTACAGCTGTATAAACATGCAGATAGTGCATATAGTGAGCAAATAGAATCCTTACATGATGAATATTACCGTGTAAATGCTGTATAAGCAGACGAATGGGAAGGCAAATTGAATAATTTATGTATTCGGCTAGATATTATCTAGATATAGATATATTCGGCTAGATAGTCGTGGTTTCAATAATTCAATTCTGTATTTCAAGTGGTTCTACTTTGCTGGATTGTTTGCGAGATGGGAACAAGATATAGAGAGCTGGATAGATCATTAATAGAATGATTATATTCCTGGATTTCTTGTTCCATGACGAACTGCGTTGTTAATATTAACTTTTCATGTGAAATTTAACGACTTGCAGTCAAATATTTGTTAAGAATAAGTATAATAACTCACTTAATCTGGCCGAGCGCTTTCGAATCTATGAGATCCATCTTCAGAGGCGTGGGTTCCTAGATCATCATGTCAGTTTTTGGATGGATCTCATAGATTCGAAAGCGCTCGGCCAGATTAAGTGAGTTATTATACTTATTCTTAACAAATATTTGACTGCAAGTCGTTAAATTTCACATGAAAAGTTAAGAATGATTATATTAGTAGAATGCTAATATGTGTGCCTTGAAAAATTCATAATTTGGTAAAATCTCGAACAAAATTCAAAATTATATTCGATTTCTTTGAACTATTGGACAGTTCCAGTCCTTCATTTTTAAATTGAACATCTAAATCAATATTCATGTTTTGGAAAGAATCAGGAATTATACTCCAAAGTGAAATTTCCAGTTGAAATTGGTTATAACCTAAAATTTAGAATTTTTAATTGGAAATTTGTAAAGAAAGCAGTAGTGGGTAGTGCCTGTTGTATCTTTACTTAATTGTGTTTTGTAATGAATAGATAAATAAATAAATAATTAGAATTGAGGGTGGGAGGGACTGATAAGTGAATTGGTATCCTTAGATCGAGTTTGGAAGGTTTTGAAGGATAGAAAAAAAGCATTTTCACAGGCTCTTTCACTAAAATGATGCTGGCAACACTTGAAAGTAACACTCGAACGTTATTTACACCAATCACAACACACACTAATCACCGCCAGAGGGCTACGCTTCTGAACACCTTAGGAAGAGAACTTTTAACAAACGAGTCTTTGGTAGAAATACACAAGTAGCACAGCCTTGGTGATGTGAATGTGATACAGAAAGACGTTCTGTGGAAGAGATACATGAAATAGACTGCGCGAATTGAATCAATGGTTAGGTCTGATGATAGTATTTAATTCTGCGTTGGTGATTATCATTGACTATGTTCGTCTGTGCAAGCACCCTTATACTTGGGCGTGAGGTCAACTGTTCACAGAACTACTAGTCTTTCATTTTTGACATAAAACTCCAGGACTTTCAATGGTTTATTTACAAACTTTCCTTTTAAATTCCAATTCAGCTCAGTTTCTCAAAGAATTTATTTTGGTATTACACCGATTATCAGTAAACCCAATCACAAAATACAATGCCTCCTTGATCAGATCTCTGGTTCATCAAAATTGGCGGGTAAATCGAATTGACGACGGCCACTGCCAACTTGATCTCAATATTCTCGACACGCCTCCTTCGTTGTTAGAAGCGAGAAGCTCTCCTGGCAAATTTCCATCAAACTTTGCAGACATCAGCCGATCCTACAGCTCACATCTTCTCATCCAATGCTGATTCCCATTTCAAACAATGGATAATCGAATAGAGCAAGCGCATCCCACAGTAGTAGTTATATTAGGCTTCCGTATTATCAAATTGTAACCACTTATTTATGTAACCCTGATATTCTTAATATCAACAATTTGTCTGAATGATTACTCTGGGGTCGTAACTCATAGACAACAAAAACTTCTAATTTTATAGTTTGTTTATTTATAATATTATATATTATAATATTACAACACATTTAAGAACATATCAAATTTAACTCGCTTGGCTTGCTATTTTAAGACGTGTATATAATTATGAGTTGGAACTTATATTTAAAAACTAACCTGATATTCTTGCCTCTCCTTTCCTTGATCTCCAGGAGTCTATGGCCACTTCAAACACTTATAACACTTCTAACAACTCTCAGAAATCAGCCGAACATGCCCTTGTCGCCCAGTAGAATTGCTGGCCAACACGCCAAAATTTCGATCCCCCAATAAGTTTTAAACTGCCCGGACTGTAACAGACTTATTGAGTTTTCAAAGATCTTGGTTTTGCAAGCCTAACACTCCACTGGTCGAAAGAAGCGATCTTCTGGCTTCTCGAGTTGAACTCTTGGCTCATGAATTTTGGTTCTCTATTTAAGTGGTCCATACACTCCTTTCAATGCCAGAAAAGAGGCCTAATATTCACAAGATTGGATAGTGACACGTTCTTACATACCTTTAATATTTATCAACACATTCAAACAATTCGCATGAACGTGCCACTATCAGACTTGTCGATCTCATGAACGTCATCATTGTTTAATAACACACTTCGCCTTGGAAGCCTGAAGTGAAACACCTCGGCTCTCGTTTCTATAATAAATTTGATTTTTAATGAAAATGTCATTTATGACATATCACCCGCCCAGCTGAAAAGACTGGACCCTCAGTCGTAACTATACATACTTGAGGAGAGAAAAAAAAAAATTTTTTTTTTTTTTTTATCCTTCAATGATGACGCCATAAAACCCACATGCCTTTACAATTCCCTTTTTTTCCTTTTCACTAAGCTTATCATAACCTAATTTACCTTTTAAAAATAAGAGCGGATGCGACCTAATTTATTTTCTTCTTTTTTTTTTACAACTGGTTGAACAATCGTTGCATTGTTTACTTTTCATAGCAATAATAATGCTGAACTTGCACATAGTTCAAAACTTTTAACTACCATTTGATCACGTTACAAAAGTAGGACACGGCCTTGCATCGCTCTGGTCATTTGAAAACAATTATTAAACAATACATTCTTATTATGACTCGGGCACACGCCACACCTAATTGTCATAAAAAAAAAATAATCTAAACAAATTCTGTCCCATAACAAACCAAGAAAGCTAACAATAACAATTTTCATATTTAAATTACTAACAATTATTCCACCTAATATTACTAGATGCTTATCAAATTAGACTATTAATATTTTACATGAAATTATCTGATATATGCACTGCTGGCTTAGACTTGAAAGCTACTATTTTAAAAATATACAATTTTATAGCCAAATATGTGCATAATAATGTCAAAACTCCCAACCAACCGAAAACTACATAGAAAACAAAACTAGTTGAATTTACAATACTCTGCCAATCATTAGGAATTTCAATCTTTTGAAATATATCTGAAGCGATTCTATCATGAACAAATAAGGTTGGCATTGTTACATTCCATTTGTCATTATAAATATCTGATAATTCACTAAAATGCGGATTTCTATGCGGAATTAACACATCAATCTTTAGAGAATTAAATTTTAACCATTGAAGAGGTAAAAAATGTTGGATAATTGGATTATCTGATGATCTTAAATCGCAAGGATAAGTTTTTCTAATAAGGATACGATTGTTCTCTACCAGTGAGCAACTGCATGGTAGATTGATGAACGACGCCCCAGGATGCTGCTGCTGCAATCCATGGTTTGATCCATCCTCACACACGATACTCGTATTGGGTTGGACATTGGAAAGTATGTATTCTGTAGGTGACTGCTCCGTTATGGAAAGTATGTCTCCTGCGGCCGAACATTGGAATGTACAGTAACGTTGCAAGTCTTGTAGTGAAGCGGAAGTAAGTATGTGATGCATACATCTGGATGACATATGCCTATCATGCAGCTGTCGAGGTAAATAGCACATATAATCCTCCTGCACCTTGCAGTCTTGAAGATGACCTCCGGAAATAATCTGCATCTCGTTGTCACTGCGCTTGGCTAGCACAAACTCCTCCTGCTGTAGCATACACGATTGGTTCTTCCAGTAGAGTGGTGTAGGTATGAACTTGAAAAGATCATACTGCCCTCCTGACGAAATGAATGGAATCTTTACACTCATTACAACAGAATTGTCTTTGAAGAAACACGTTGTCAATGGAAGCTCATAATATCTTTGAAACTCATTTACAGGAATAGCCAACTGATATCCTTTTAGCTTATATCTTTTCTCCAATTTAAATAAATCAGTCCTTAAAATATCTGAGTGGACTACAGAAGAGAATAATACTTTCTTCTGACATCGCTCCTTTGCTGTAGATATGAATTCTTGTCGTGCTAAAATATTCACATGTGTGTAAATATGAAACACATATGCTAATAGCTGGTCCATAACATCATTACTTTCTTCCTTACGATTCTTTTGGATGATGGATTCCACACTGACCTTTAAATTATTGTAGGCTTCGTGAAATTGTTGAGAAAAATTTCCAGCAAATAATCTTAAATTTCTTGATATCTTTACTAAGTCCTTGTGATCATCCTGAACTAGACCTTGGAATGCATTCAAGTGATCTGTGACCCTTTCTTCATTGAATTGCAGCTTATGAAGTTCTCCATCAGTAGCTGTTCCGCAACAAAAATGTAGAAAATCTCCAAACGCTTCAACCGCTCTCGTTTTTCGTGTTAAAGACTGTCCCTTTTCACGAACTTCAGAAGTAAAAGCCTGATTATTACTCATCAGTATGTTGTTCGTAGCGTTGTATAACTCCTTGACTGCCCTCGAGAGTTGACAATCTGCTTGCTGACAATTCGGTAGGAAAACTTTCTCTGCTTCCAAAATGTCCAACTGAGCTTGTGGGTAATTGGACTCGTAGACCAATGGAACGGATGACTCGTAGACTATCCCATGTCGAAGTGGCTGGAAGAAGACTCCCGCGAAGACTTTGACTGCGTTGACATGCATATGTGGTGTGAGAACAATCACATAAAGGATTAATGAAACGTACATGTTTCACTGGGAAGGGATACCTCTCAATTTACAAACAAAAATATGCTACGTTTAGAATCCGCCAAAATCCACTATAACTTTCCACTGAGCAATAATTAATTATACAAAAAAAATTTTTTGGTTGGTTGGCTGACTTAAGCTTTTGTTAGAGAAAGAACGATTAATTGATTGCAATGAAAATCGCAGATTCTCCAAGTTTTAATACTCTCTGAAATCAGAACAAAATATTAACTTAGAATTCACAAAAATATTAAACAAATATTACCAAGCTGTAAACTTTACAGCTATTTGACATTCAAACCGTATCATTTTAAACTTGTTTAAATAATCATGAAACACTCATGACTAAAATATGGAATATTCCTACTATGAAATACTCAAATTTTTTTTCAACTATGAAATACTGTCACTCTTCTGTCCCATTAATATTTGGAACTGTCACTTAAGTATTCATAGGCTACAAAAAAAAAATCAATGTCGTGAAAACTTATTTTTTTTTTCTAAAATGACAACTAACGACAAAGATAGCTGAACTTTGCAAGTACGCCACACCTGTTATTTCACTAATTTATTGAAATAGTTCTACAATAATAAATAATTTTAATGATAGAGATATTTGAAACCAACATTATTATCGACTGAGCTACAAAATGCCTCATTCACTGAAAAGAGAAAACTGCTGTTCATTGACAGGTCAATCCGACTTAAAATCTCTATTATTAAATTTGTGATTGAAAATACGGTTCATATTACCATTCGAACTATTGAACCACGATTGAATCTATAATAATTACTGAAAGGATTCTCATGAAATGAATAAGAACTTCCAATACAAACGTATAAATCCCAAAACTCTACTATCAGAAGGTCAAATTTATTCTATAACCCTTATTATTTAATCATCGAGGAATGAAATCTTTTATATTCTTATCAAAACTAATTAACAATACATTAGTCATCAATTACTACTGAAAACATTTTCATAATACCCCTTAGGTTCACTAATATAAAGATATAAACTCAATTTTCTGCTTTTAGATAAGGAATTTTAACAATATAACCCTTATTATTTAATCATCGGGGAATGAAATCTTTTATATTTTTATCAAAACTAATTAACAATACATTAGTCATCAATTACTACTGAAAACATTTTCATAATACTCATCAGGTCCACTAATATAAAGATATAAACACAAATTTTTACTTTCAAATAAGGAATTTGAACAATATAACCCTTATTATTTAATCATCGGGGAATGAAATCTTTTATATTTTTATCAAAACCAATTAACAATACATTAGTCATCAATTACTACTGAAAACATTTTCATAATACCCCTTAGGTTCACTAATATAAAGATATAAACTCAAATTTCTGCTTTCAGATAAGGAATTTTAACAATATAACCCTTATTATTTAATCAATGAACAATAAAATCAAATATATTATTCATAGAACTGATTAGCAATATATCGATATTTAATAATTACTAAAAATATTCTTATAAAACTCATTTGGACCTAAAATTTAAAGGTATAAATCTAAAATTCTATCTTCCTCCAGAAAATTTTACTATTTCCTGACTTTCCTCAAAAACCCTTGAGTTTACCAAAAACTGTTACTGATAATTTTTCATCACAAATTCCCTCAACAACCGAATGTCATTAAAAAATAAGTCAAAATTACAACAAAATACAAGGTCACCAACAAAACTCAATTTTTCAAATTTTTAAAACTGATTATCTCAAAACCTTTTATCCTAACCAACAAATTTTATTGAAGAAAGTTGATCTGTTTCATCCTTAAAAATATAATTGCCCAAAAAAATTTTAATAAATTTCACAAATTTTAACTTTCACTGCAAAAATGTTTGGCTTTCTGCTGAAAACGGACGCTTTGTACTGTAGCTATATGTTTTCAGCCACTTACGCTCGAAATTATCGAATTGTAACCGTCCCCTTCGGTGAATTTCATTGAATTTTTATTTTACACCCAATGACATCAAAACAAATCGAAATGTCAAAAAAAAAATTTCAACAAAACCCCCAAAAAAAATTTTTTTCTTTTTGAGCCAAATATTTCGAAACCCATTACCCCAATAAAAATGTTTACTGAACAAAGTTGATTGATCTTGCCCTAATAAATATAATTGCCCAAAAAAAAAATTTAAAAACCCACAAAATTTTGTCTTTTTATGCTAAACTTTCTAGTTTTGGCTGAATTTTGACGTTAATAGTGCAGCTAGTAAAACTTCATAACATTTCTTCACAGAACTGCGCTTTCCTCCAAAACCTTCAAATTTTTCAAAAATATTTATTGATCATTTTACATCAGAAAATGAAAAATAATTCGATTAACCGAGAGAAAAATTCAAAAATCAAAATTTCTCTCGTTGCTGAAACATGACCTCACCAACAAATTCAAATTTGCCGCGCTACGCGGTTACCTATCTGCCTTTTCCTCAAACCCCTTCAAACTTTTCGAAAATATTTATTGATCATTTTACATCAGAAAATGAAAAATAAATCGATTAACCGAAAAAAAAAATAAAAAAATCAAAATTTCTCTCGTCGCTGAAGCACGACCTCAACAACAAATTCAAATTTGCCGCGCTACGCGGTTACCTTTCTGCGCTTTCCTCATCTATCACTGTTTTCTTTCGTGATAAGGCTTTAACCTTCGCACATGAACAACCTCAGGAATTATTTTCCCACGTTTCTCCAACAAAACCTCATAATTGTTATCCGAAATCTTTCTCGAGATTACAAACGGTCCATGATAAGGATTATTAAACTTTTTGCAAGTATCCACCTGAAACCTGGGATACCATACTAAAACTTTATCTCCCTTTTCATAACTCACCTCACGATGCTTCTTATCAAAATTACTCTTTTGCTTATCCTGAACCTCCTGTAATATACTTGGTAACTTCTCACGAATTCCTGCTAATATTTTTAGTGCTTCAATTCTATCTCTACAAACAGATGAAGGTAAGAAAGCAATATCTACCGGACTACGAGCAACATATCCGAATACTAAATAAAACGGTGAATATCCCAATGAATCCTGCACTGAGATATTATATGCAAAAACCAAATGCTTGATACACTTAGCCCAATTAGACTGTTCTGTATTAATGAAACATCTCAACATCGTTATAATGGTATCATTAAAACGTTCCGTGACACCCTGTGTTGAAGGCATATAAGGAGAACCAAATTTTTGAGAAACTCCCAATGAAACACAAAAATCTTTAAAAACTTCAGCTTTAAAGTTAGTACCGTTATCTGTGTGAATAACTCTAGGCAATCCATACAATGCCGCAAAATCTAAAATAAAATTCGCTGTATTCTTAGCATCAACACTGGTAATAGGTTTACAAAACGCAAAGCGAGTCGTCCTATCTACGGCTACCAGAATATATTGATATTTATTACTCTTCGATATAGGTCCAATTGCATCCACACATATAGTATGAAAAGGTTCCTCAGAAATTGAAATAGGATGTAGTAACCCAGACGGCTTTAAA
Organism: Conomelus anceps; assembly: GCA_948455865.1. Taxonomy (NCBI): domain Eukaryota; kingdom Metazoa; phylum Arthropoda; class Insecta; order Hemiptera; family Delphacidae; genus Conomelus; species Conomelus anceps. The sequence continues at coordinate 54,804,652 of OX418223.1, read as the reverse complement.
CGTGAAACTTTTGCTTTTTGACAAACTTCACATGATTTTACATATTCTATCACATCTTTCCTGACTGAAGGCCAGTAATACCTGTCTTTAATCTTTGAGAACGTTTTATCAATACCCAAATGACCACCAAACTGCAATGAGTCGTGAAATTGTTTTAAAATCGTGGGTACTAGGCTCTGAGGTACTACTAATAAATAAACAGCTTGTGCTTTAACCTGAGTTTCCTTGTAGTATAAAATATCATCTTTCAATGAATAATTTCTAGCTTTTCTTGCAATATTCTTCTCTGCAGAGTCCAAATCTAATAAAGCATTATAAATTTTTCCCAAAAATGGGTCCTGTTTCTGCAACAACCCTATATTAACACTGGTTATTGCGTTAGTAAAATCTTGCCACTCATTTTCAATACATTTTTCTCCTGGAGCTCGAGATAAAGCGTCAACTAACTGTAGCGTTTTTCCTGCTTGATACTTAATATCAAACTCAAAATGAACTAATTTTGTAATTAATTTAGCTAACCGACAATTTGGTTCTTTAATATTCCTGTAATACTGCAAACTACTGTGGTCTGTTATAACTGTGAACTTCTTATTTAACAGTAATGAGCGAAAATGCAAAATACAATAAGTTACAGCTAGAAGCTCTAGCTCTGTTGCTGACCAATTTGCCTCACTCTTAGTTAATCTACGAGAAACAAATGAAACTGGATGGATAGTACCATCATCTAATCGCTGACTTAGACAACCTGCAATCCCGACTGAACATGCATCTGTATATAAAAATGTTTCTCTATTGTCGCAATAATGAGCTAAAACTGGGCTTGAAATGAGACATTGCTTTAATTCTTCAAAGATACGCTGATGTGTCTCTAACCACTCAAAATTGCATTCTTTCTTTGTTAACTGTGTTAACAAATAGGCTCTCTTAGACATGCATGGGATAAATTTCCTATAATATGAAACAGCTCCTAAAAATCGTCTCAATTCACTGATTTTTGTAGGAACCGGAAATTTTACAATTGACTCTACATTTTCTTGTAACGGTGCTATACCCTTGTCCGATACTAAATGCCCTAATATTTTCAAAGACTTATAACAAATTTTAGATTTCTCAGGGTTTAATTTTAATCCATACTCCCGTAATCTTTCGAATACCTCTCTAACTTCTTTAATATGTTCTTCCCAAGTTTTAGAAAAGATAAATATATCATCTACGTATAACAATACAGATTTATACATTTTGTCACTAAAAACCCTTGTTAACTCCTTGCAGAAATGGGACGGCGAAATAGCTAATCCCATAGGTAAGCGCTTAAACTTGAATAACCCTAGGGGCGAAGTAAACGCTGTCAGATGTTGTGACTCCTCTGCGATTGGCATAGAATAAAACGCAGACGAAAGATCTAACGTCGTTAAAAATTGCGCTCCACTTAACGATTCCAAAATTGTACCAGGGTTGGGTAAGGGGTACCGAAAAAAAGCAATTCGTTTGTTCAGCTTAACAAAGGAAATGACAAGCCTAGGCTTTTTGTTCTTAGCATGTACCAAAAATGCTGGAGATGCGTAGCTAGACCTACAACTCTCAATTACGCCCGCTTTTAATAACCCGTCAATAATAACTTGTAATTCCTGCCTTTCGCTGGGTGCAAGCTTATAAGGTGAACTAAACACAGGTGTTTTATCAATTAATTCTATAGTAACAGGGTTTAATTTTGAAACTGGTATATCATATTTATCCTTAGCAAATATGTCCTCAAATTCTCCAACTAATTTTTCAAACTTATCATAAATTTTTCTATCTAAGCTTTCATTTATAGAAACATTACTTAAAACTGAATTCTTAGCCTCTAAAGTTCCTACCCAAGAAATCTTTTGTCCTTTGCCTCGCATGACAAGCTCACCAATGCATCCATTTTTTTTTAACTGAACTGTCTTAGAACCAATGTTTCTTATAATAAATCTCAATTCCTTCTCTTTTATAGTCTGCAGTGCAACAAATACTCTCTTTGAATTCAAATAAATACTGCTAGGAATAAAATCTACGAAACTACTATCCTTATATCCTACTGCAAAACTTACTTCTGTTTCTTGTCCGATTAACAATGTTATGTTATCAACTAGATAAACGTTTTCATTCTGATACACGTTCTGTGTAGAATCATTTTTCAATAATCTAGCCTGGCTAAATTGCTTATTCGACAATCGTGCAATAGGCTCCCCCTCCAATAATTGTAAAACTGAATCTGACAGATTTTCAATTTTTAATTCACAGCTGTCCTCATTTAATGTTATTAAATTGACAATGTGCAGCTCTGGCTTTCGCAATTCACAGTACACTGCATTTGTAGTGAGCAAAGGTTGATCGAAACAAAAAGAAACATTCAAAAATTGTTTTGGCTTCATTATAGCCTGCTCAATCATTCTTGCTTCTATGTGACCTAGTTCAGCGCTGTCCGTCCATTGCGCAAACGGAATGCTCAAATTATCATCATTAATTTGTAATTCAATTTCTCTGCGGGAAAAATCTAATTTTGCTCCATACCTCAGCATAAAATCAACACCTAATAATAATTCAATCGAGGTCGTATTTACAACAATACATTGACTTGAAAATTCAATGTTGTTAATTTTAAAATCCAAACAAACCTTTCCTAATACCTCAATCGGCAGCCCATTTGCTGCTAACAATTGAAAATCAACCTGGGTCAATGACTGACCATGGCAATGACTTACACCTACAAGTGTCAAATTCGAACCAGTGTCAAACAGAATTTTGACTCTTGACTTATTTACTTCTCCTTCAATTAATACAGGTGAAAGCCTAATATTTCCACATGCCGTATTATAATGAATTTTTCTCTTTTGAATTTTATTATGTTCATTTGTATCAAATACAGTAATATTCGATTTATTTTCCTCGACTCTCTCCTCTTCTATTTCCTTTTCTTTATCTGCCCTGATTTCTCCAACTTCGACCAACTTTCCTGCTTTATAAGTGCATTCATTTTTGACTGCCATTTTTTCCTTTCTTTTAGAAAACAATTCGCTATTCTTGGGATTTTTCTCTTCTATCTCGGGGCCCCCATTTTCCTGTAACTTGAACCCCGTTACGCGTTTTTTGAATGTTTTATTCTACCATTGAATTGGCAAGTCTTAATAGAGTGCCCTTCCTTTTTACATAAACTACAAGTAATCTTATCATTGTTTTTATTCATTAAATTGAACCTACAATCACGCATTGAATGATTTTTCATTTCACAAATTTCACACCATAACTTCCTTTCCTCGCCCTTCCTTTCATCTCTGTTCCAAGGTCCTGGGCTAACTTCCTTATTCCATCTTCTTCTATCATCATTCCTACCACTATTGCTATAACGGAAATCCCTCCTGTTATAATTTTCGTTATTATTTCTATAATTATTATGTCTTGTGTCGTGGCCTCCAAAAAATTTTACTGCCTTACTCTCTTGTGTTGACATTTGCTGATTTTCTATCAACTTATCAATATTCCTACTTATATGCATGATCCTCTGATCCGACTCTGTACTCTTTTTCTCTATTATTTCTGCACTCGACAATCTGTCCTCCAAGAAATACTTTGACAATTCAAATCTCTCGAGATTATTAGTCAATTCTTCTATTGTTTCATTTCTTAACATCACCACCTTATCTAAGATATGTGGTAATAATCCCTTAAGTACATATTTTACTTTCCTAGACTCTGACATTTTAGGATCGACTTTTGAGCATAAAAACAAAATTTGGGCCATATACTCTCTAATACTCTCATAAGGTTTCATTCTACAATTCCCCAACTCCATCTCATACCTATCTAACTGTATTGGTTGGAAATATCTAATTAATTCATTCTTTAAAGCCTCATAATCCAAATTTTTCTTTTCTTTTAATATTAATTTCACCATCTCGAAATATTTTAAAGGACTCCCCTCTAAATAAAATGGAAGGTATAAAACTTTATCTTTTTCATCCCAAGAATTTGCCAAAGATACTCTATCAAGATACTCAAAAAATTCCAATATATCTTCCCCTTTCTTTGCACTAAAGGTTTTTGGTGCCAAAAACGGTCTCTTCTTTTCTGCCATGTTTATCGCTGTTTGGATTTCTGAATCCCTGTATTGCTTAACTGGAGAAGTAGATTCTGTAATTGATGGTTCTCCTATCGAAAATTTCCTTCTTAGCGTTGTTTCTAAAAAAGCTAAGTTGGGACACTTATTCTTCAATTCTTCAGATAATTTAACTCCCTGAATTATGTGATTCAACGCCCTTTCTTGTTCAATAATGTACTCTTGTGGGTTGATTAGATTTAACTTTAAGATTCTTATTTGAGATCTAATAAAGTCTAAGTCAGCGTTTGCTGGTAAAAAGAGCTTGTATTGGGTAGCTATACCAAGAGCTTCGTGCAAATTTAATTCTTTGATTCGAATATTTCTAATATCCACCAAACTCATAACCCTACACACGTCTTAATTGAGGATACCACGAAAGTCTGACGGTTAGTGCCAGATGAATACACCAGCATAAGCCTCCACCATTTATGTAACCACTTATTTATGTAACCCTGATATTCTTAATATCAACAATTTGTCTGAATGATTACTCTGGGGTCGTAACTCATAGACAACAAAAACTTCTAATTTTATAGTTTGTTTATTTATAATATTATATATTATAATATTACAACACATTTAAGAACATATCAAATTTAACTCGCTTGGCTTGCTATTTTAAGACGTGTATATAATTATGAGTTGGAACTTATATTTAAAAACTAACCTGATATTCTTGCCTCTCCTTTCCTTGATCTCCAGGAGTCTATGGCCACTTCAAACACTTATAACACTTCTAACAACTCTCAGAAATCAGCCGAACATGCCCTTGTCGCCCAGTAGAATTGCTGGCCAACACGCCAAAATTTCGATCCCCCAATAAGTTTTAAACTGCCCGGACTGTAACAGACTTATTGAGTTTTCAAAGATCTTGGTTTTGCAAGCCTAACACTCCACTGGTCGAAAGAAGCGATCTTCTGGCTTCTCGAGTTGAACTCTTGGCTCATGAATTTTGGTTCTCTATTTAAGTGGTCCATACACTCCTTTCAATGCCAGAAAAGAGGCCTAATATTCACAAGATTGGATAGTGACACGTTCTTACATACCTTTAATATTTATCAACACATTCAAACAATTCGCATGAACGTGCCACTATCAGACTTGTCGATCTCATGAACGTCATCATTGTTTAATAACACACTTCGCCTTGGAAGCCTGAAGTGAAACACCTCGGCTCTCGTTTCTATAATAAATTTGATTTTTAATGAAAATGTCATTTATGACAAAATCCAATATGGGCCGCATTTCCAGGAGATATTACTCGTTCTACACGAATGAATAAATTAATCTTCTCGCGTCCGTAACTTAATATGACTGTGAGATCAAATCAGTAACTTATTCTCCATCCCTTGTACAGTAAGATGGAGTAGTTTCGATTGATTTTATCACTACCCTTTAAATCTCGTCAATTAACAAGTTTCATCAAATCATATCCAATACCTAACAAAAAAATTGAATCGTGCCTATTTTGTTTTTACACTATCTCACTCTCTTGACAGAAACACCCTTTCGGCAGTTTATTATGCATATGTTTATTCCCATTTGAGATATGGAACAATTTTTGGGGAAATTCAGTAGATAGTCGCAAAATTGTTGTCATCCAGAAGAAAATATTGAGAGTAATTTGTGGATTAAGAGCAAGAGATTCTTGTAAAACATACTTAATGACCTTGACATTCTTACACTGCCATCTATCTACATGTACCAATTATTAGTTTTTGTTAAATTGGATATGAACCGATTTCAATTGTGCACAAATAAACATGAGTACAATACAAGAAATGGAAATCTTATTGCTTTTCCAATCCATAGGCGCACATTTTCAGAAAAAACTCCTTTCTACGCCGAAATGAGTCACTACAATAAACTACCAGCAGCCATCAGAGATGTAGATTCCGTAAAAGTATTAAAAAAAGCACGTACTCGATTACAGAATTCAATTAAGAGACTACACTTTTATCCATGCATTTTTTTCGGAATGCAGTCTAGATTGATTGTTTTTTATTTTTTTAATTTATATATGACCGTACTGTATAGTAATTAATTGATAGACTATTAGATTTAGTAATACTGACATGTCGCCACCAATCATATGAGTGAAACTCAAAAATTTGATGTAATGTGATGAATGAATAAATAAATAAATCATATACGGCGCTTATCTTTGACATCCTTCTACTTCTGCGGTTACGGGATCGGTTCCTGTTAAGCCAGACATATTCTTTGTTATCATTCACGTCATTACTCATGCGAAAAATTAAAATAAATTACATTAATTTTATCTTTAACTTGCTTTCCAGTAAATAAATTAAATATAGAAATGTTTCCTTTAATTTTTCATTACGAATTTCCTTATTATTTGTCTGTTAAAAGTTTTTCTGTGCTAGTGCGCCCAAATAAGCAATTGGGAGTACCTTATTGCTCTTATTTTCTGTATATTAATTAAAACTAGTCACTTGGATTAACCATTAATTCTATTTTATAATGTTAATACCTAGAATTCATTTTTCAATACTTCAATGCTTCCTGTATATTTTTTGAAACTAGTCACTTGGATTAACCACTAATTCTATTCTATAATCTTAATACCTAAAATTCATTTTTTAATGCTTCATTCAGTCTTCTAATAAAAACACTATATCTATATTAATTTTTTTACTTTTTTTATTCATTCCACTTTACTTCCGCCACATCAGCTCAAAGGGCTAAGTTGTCTGCAATATCCTTGTCAGTTGAGTGTTTTCAATAATTGAATGACCTCCATGTTGTCGCACTGATGAAGACGAGACCCATGATGAGTGACCAATCGTCTAATGTCGCTGGCCACGTGAGGGATGAGTTGATTTTGCTGTTCCTCACGTACCCTCAGGGTGCATTCTCCATTTTCCTCACTACCTTTTCTGGAAGACTTGAATTCTGTTTATGTTACTGGTTCTAGAGCCACCCCACTTCCATGGGCACACATAGACTTTAAAATTTGATTGTGAATAAATATCTATTCCAATAATTGTCAGGTGTGTAAATTTTATTGATTATATTCACTTCCTTTTTTATATTCTCAAGCATTTTATAAGTTAGCTCATGTTTTAGCAAATTTTGCGATGTTCGCTTCTCTGGGTTCATTATGCCACTTGAGCTATGTTCAAATCTTGTGGCTCTATGTTACTAATGATAATAATAATAATAATTGATCAATCAATCATAAATCAATTATTATTATTATCATTAGATGTTCAGTCACGACCGCTCAAGACTGCGCTTGGATGGGTGACCGTGCTTCAATGACTTGATGTTATAAGCTTTATTATCACTTACCCGGTGGTTCGGAACCCACCTAAAATAGTAGGTCCACCATGTTCCCCGTAACATGGCTCAAACAGCGAGGTGGAACTACCCGTAAGGGTCTCCCCACCATTAAAAGCCATACGCTTATTATATTATTATCATTAGTAACATAGAGCCACAAGATTTGAACATAGCTCAAGTGGCATGTAACACGTCAAAAGATTCGAAAAGCTTTGTAGCACTCGTCCACTGTATTAGGACACACATCCACACATTCATTTTGTAGATCCATCCAATGCGACATAACATAAATTAATATATATTTTCTATCTGCGTAGTATTAATGTATTAAAATAAGTAACAGAGTAGTGGGTTGTGACGTGACACTTAACAAATATTTGCGTAAAACAGTAATTATCTTATGAAACTGCGCAAAAAGCATCACTGGTGACCTCCAACTCATTCCTGTGATTGACAAAATGTCACTCTGCTCCACTGCACCAAACCTGCGTTCGGCATCAAGTCTGTGATGAGCTCCCATTCAAACAGTGTTGCTATTTCCTGCGGTTTTGGTGCTAAGTACACTTCACAGAGTGCGCTGATGTTGATTACTACGTTTGCTGAGGGCCGTGAGATGAGAGAGGAGAGAGATTGAACACAAGGTGAGAAAGAAAGAAGAATGTCCTTGAAAAGAGGAGAGCTGTAGGATGAAGGAATTGATGAAGGGCTGAAGGTCTAATTAGGTAAAGAAACCGAACTTAGCGCGCGCTCAACTGTGCAGAACAACTTCAAAGCGTGCCACAGCATGGCTTAGCAAGGCGTAGCGTGCTATAGCTTCACTTGTTTCTCTGTAAATTGATAGCAGTCCTTTCCAGTTTGAAGGTACATCTTGTCTCTATTGGCTCTCCAGACTGTTTCTCTGTGTAATTCCTTCGTAGTAATCTTCTAACCAAAAATTATTTTTTCTTATTTCATTCTTCACGATACCATCTATTATTTTGACTGGCTCGAGCCAGTCGAGCCTGGATTTTGCGAGAAGTTTATAATTAAAAAAAAATTTATCACTCACTTGGTTGTTTGTGACCCACTTTAAATAGTAGACATAACATGAATCTTCCTTCCAGCAAGGTGGAACTACCCGTAAGGCTGTCCTCAACAATAAAAGCAATATGCGTATTATCAATAATCTCTCTTACATTATTCATAATGAATGAAAAGACTTGTCACAACCACAATTATTCAAATCAGTGAGATACTAGTTTCGGTTGTTACAACATTATCAAACAAATTAAAACTAAAGTACAGAGTATTTTTATATGAAAAAAATATATAAAAAATATGATGAACACAGAATGGCTGAGGGTGAAACCCTCTTTAGCGGAACTTCATAGAATGTCTGTAATTGGCTGAAGGCCCTAACAAGCCACACCCACTGGTGGGAGGAGCATCAAGGAATAATCAGTGTCAAAATCATGAACCAAAGGTAACAAACAAGAACAACACACAAGTAGGCTAGAATTGAACAATTGAACAATTAAAAGCATTAAAATAAAATATGAAGCTAAATTGAATGGAGTCAAGGACAACCGAGAAAATACTGTTATTAAAGAGTATACCTACTGGTTTAGGAGGACCTTGATGTAATGATACTGTAAATAAATTGATTGAATGGTTGAGTAGGCCAGAATCATGATGAAGTCAAGTTAGTTGTATTGAATTTGTTGAAATAAATTTGATCATTCAACCAATATTGGAATCGTCTTTTAAATCGTTATTTAATCGTTTTATAACAACCTAGTAATCTCCAAAGCATCTAGTTGTCTGCCTTTGCCAATCAAATTCAGAGATTCAATACGTTCTTTGGCCTTGAATTAGTAGTAATGAGATTTTCTGCAAAATTTAAATCTTATTCTTGTTTTTTCCAATCTCTAATAATATGTTCATTCACTCTATGTTTTAATCTTCTACCGGTTCGACCCACATATAACAGGCATTACAATCACCGCATTCAACCCAGATATCACTTTTCTAATGAAAAATAAGACGAAATTGTCTTACGATTCCATTAACTAATTTAAATGACCAAATTTATTTTAACCAATTCAATACAACGATTCCATAACTAATTAAAATGACCAAATTTATTTTAACCAATTCAATACAACTAACTTGGTTTCATTATAATTCCAGCCTATTTTTAAAAAGCAATTCTTATGTGTATTTCTCAGTTGACCTTGATTGCATTTCAGTGAGCTTCTAATTTTTAAAATAATTTTTTATTTTAATTTGATTAAATTCTAGCCTTATTACAAATATTTTGTTACTTTCTTGATGTTCACATTGTTTAGTTATTGATTTGACTCGTATTTTTGCTTGTTACTCCTCCCACCAGGGGGCGTGACTTGACAACCAATCGCAACATCCGATTAAGGTCAGCCTCTTTCCCTCTTAGCCAATAGTATCATTTCATGTATAGTATATATAAGGCTTCTCTGTACTTCAGTTTTTCAGTTTGATTGAGATTGATAATGGTGTAACAACCGAAACTAGTTTCTCGAAGTTTTAATAAATGTGGTTGTGACAATTTCGTCTTATTTTTCAATACTAAGAAAGTTATCACTTTTCTCTTTACTACACCCGAACAAGCTCTTTATTATAGGTTTTATATTTAAAAAGCTACATCCACGCCGTTCCTTTCCAACTCTTTTCCTTATTTATGAGATAATGAGCCAACGTATCGTAAGTTATCGTTATCCATGTCCTTTCTCCCGTAGCACTTACAGCAATGCTAGCACTAATTGCTAGTCTCCTGTTTATTTTATTTGAAAATTCATCAACAATGATCCCCTTATATACTCTATAAATCATACAATTAAAGCTACAAGTTTGTGTGATATATAGGGTGACATGGGTGATGGGGTATGATTGCATCAGTATGAGTTGCTTTTCTGAAAATAGAGAGATTAAGGGCCCTCAAAAATCGTAAAGCACTTTTACAAATGCGAATTTTTTATGGAAAAGTAAAGAAGAAATTCGGCGTTTTCGACCGCTAGTGTAGTCGGACCTCGATGGAAACCGTTAAATTTCATGGACTCGAATGCTTTGAATCGGTCACTGCTCTGGAAGTCGAAAAGTACCGTTATAAATGCCTTTTTTTGATGGAAAAGTAAAGAAGAAAATCTGCGTTTTCGACCGCTAGTGTAGTCGGACCTCGATGAATACCGTTACATTTCATCGATACTAATGGTCTACATCGGACTGCATCAGAATTCGAAAAGTACTATTATAAAGACGAGTTTTTGATGCAGAAGTAAAGAAGATGTTTGGCGTTTTCGACCGCTAGTGTAGTCATACCTCGATGAGTACCGGTACATTTCGTGTATACGAATGCTCTGCATCGATCACTGCCCTAAGAAGTCGTATAACACCAACTGAGTGAACAATTTTTTCTCTCCGGGCCAGTGAAATAAAAAAAATTATAGCTCAGTTGGGGTGAAGTTTCAATTTTTTTATTGCAGGTACTAAATATCACGAAATATGCCCTTAATAATGACATATCTTGCTTATACAAATTTAGACATGGTCGGACTGAGAGGTCATTGACCTATATCATTTCATATTGCATCTCCATTGAGGTAGAATAATGACATATCTTGCTTATACAAATTATTTAGACATGGCCGGGCTGAGAAGTCATTGACCTATATCATTTCATGTTGCATCTCCTTAATCTTTGTTGTAGAATTTCTGCTATTGGTGGTACAGTACTAAATAGTATATAATAGGTACTAGATATTGGCATAATTATTTTTTTCTAATTCAGACATGCCCGGGCCAGCGACAAGCTCGTTAATAATATTGTTATAAGAACTGTCTATACAGACAGAGAAGTGTTTATGAATTGAATGCAGCTGTTAAAAAGCGGTTTGTGTGATCGGGATCATGATTCAAGCGGCCGGTAAGAGGCTACCCTGTTATAGTTCCTTCGTCCAGCGCCGCGTCGGTCATTACGGCCGACGCCTCAAAAATCATCAGAAATCAATTAATATTCACTTTTTGACTCAGCTAATCATTCAAACATGTTTATATCAGATCAAAGAACCTTATTTCAATGGCCAGTATTTATTTATTTATTTATTTATTTATTTATTTATACGCTCGTATGACGCTGGGTGATCAGAAACTGCAATATTGATTCAGAACTAATCTGGCAACAGAATGAGAATAAAAATTGAGTGAAAAATTAGGTAGAGAAAGACAAGGATAAAAGTAAGGTTGTAAAGGAGAAGGAGAAGACAGAAACAATGGAGAAGAAAATCGAGAATAAGAATTGAGTAGAAAGAGAAAGATAAGAAATAGAAGAATGAAAAACTAAGGTTGTGGAAGGGCAGTTATACCAACTTAGTGGGCTAGATGGCAACCAGCTGTCGTGAGCAAACATGAGCCCTGTGAGGAGGCCCTCTCTTCAAGGGAATAAGGGACCAAGAGCTAAGGGACCTCCCTTTAAAAGGGTACAGCAAGCCAAGCCGCAAAATTCATATCCTGCCCATTACACGCCCCGTTTACCCTTTTTCCTTCCCTGCATTCAACTCTGCTTCGATCTTTGTCCGCTTTCCACCACTTTCTCTTCTCTTTTTATCTCATCCCATCTCTTTCTTTCTCTTTTCACCACTTTCCTTATTTCTCCTTATTTCTCTCCTTTTCAACCACTTCCTCTCCTGACTTTACCACTCCCCACTTTTTTTTGCTCTTTCCACAGCTCTCTATCACTTTATCTCTTCCCACCTCACTCTTTCTCTCTTATTTCTGCATCTCTTCTTGAAACAGTTCTCTTGTCACTGTCATTCTCAACTCTTCCAGTCACTCTCTCTCAGTAAAGGGAGCTGCACCATTTCTTATATTTTATTTTTGGAATTTACCTTGTTTTCTTTTCTACGCTGTGCCTGGTTTAAGTATGATTTCCATTGAATTTATGTAACAACCGATTTCCATAGGAAATCTTGTAAATGATTTTCCATTTTCCAGATAGTTGAGAATAATGTTTTATTGGCTTTCAAAATGTGGCTGAATTTAGAATTTTAATTTCAATTTTACCAATTGCTTAATGGTTGAGTTGGATAATAGCATTCATCAAATTTTCGCATAATCACGGTAGGCTAGACAATAATATTTGATATTGTAGTATTGTCACATTATTATGGTGTATATTGGTATTGTATTAATATGTTATTATGGGGTATATTAGTGGTGTATCTTTGTTGGTTATGGTGTTATTAGTTATATATATTATTATTATTAGTTAATTAGGTATTGTTATAATGTAGGTACTAATTGGTTAAGAACTTTTGCAGAATAATATATTATTATGATCACCCCGACACATATCATTATAGTGGGGTATCATAATTAGGAATAAAATTATATTATTCAGTAGCAATTTTGAGAGTCGGGATTCTCTTTAATATCTGTATGTTTGTTTTTTGAATAAACGCCTCTGGATGTTTCGCAGTATCATCCAGAGAAATTGATTAAATTAATTAATATTTTACTGTTGTGATTTCCCCCAATTGGTGGAAAATTATCTTTTGTTACTGCTGATTCGTTAATTGAACGTCTTCGGTGCAATTTAAATGTTTGGAAATTCGAAATTTATCAACATCTTCATTGCTTTAGCAATTGTAAATAATTGTAACGAATGAATAATGAGACTTTAAGTTGTCACAACCACATTTATTGAAAACAGTGACACTAGTTTCGGTTGTCACACCATTATCAAACAAATTAAAACTAAAGTATAGAGTAGTTTGATATATACTAAAAACAGAATGATGATATTGTCTGAGGGAGAAAGTGCCTCTAATAGACTGACCATCATTGAAAGTCTGTGATTGCTTGAAGGCCAAAACAAGACAAGGCCTCCCACTGGTGGGAGGAGCAACAAGCAAAAATAAATTATTGTTGTGGATATCCATTTTTCGTGAACTGCAGTAGAACTATTCATATGTATTATCTTGCTGCGCAAAACTGACCTTTTTTGAGTCGCGGCGGACGCGTTTCGAACTATGTCGCTCTTCTTCGGCGCTTGGTTGCAGACAAGGAGGAACAACATAGTTCGAAACGCGTCCGCCGCAACTCAAAAAAGGTTAGTTCTGCACAGCAAGATACTACATATGAATACAAAAATAAGTGTCAAAAGCCAAGAGCACAACGTAGAAAGCAACAAACAAGAACAATACACAAATAGGAAAGAATTAAATAAATTTAAAATTCTCAAATTGAAGCTCACTAAAATGCAGTCAATGTAACCGAAAAAACAGAAAAGTACCGCTATTGAAATGTAGGCCAGACTTATGATGAACCCGAGTTAGTTATAGAATTGCTAGAATAAATTTGATCATTTAAACTAGTATTAGAATTGTTATTTACCAACCTAATTATCTCTCAAGATCCTAAAATGTTCAACTGTCTGCTTTTTCCAATCAAATGCAGAAATTCAACACTTTCTTTAGCCTTGAACTTGTGTTCATTGGTAATGAGATGCTCTGCAAAATTTGAGTCTCTTTATTGGGGTTTTTAATCCTTAAAATGATCATTTATTTTTGTTTTTTGCTCTTGTAAAGCTGTGTTTACAATTATTTGAGGTGAAGGATGTAAATTTACCTCTTTCCTAGTCCAGCGTGGCTGGGCGTGAGTTTGCTCGTGTGAGAAGGTATCCACGTTTCAATTTGTCTTGTGTGAGAGTAGAGCTGCCTAATATATAATTTAGCGATTGTTCTTTAATCCCTCTAATTGGGCCCAATTTAATTTTGAGGGTTAATAATAATAAATGGAAAGAAGTCACCTGGCTGGTATTTTCGCGCTGGTCCAATGAACTTTTATAGATCCTCTGTTGAATTTCGCTGCTTTTAGACATCAATTCTTTGGTTGCACTTTTGATTTAAAACACTTCGAAGATGAACTTATAATTTTTTGGAACGTTGAACAAAGAAATTAATTATTTTAGCAAAAACACATTCAGCCCGCAGCACAGTCTGGGATCAAGTCACACCATTCCTTTTTTCAGAGCACATTGTCTACTCAAGATAACTGATTATTATGTTCACTTCCTTCCGTGGAATGTTCTAGAGGGTTCTTTAAGTTTCTGTAATTTTATAAATTGTTGCAAAAAGTGGTCCCAAATAACTAAATTATTGTTCCTGAATTAAATTTATCAGTTCTCATACCGGCATATATAGTGTACAGTTCATAGTACGAAGTGTATGCACTGTCTTATTTTAATTTATTAAATTTGATACAATATTTTCTGATACAAGTTAGTTTTTCAGTTCTTACAATATTAATGTTTTGGATGGTTTATATTACTGATACTATTAAATATTACTCGTTGAGTTTGTTTGCTGAAGACACTGACTGATAACATGTTAAATTTGGCGGTTGAAAAGGTAAACAAAAAAAAACTAACCTATTGAATGAACTTTTAAAGCTGACAGGTAGGCTGTGATTTGAATTTATAAATTATGAATTACTGATAAAAAATGACTGAGAATATGGTTCTAATAAATCTGGTTGAATTTGATAATGACTGGAAATCTGGCAAGTGACTGTACTGAGATGAATATATTTTTTCTTTAATCTTTCTTTAGCTGGTGTACTTTCTTAATTTGTTATGGCTTTATTAGTCAGATAATAGGTGCAGCATCACACTTTCTATGTATGTATTCACGGTTTTTTGGTTCTTAAATTTGACTCTCATTTTTGCTTGTTGCTCCTTCCACCAGGAGGCGAGTCTTGTTTTGGCCTTCAGGCAATCACAGACCTTCAATGAAGTTCAGCTTATCAGAGGACCTTTCTCTCTCAGCCCATAGTATCATTCTGTATTTAGTATATATTAAGCTACTTTGTACTTTAGTTTTAGTTTGTTTGAGATTGATAATGATGCAATAAGCGAAACTAGTATCTCATTTTTTTTATAAATAATATGGTTGTGACAACTCCATGTTCCAATGACAATTCGCAATTTTAATAAAATCAACAATTAGGATTCAACAAATCCATGATCTGTTTGATGTTGAACTCTATTATCCCCCAACTTTCTACATCCAATAGAAGGAGATTTACTAAATCTTCTTGAATTCCTTTCCCAACCTTCAAATGAATTAGAGTTTGAGCTAACTGAAATTAATGTTAAACTCGAAAATAAAAACAATCCAATAAAATCAACGAGTACGATACAACAAATCCATGGACCATCCGCTGTCAAAGTGTTCCATCTCCCAATTTTCTATATCGAATAGAAGGAGATATTTCCTGTAAGAAAAGCTTATAACCAGCCAGTACGTAAAAATTGGACAGGTAACAAAAGAGTGATGAAATAAACAATGGTGACGTTGCCCAGGTATAGAAGGACGCTTGCTTTTATTGAATCAAACGCGGCCATAGAAGATTACCGCACCCGATGTCTAATGGAGATCCAAAGCCTCCTTCGATTCAGGCCTCCAGTCTGTAAACTCCTGGGAAATCAATCAGCTTGAGGTTCAATCACTTATTCACTCACTCACTTTCTCAGTAACTCACTCACTCTTACTCACTTACCTACTCTTACTCAGTTGCTTACTCTTACTCACTTACTTGTTCGCTTACTCACTCGCACGCCCACGCACTTAACTCCTCCAGGGTCATCACCTTATTTTTCGCCCACAAACGACCTCCATTTGTTAGGATGCGTTACACCTCTGAACACTCTTCCATTTGTCTGTTTTTCATTAGTGGAATTATTTTCTACAAAAGAGCTATTAGTGAAAAATGAAAGTTTGTTGTTATTTTGTAATGAGATGGAAGAAGAGAATAGTTATTTATGTATTAACAGCGTGAGCGCGACTTTATCGCTCGAGCCAAAACATTTACCGCGTGACTCATAGCGGAGCGCAGTAATTTTGCGAGAGCGATGAAGAAGCTTCACGCGCGAATTGCATACAATATTTTTCCTACAACTGCAGTTCTGGATTCCAGCACAATAAAAGCTTGTAGTTTGTAACATCACAGACCATGCGCGGATTTGGTTAGCGTTCGCCATTGTTGAGGTTATGTGAATTTCACAGATTCCGTGATCCACCAATGAGAAGACATCAAAATCAAAACAGAAGCGTAAAGAAAACAGCTGGCGAGCGTAAAGTACTTTACCGCTTGCGGAGCAGTAAAGAAGTATTTTACAATTAGTTTTCAGTACGTAAAGAACTACTTTACGAGCAGTTGTAGGAAAAGAGTTTTTTAAGGCTGTGCGCAGGGGTTCTTATCATAATTTTCATAAGAAGTTTTGTGTACTTGTTACTATTAACGTAATAAAATGCTTGCTATTCCTATTAGAAGAATTTTTTCCATTCATTATTCAGGGGAATATGAGGGACCAGGGTTGATTTTTTTTTTGGGCCGCAATTCATCCCCACCCAGTCATTTTAAACCTCTGGTAATTTCCTTATTACTAAAAGACAAATGGGGAATAGAATGTCATATTTTTAACCTCAATAAAGCATTTATTTTTATCAGAATTCATTTTTTTTAAACTCAAATATCTCTGAGATTCAAAAAAAATAATACAGATGAAGCTAGATGTTCGATTGAAATAAAAAATATCTTACTTGTCTAGTTATCTCCCAGTTATATGAAAGTTCCAAAAAATTCAAAATAGTGAGATCAAGTGCCCCTAAAACGTAGCCCCTGCTTTGAAAAAGTTCAATTGTTTGGGTTAAAGATGATCAAATATGCAAGTATCAAACCTCTATTGAATATGTGAGAATTAGCTTGTATTCCGCTAATTATTGAATTACTGAATTATTGTGATTCCTCTTTCAAATTAAACGTAAGTTTCATTAGTGTAAGTTACATTTCTTGCTCATTTTTAAGTTAATGGTCAGTTAATATGGGAGAGAGAATGTTCACAATTCCCAAAAAGAAAAGCTGCAGCTTTATTTTCATCCAGTACTTAAATTTTTCATGTTTATTTATAGAAGTTATTCATTTAGCAAATACTTTTAACAATCTACCATCAACTGTTTCGAAGAATTCATCATATTTTATAATTATTTTGATAATAAATAATTTAAAATAATAGAATTAAATTGGCGACTTATAAAAATATGAACCTTTGTAAGACGATTTGTAAAACGATTTGGGTTATCACGGATTCAAGGTATGTGTTTTGGGTTTTGATTTCAGGTTATTCACGATGATACTCTATAATCAATCTTATGAGGTTATTTCAGTTACTATGGACTCAACGGTTGGGTTTTGGGTTATTCAAGGTGCATGAGGAAACTCTATAAACTCAACTCCTTTTTTAAATTAAGTAAATAAAACATATTTGAATTTTTGAATAAAAAATGGTTGTAATCATCATTCAGCAACCAGATAATATTTTCGACTCTAAAATTTTTATAAAAATTTAATATTATTAACAATTTTTAACTGTTTTTAGTGTTTCGTTTCGAGTCAACTTTTAAATTAATAGCGGTTAAGTGAGAAAATTAATTTCATTATTTTTCGAGTGAAGGTTTTCAGCATATCTTAAATTTTTATTCTGTGTTAACCTCAATGTTTTGGACAATGTAACGTATTCAAAATTTGTGAAGGGAGCAGTTTTGGACTTGAGTCTGTTGCACCTTCACACTCGTTGTAAATTTGTCACAATAAATAAATAAATAAATTATGTCATAAATTTGTTAAAAAAAACAAACATTATTGGCATTATCAGAAAATGGTAATTTTCTTTCAAATAATATAATCCACATAATATATGTATATTCCAGTTACATAACAAACCATCATTATTTATTATATATTTTTTGTTTTGAGGATGGAGCCCATATAGGTCTGAGAACTGCGCGTGAGTAATGAATCGTATGATGAATTAGACCTACAGTTTAGGTAGGCTCTGAACCACTGAGAAGTGATTTTACAGAGAGATCAGAGTCTTTTTTGCTGACCAATCGGTCACCCTCACAAAGAGGGCCCAGGAGTTTGTAGCTTATTTCTACCTCATTGAAGAGAAACCGTCTACGACTCATGGCTATCACTTCTTCCTCTATTATCATAAATAAATTAATCCTTGCATAATCGTTGCATAATTATCACGAATAAATTACTCATACACAAATAATGCCATCCAAAAACAAACAATTCTCCACCACCTCACAAAATTATTACCACGTTCAGTTCACCAAACAAACACTAGAGTGCGGTATTACAGCAATCAAAATCGGGAAGATTAATAACTCATTTTGCGGCAAGTGGTGCCGGTTATAATATGATGTGTAAGCTGGGATTAAATGGGAGTGTTCACTCTAAAATACCTACAATGCGATCAGATCGTTCAGCGATCTGTTGGCATTGGGTTTGCCGGGTTTTTGTTTTGAGGGGCGAAACGGGAGGTTGAACCGGAGTCCAAGAGGGGGTTTATGTGAATGAGGGGGGTATTTAGGGGGTACCAGGAGGTCCGTTATCGATAACCGATGCCGTACAAACGTCCGGCTGGTCATGGACGTCCAGTCTTGTTTTCTTTTTTCATTGTTTTCAAGCCATAAATTCATTTCGAACGTGGTACAAAGCCTTTTACACCGGAACGTCAAAAGCTGGCTCTTCAGGGTCTAGCTTTATTCTCGTGTTTGAACAGGTGGTGGGGATTTTTTAGGCTCGGTGGGAGTGGTGGGGGGCTTGCCGTTTTGGTTTTCTACAACAGCCGTCATGTGCACAGCAAAGAAAACCCCTAAGCTTGTGGGTTTTGAGGAGGGGGTTAGTTCAGCTGCAGTAGGTAACCCAATTTTGATTTTGATCAATTTGTTGTAACGGGAGAATACTACCAGGACAATACTTTGATCAATCTGAAGTCCTACCAGGAGTAGAGAGATTGATGAAGGGATGAAAAAAGATGATAAGGGAAAGACAGTATGTCTTTGAATAATTCTTCTTCTTCTTCTTCTTCTTTCTCATCCCTTATGCCGCTAAGCGTCGGGCTCCTTCAACCACTCTCTAAACCTTATTCTGTCCTGTGCCATTCTTTTAACCTCATTCATCGTTCTTCCCTTCCCGCTGCTATGCTCTTAACATACTCATTCCTCGTCTTCCTTCTGGTTTAGCCTCCATCACCAACCTTGCCTTTCGTTCCTCACTCATATGAGTTAAATGTCCATACATCCCTTGTCCAAAGCCATCTCACCATTTCCTTTCTTTTTAGTTTCACTTAGGCCCAATATCTTCAACTTATATTTCTCCATCTCATCGACCACCTCACATTCTTTCCCTGTAATAGAAGTAACATTCCATGTTCCAAAAATCGTGATTTGTTTCTGTTCCAATCTTTTCCTGAATTCCGGTCTATTTCTCTTTCTTATTTGTCTCTGAATAATTTTATTTCGCTCTATGTGGGTTACTAGCCCTCCAAAGAACTAGTTAGGTAGAGGGGCTGCCTCCTAGGGTTCCTAACAACCCTTTTGTGAAAAGAAATGAAGAAAGAAAGTTAGAAGAATTGGGCCAAGGTAGGCCCGATAGAAAGAGAAAAGTAGAGAATGACTCAAAGCTAAGTCAATGGAAAAAGCCATTCTAGAAATTTGATGCTCCAAAGCAGGAAGAAGATGAAGAAGAAGAAGAAGAAGGGACGGGGAGGAAGGGCTTTGAAGTGGCTGTTTGCAGTAGTAACTACTGGGCGATGGGATCGCCAACCCCTACGCCTACTTGAATAATTCTTTGTTTAAAAATGATGATTATATTGCGGTATTTTAAAATAGTAAATTGATGATTCAGGATAGAGGATAGAAAAACAGCTAAGTAAAGGAGAATTATATATGACAAGTTAGTTTGAAGTGACTGACAATTGAATAAACTGACAAATATACATAAACAAAATTTATTAATTTCGAATTCCTTTAATTGCTATTACTTTATACTGAAGACTTCCGCAATGGCGGATATTGACAACAGTATCGATTCCCATCAGCTGTTCAATACTGTTGTCAATATCCGCCATTGCGGAAGTCTTCAGTATAAAGTAATAGCAATTAAAGGAATTCGAAATTGATAAATTCTGTTAATTATATATGTATTGGTGATGATGATATTATTGTATAATATATCAATAATAATTTTTAAGACTTGATACTGTCACAAACCACTTATAATTATAAAACAGTACTATAGTTTCGACTCTCATGTCATTGTCAATCTTAATGAAACTAGAACTGAATTACTGAGTAGCTTTTAACACAGGTAGTTTTTGAGTAGATACCTCCTCCTTATCATCCTTCTCCCCCTTCACCATCACCACCACCACCCCCTCTTCCTCATCATCGTCATCCTTCGTTTTTTTCCTCCCCCTCACCATCACCTCCACCCCCTCTTCAACCTCATCGTCATCCTTCGTTTTTTTCCTCCCCCTCACCATCACCTCCACCCCCTCTTCAACCTCATCGTCATCCTTCGTTTTTTTCCTCCCCCTCACCATCACCTCCACCCCCTCTTCAACCTCATCGTCATCCTTCGTTTTTTCCTCCTTCTCCTTATCCTGCTCCTAATCCTTATCATCACACTCCTCCATCTACCATCTTCATCATAATTCTCTCAATCCATCCTAACCAATCTTTTTCCAAATGTCTTCGCCGATTTTGCGATTTTTTGTCTCATCCTCCTTCTCCTCCTCCACCTTCTCGTCAGCGTCCTCCTCCTCCTCCTACTCATCACCATCAACATCCTTTTTCTCCTTCTTCTCTTTCTCCTCCTCTTCCTCCTGCAACACCTACCACCCTCCTCATCCTTTTCCTCCTCTTCCTACTCCTCCTCCACCACCTCCTCCTCCTAGTCTTCCTCCTACTCCTTCATCACCACCACCCCTTTCTATTACTTCTCTATTCCTTTCTTATTCTTGGTCTCCTTTCCTTTTCTTTTTATTCTTCTGGTCTCTCGTTTCAAGTCAACTGTCTATTTCATCATCATGTTGCTACATTCTCCACTTATTCTTCTTTTCCTCCTTCTTTCTCTTATTCCTTTTTCTTCTACCTCTTTCACTTCTCCTTCTTTACCTTCTCATCTTCTTCCTCCTTCCTCTCATCCTCCTCCTTCTTCTCCTCTTCATTCTTATCTTTCTCCTCCTCCTATTCCTCATCTTCTCACTCCTTCATTTACCATCTTTATCACAATCCCATCCAATCTTTTTACTCACATTCTAGCAGATCTTGCGATTTGTTTGCAGCGGCTCTTTAAAAAGTGGAAAGAATTTATTGCCAAAACAAAGTTCCACACTTCCGTCTCACCCACTGTCTCTCTCTACCACCCATACTCTTAATCTTTTTCTATCATTCTCTTTAGCTCTTTCTCTCTCCCTCCCTCTGAGTTGTTGATACTGTAATCATTCATATACATTATAAATTTGCTCAAATATTCATCTAAATCTGAAATCCTCTTTCTTACTTCCTCACGATCTCTTTCCCACTCTCTCACACACTCTCTCTTTCATCCTACCATTGAAAAGAGTTATTTCGTTTCGACTTAGTGCATGTAATCTCTCAAAAACTACAAACTCGCTAAATCTCACTTGTAAATCCTTTCGCGTATGCCGTATAATAGACGCTACATAAAAGAAGTGACTTAGTCAAAACTTTGCCTATCGACTTGCCAGAAGTAAGTTTCCTTATTCAACTAGATATATTGTTAGTATATATCTATATATTTTCCGTGTCTGATGCATGAGGCTGAGACAACAATACAATCGCTATATTTGACGGTATTATTGGATGCAATTTGAATTTATAACATTTTCTCTACATAAAAAAAACTTGTATCTACCATATAAAAGAAACTTTAGCTATCAGCAATGAAAATAAATTAATAGGATAAATGTATTCCTCCATTCAAGAAAGTTTTCACATTGCTTACTAGGGCCTTCTCAGGAAATCAGAGCTGAATATTTGCAGTGCATGTATTATTGGTTGAAATCTGAATTTATCGCATTCGTTGAACATGAACAAATTTGCATCTATCAGATTGAACAAACTTTAGCTATTTGCAATGGAAAAAAATGAATAGAATAAGGAGTTTATTTCTCTATTTCAAATTATTCTAGTGAAACATTCTAGTTTAACGATTTTATTCATGCTCACCGATCAAGTTTTTATTGTATTGATGCGTTTATTAACTCATTTTATTAAATATAATATAAATTTTCAACCCAACAATCCCTTCCTGAGCTTGTGACTCACGTTATGGCGTGACGGCCGTTTCACTCTGATATTAAGAGCATCGTCAGACGACCCACAGTTCATTGATTCAAGGCATGAATTTGAGTTCGACCGTGATAACGTGAGTCACAATTTCTACTTGAAAGGGTTTCTTCAAGTTTTTATTATATATTAGTGGAAACAAGATGGATCTTCAACATCATAATCTACCTGAGAGCTTACATGATCCGTTTCCCATGAAAAAAATACTCTGTTTAAGAGTAAAGAAGTGTAGGCTCACTTTGAAATTAATTATGAGAATTAGTCGCATTTATGAAAATTATTCCTTCAGTGTACCTTGATTCGAGGAACTCTTGGAATGCATTTAGAATACAGGCATTTCAAGAGTCCTTCGAGTCAAGGTAGACTGAAGGAGCCGTTCATAAATACGATCATAGATCTGTATTATTTATGAAACTACAATTAAACTCAAGGAAAACTTGAAAAGCCTTTCGTGTAAATGCTTTTCGAGTCTCCCTTGAATTAAGGACGCCTCAAGGTAAGATCAAAATACGGCCCATAAACTTCACGTTGTGTGCAATAAACGTCATGGCCTATAAAATCAGTTGAACGTTCCACGAAACTGTAAATACTGTCATAAAATATCAGTTTCTTCATTCATGTGATGATCTGCTAACTTGATACATTTTCGTAAAGAGTTCCTTATTATGATTCAACAATCTCTTATTATCTCTATATATAAAAATGAATGTCTGTCTGTATGTATGTATGTTCCCTATAGACTTGAAAACTACTTGACAGATCGGCATGAAACTTTGGGAATATGTTGTGTGAATATTGGGGATGGTTTCTGACCATAAATTTCAATAGGGGAGCTAATAATTATTATTAATTAATCCATTTTATAGACCCAACCTACTGAACTTGCCGTCCAAATAGCTTAAAGGAACAGCTGATAGAAGTCAACAGTTTTTAATCATATGACAGGCCCCTTAGCGGCGTTATTTACGCTGTCTTTGAACAAGTCGGAGCCTTGCAATATGCAGGAAACATACGACTAGGTATGACGAAATGTAATTATGCCAGGTTGATGACATCTGTTAACCAATGCAGCTAGAAATTTGAAATGCAGCCTCAGCGGGAGGTGGCGAATAATAAAATTAAAAAAATTAGCTTCTACCCTTATAGTTGTAGGAGGTTTAAATTTGAAACGTTTCTTCATTCAGAGGTGGTGATTAAGAAAACAACGAAGCCTCTATGATCAGCTGGAAGAGCCCTAGGACTAACTTCTTTCCTAATTTGAAATGTAACCTCAGCGGAAGTTGACGAATAATAAAATCAAGGAGAATTTTTATGAGAACGCAGCAACGCGCGTCGAGCCAGCTAGTACTGTATAAAAGATGATGTGTGTATGTATGTATGTATGCGTATGTGTGTGTGTTTTAATATGTATGTTCCCAGTAAGTAAACTTCGAAACCGCTGAACCGATTTCTATGAAATTTTCAGGCACAATGTAGAATAGTCCCGAGATGGTTCCTTTGGAGTTTGGGAGTTCAGAAGTCCTCGTTGTAGGACACAAAAAGGAGAAATCTATCCTTAAAGGAACAGCAGATGGATGTCAACAGTTTTCAAGCATAATGTGGTGGCCATAGCGGCGTTATTTACGCAGTCTGCAGACTTACGCGCGTACTGTGTAGTTGGAGCATAGCCGTCATACAGGAAACATAATATGACTGGAGATTCAAAGCTAAGCTTATGTTTCATCCATTATTTCTTTGGTGGAAAAAAACAAAATTTTCTGATTGAAATTTAACCAAACAAAAAATAACATTTCTCATTTTTCAATAGATAGGCTCTTGCGGGAACTTGCCGGGTAGCGCTACAATAACTAAAATCCCGTTGTAAAACACGGGTGAACTGCTAGTATCAAAATATTCATTAAAAGCAGGCTATTAACTAAGTCAACGTCCCCACCTCTAGGATAGTTGAGTTATTGTTAGTTCAAGTGCTAACAAGCTTTAGAGTTTACATCAGCAAAACCTAATCAACTCCCAAAACAACTAAAAACATTCGGACAAGAAGCGACATTTTGTTGTTCATTTCACAACAAACAGAAATCTCCTCTCCAATTCAAAACCACATTAGTAGACAGTTCAAACAAAGAGTTTTAGCTACGTGAAGATGACGCTGATTCTAACCTGACAACTCTAGGTCTTCCCACTGAATGAAAGAATGATGTGGAACAAGCTGGGACATAGCCTAGAGGGCCGTTTTATGAACCTTCCCATTTGACTCTAAGGGCTCTTGAAATGCCCCAAAAAATATGTGACATTTGAAATTTCAAGAGTCCCTTCAGTAAAGACAACGTGAAGATTTTGGGCCGTATTTTGAACGTACCTTGAGGCCTCCTTAATTCAAGGGACACTTGAACAGCATTTACTCGAAAGGTTTTTCAAGTGTCCCTTGAGTTTCATTGTAGTTACATAAATAATTCAGATCAATGATCGTATTTACGAACGTTTCTTCAGTGTCTCTTGACTTGAGAGACTCTTGAAATGTCAAAGGACCCTTGGAATGCCTATATTGATACATTACATTTCAAGAGTCCCTCGAGTCAAGAGACACTAAAGAAACGTTTATAAGTACGGCCTAGAGTTTTCAGGTTGGAATTAGTGTCATCGTTAGGGCATCCAGTTTTGCCCAAACTCTCAATCTACTAAATTTGAGAGCAATGTTTTTAGAAAAACTTCTATATTCAGTTCAAGAGTTTTTTGACTTCCAGTATAATAATTCACAGTTATTTTTAAGTTGATGTTACTGGTTATTGTATCTTTACATTTAGAATTCTAGTATGTCAAGTACATTATTTAGAATTCAGTGTTTCAGACTCTGAATTTCAACATACTTTTGAACGAGACCTGGTGTACGTGACTGTATTTGATAGTCAATGAAAAATCAATTTCTAATTCTATCAATCATGAAAACATGCAACTGTGCTCAGTCACTGTGTGTAGACACAAAAAATATTTTTCCTTTCTATTACTGTAGATAGGCCTACTCTTTTTCTCGTGGCAGTATATAAAGCGCTATTTTTTTCAAGCCACATTGGTCTACATAAGTTTATCAATTAAGTAATTCTATCTAGATGTCTGGTGTTTTGGCTATTTTTTCTTAAATTTCTCTCCTTGACCTTTCTCCAGTACTCCTTCAATCTGTTTGACCTCCTTTGGCGCTCCTCGACGGAAATCACTGCTGCCCATCGTTTAATATACAGCGTTCATTTACAGCGCTAAAATAATTTTATAGAACTGTATAGCCTAACTGTATATCATACTGTATATTATAATATATTATATTATATATCATATTGTATATTATAATATATAATTATCTACGACCATGTCATAATGTATACATTACAGTTTCACAATTGATGCCAAAACAGCTGTCTTTTCGAAATGCTTTTTGAGACCCGTTGCATAAAGAGCTCATTATAGTACAGGTTCTACATTATAACACGGGTTCTGGACCAATCAGAAGCATTTTTGATGGAATCAATATCGTAATTCAATATTGTGAAACTATCAGCTGATTTCATCAAACTGCTAACCTAAGCTGCTTTAACCTAACAATCTACTATAACTTCTCATATTTGAGATGAGAGGTTAGGTAATCTCTGACAGTCACAGGTGAAATTAAATTGTTTTATTAAAATGTATACTAGTGGTCGTAGATAAAATAGTGTATGCAACGATTTTATTTGGCCATTAAGGCACTCGTGAGATATTTATAACACTCGCATTCGCTCGTGTTATAACTTACATCTAACTCGTGCCTTAATAAGGGTCAAAATAAATCGTTGCATAAACTACTATTATATATTATTACTGTATAATTACCTATTGTGATTCATTTTATGTGTGTAAACAACCATGACAGTAATTGTGCCTAGTAAAGGGGGGGGGGGCAGTCAAACCGCACTGTTTTAAGTATTAAAAAACGAATATAGAAACAATTTTTTCGTTACATATTGCAATAAATCAGAAGAACAAAGGTGGAAATTTGTATACAAACAGAAATATTTTCATTTTTGGAATACGACTTCAGTAAGCTCCATTTTGTAGGCTACACACTGTCTATATATTAAAATTAGTCTCATATTAAAATTCTCACTGACACGTCGCAGTACCGCCGGTGTTATTGCACGAACCTCTTGTTCAATCTGAAATTTTGATTCCTGTACTGTTGTTGGTTGAGTCTCAAAAACCGTAGACTTGAGATATCCCCATAGAAAGTAATCACAAGAGCTCAGGTCGAGTGATCGTGGAGGCCATTGAATATCCCCATTCCTACTGATTAAACAGTTCGGAAAAAGGCCCCTCAGAAGGTCCATTGGCTGTATGACTCGTTGCTCCATCTTGTTGAAAATAAGTGTATTCATTCACAGGAAATCGTTGAAGTTCTGGAATGGGGATTGTTTCCAGAATTTGAAGATAGCGAGCTGATGTTACTGTTACTGCATTCTGTTTTCCTTGAAAAGATATGGGCCAATTATTCCTTTTGAAGAGATAGCACACCAGACAGTCACTTTGGCCGAATGGAGAGACCGTTTGTGAAGTTCTTGAGGATTAACAGCAGCCCAATAGCAAAAATTTTTTTTATTAACATATCCGCACATATGAAAATGAGCCTCATCGCTCTTCCATAAGTTATGGGCGAGCAGCGGGTCGTCTTCAAATATCCTTAAAATCTGCTCACAAAAGCCAAAGCGGATAGGATAATCTCTAGGGTTCAAAACCTGGACTATCAGAATTTTTTACGGGTGTAAATGTAAGTCATTAAGTAGAATTCGTCTTACGGTTCGAGTTAAAATTCCAATAGAAATGCTGTGGCGCCTGACAGATCTTTGAGGGCTTCGTGCAAACGATATTCATACAGCCTCCACATTCTCCGGTGTTCGAACTGTTCTTACACTACCACCTCTTCTTTTTGTTGTTTCACCCGTTTTTTGTAAGTTTTTTCAGCCCAAACAGCAATGGATTTCCTGCTTGGAACAGGAGCATGAGGCGCAAGATGGAAATGTCGGCAGAATTTGAGTTGTGCACGTACTGACTTCGGCCATTTTCTAAATACGCTTTATCAGCAAAACCTCTTTGTTAACCAGTCCAACGCTGCATGGCTACTAAATTCCAATTGTGTAGAATGGTTAGGTCACCGCCTACTCCCCCCACTACTGACCCCTTCCACTTTACCAGCTTCGTGCGGTTTGACTGCCCCACCCGGTATATGGTTAGTACATATTTTTGAGTTTATCAACAATGTTAGACATTTTTTATTGAGTGATTGAGCAATTATTGGACAATTATTATCGAGTTACACTCTTATTATTGATCGGCCTATTGATAGTTATTTTGTACAGTGATTAATGTTGTCATGGAAATATTAAATAAATAAATGGTTTATTGCTAGAGACAACGGGTAGAAACCCTTTTTGCCTCCTTTACAGAATACAATTCACATTTAAAATGATACATAAGAAAGAAAAAGAGAAGAATGATATTAATTATTAGTTGGAAGTTGTTGAACTGTTCACTTCTTTATTGATTTTCTTGTGTGACAATATTACTGATCAGTGTCTGCTGTTGAGTTAATTGTGTAAATAAAGTGTTAGTGTTACTTTCAAGTGTTGGCAGCATTTTTTTAGTGATAGAAACCCCAACAGTGTGATATATTAGCGTAGTAATAATATCAATTGCGTAAAAGTAAGTGAAATTAACTTACCATCATCTTTATCTTTACCCATTGTAATTTATTATAATTGTTTGTGTTTTGAATCATGTTTCGAGGTTGGATTTCACAATTTGACATTGATCATGTCTCGTCAGCTTGTGAATACGTTCAATCCAGAGGAATTTCAAGAGATCCTCCAGTGACATTGAAGTAAATTTCATAAATATATGGGCAAGGAGAGCATCAAAGCAGCGGTGTTGTTAATCAAATTATAATACAATGTTGAAAGCTTGAAAAGCCTTCAGCAACAACTTTTAGAATAAATAGGTCCGTTTCGATGGACACGCCCCCTTACCCCTAGAATATAAAACAATCCTAAGCACCCCCAAGTCTCTTCCTCCCACAACAGCCCCCCAAAATACTCCCTAAACCCTTCCTGAGTTGGCAACAGAACGAAATCGAACTTTTAATGTTTCAAACCAGCCAGCCACACAAAGCGGCCACGTTAAAGCTTTGGCGGCTGTATAACTGTGTTTCAGGGCAGTAATTCATTTTAATAGCTTAGAAACAAAACTGCAATAAGCGGATGACCAATTTATAACTGAAATGTTGATATATTTCCAGCATGAATCCAATGGAAACGTCGGATAAATACAATGTTATACTGGATTTTTATCTCTTCTTACCAGCTAGAACTTTTGGATTATTTCCAACAACTTTTTCAATTCCTCACACTCAGATTCACTTTCACCTTCTACCTTCTTTGTCTTTCACTTTCCTTTTTGTGTTTTTCTGTCGCACTTTTTAGTGTCTCTATATGTCAATTTAAAATCGTACAGCGGAAAAGTCCCCAAGTGAAAATCGCTCTATTGGGTTAGAAATCCATGGAACGGTTTATTTTTGTTTCATTTGATAAGTGATTTTATCAAGTAAATATTTTAATACTGGTGAGTGATCCATGGAGCTTTTAATTAATTGTCACACTTTCTGTGATCACTCTAGTGTTCCACTTAGAGAAACACCAGTGCAATACACTGAAATCGATAGCAGAAGAGTCCATAGATAGAAATCACTTATTCAGTTCAATTGAAGTTGACACACTTTTGCTTCAGAATTGCAAAACTGAAATATTCTGTTGGATTCTACTATATACTATTTGATTTACAAGACAATAGTTTTATGTACATGTAATTGTAATTGATTTAATTGAACTAGCAATCCCCGGAATGATTTAATAAGGACCCTTATTAAAGTCATGCCGTTGTCCGTTCGTGGTAATGTCCCAGATATAGGACAATGTCGGCAGCTTATAGTAAAGAATACCCTACCTTAATGCACACATTTTTTTTGGGGAGGATAAAGCCCACATAGGTCTGAGACCTGTGCGTGGGTTGAATGAGTTGGATGATGGTGATTGATGAGCTGGACCTACAGTTTTAGGTGGGTTACGAACCACCGGGAAGTGATTTTAAAGCAGAGAACAGTGTCTTAATTATTAGCAAAACTATTTCGAATGAGTTATTTTTTTTTTTTTGGAGGATGATGCCCACATAGGTCTGAGACCTGTGCGTGGGTAATGAAATGGATGATGTTGATTGATGAGTTGGACCTACAGTTTTAGGTGGGTTCCGAACCACCGGGAACCTAGTCTACAAGTCTGATGCTAGTTAGCTAGTAAGATCATTTGAAACCTCTCTTATATTTTACCGGTATGAATACACAACAATGCCAAACAGTTACTGTAGACTCTGATAGCTCTTCAGGTAAGATTGCGAATATTTTAAACTATAGAAAATGACCACTCAGCATAATGGTACTTGAAGTAACTTGCTGAGTTGCCAAAATTTGCAGAAGTTTGTTTACAGAGGGGTGCATCGTTGTATATAAGGCTATTACCATCCTAATTTCATACCGATACAACGGAGTATCCAAGGACCCAAGGAATTTACATAGAATAATTATTATTTATTATTAATCGCTGTGCTGATAAACAGGCATATGCACCAATTAATTTCTCCTATTTGTACTAACATCATATTTTATACGCTTCCCGATTCAAAAAACATACACATCGGAATTTCTTGAAAAAGAGTTCTGTTTCTTCTTTTACTGCTTGTTCAACAGATCTCTCAATATAGATAATTTTTTTGTCTCAATATTTTCTCTGTTTTTTCTTAATTTAACGATTTACAATAGAGATTAGAACATTATCACAAATGAAAATGACATTACTTGCAGTGTGAAAATTGGGCTGAGCAGCAGCCTACATGATATTCTTCAATTTGATTTGTATTCAAAATGAACCAGCTGTGCAATGTTTCGATTTTACTAGCCAAAACTAACCTAGAGCCTGTAGTGGTGACCTGTTTCACTATCTTTTGTTATTTTTGGTAATACCGTAAGTTGATAAGATATCTAGTTGATAAAGATTTTTATAGTGTACAAGAGTTCCTTTCATATCAAAATTAAGCCTAACATCAACTAATTGATATAGTTACTATGGTAACTAGTGTATAAGATAGTATAATTGTTAATCTGACTTGTCTTATACTCCTCAACTGGAGTCTCCAAGACGTAATCAACAAAAAAAACGTTGCAGTACCGGTACTGTGAACTTTCTCACGAAACAATCGAATGAAAATTTCGATAATCGATATCTGCCAAACCCAAAGCTAAAACTAACTGTCCTTTCATATGGAATATTCACTCAGTCGATTGTTTTGTAAGATATTATGGGACTGCAGCGCATACGTATTACACGGAGGTCAATATTTAACAAACTTAACCTAACCTCCCAGATATCCGTGAATTCCTAGATATCGAACTCAATAACACTCCAACAGTAGCAATCTTCAAAACATTTCCATTAGCGAGACGTCACGTTCTAGTGAGGTTAGATCAAGCTTGTTAAACAGTGGGCTTCGTATAATACGTAACAGCTGCAGTTCCATATCTTTCTCACGAAATAATCGGCTAAGAGAATGGATAATCATTAGGTTTAGCTTTAGGTTTGATACAGATATCGAGATTTTTATTCGATTGTTTCGTGGGGAAGATATGGAGCTGCCCTCTACGTAGGTATTTTATTTTTATATTCAACCCAGAACTCAAAAATCGATAGCGAACTCACTTCGACCATGAGGAAGATAAGTACCAAGTTTCAAGAGTCTAGAATCTTCCATTCAAAAGCTATAGCGCGGACGGACGGACAACGGCATGATTTCAATAAGGCCCTGTCATGCCCTTAATAATTAAGTATCCAAAATCATAAGAAGGAATGATCATTACCTGTTAGCAGTGAAGAAAACATCAATTTGCTACGAAGTAATCCATGCTTTCGGACTCGATCACGGTTTTATCGTAGCACTATCACTATTCCACTTCAACCACTGATTTATTATCACTATCACACTGATTCATCAAGTATTCCGAACTATTTACCACCAAATAATACGTTTCAAAGTAAAAAGATTATCAATTTTCAGGTTAAGGTCGCGAGCTACCGAACGCGAACACGGGACTGCAAGACTGCAAGCAGCAACAGGAAAGAGTTGAGTTTGTAGGAGTGAGGACTGATGCGTGGTTGCGATCGATGACGCAATCAATACAGATCGACAGGTAGCGCCGTGACGCGTCTGAACAACGACGCTCGGCAGTGTCGTTGGCGCGAAGATTTGAATTACTATTGAGGACCCGACGAGGAATTCAATTCGTGCTGTTGTCCATCTGTCCGTCCGTGCTCTAGTTTTAAAAAGAAAGATTCTAGACTCTTGAACTTGGTATATAGCACCCTCCTAGTCCAAGATGGCTATCGATTTTAGAGTTTGAGTTCGAATATGAAAATAATAAACTATGATGTAAAACAGAATACAAGATAATGTGAAGAATATTAAGTAGGCTGCTGCTTAGCTCAATTATTATTATCAACTTTATTTTTGCAGTAAAAGCATTGTCGTTTTCATTTTTGATTGTGTTGAAATCTTTCTTAAATATTATTCTAAATTATTGAACTAAAAAAAAAATTATAATAGACTTTGTAATAGGGCACAAGCATTCCAACACAACTAAATACTGTACTTTATTAAATTTAAATTCGTCAGGTTCTTGGATACTTTGTTGTATCTTACTCTTATTCTTTATGGCCGTACCTTCTTTTCTATTCTTGTATCTTGTTGCTCTTATTCTTTATTGCATAGTA
This sequence comes from Conomelus anceps, assembly GCA_948455865.1. Classification (NCBI taxonomy): domain Eukaryota; kingdom Metazoa; phylum Arthropoda; class Insecta; order Hemiptera; family Delphacidae; genus Conomelus; species Conomelus anceps. Next base: position 54,772,094 of record OX418223.1, on the reverse strand, counting down.
TGATAGACTAGTATTTTTTTTCTGTGAACAGTAGACCTCACGCCCAAGAATAAGGCTGGTTGCAAACAGGAACATACACGAAGTAATCAATGATAATCACCATCACAAATTCAAACACAATTATCAACCAAACCCTTGATTCCATTTGCGTAGTGTATTATTTATGTCTGTTTTTCACTGTTCACTCCGTATAACATCACCAATTTTTATTTTTCAGACTGCTGATTGCGCAAATCAGATTAGATTTCACATTTGATGTATGAATACATTGAACAATATTGGTAAATTTTTATAATTATCATTCACCTGTTATCACTAATTGTTTATCTACTTTATTTTCATATTAGAAATGATTTGATTCACTCAAACAACTATGTTATTCACAAGATTGTGTTGAAATCAATTTGAGTAATTACTCAAATTCAATAAATATTGTTTTATGAATTCATCCATCAGACATGTGAAATCTCTTCTGGTTTGTGCAATCAGCTGTCTGGAAAACAGAAACACAGCTTTGGTGATGAGATACTGATTGTCTTTTTGTAAAAAAATAGACATGAAATAAATTATGTAATTAAGGGTTAAGTCTGATGGTTGTGCTTAGTTTTGCGATGGTGATTATCATTGAGTACATCGAGTTTGTTTCTCTGTGCAAGCACCCTTATACTTAGTAGTGAAATCTACAGTTCTCAGAACTACTGGTTAATACTTAGCAGACCAGTTGCCTAGTCTTCCTCTATTTATTTTTCTAAGGTTGGCAACAGAAACAGAGTAGTAGTGATGGTGGTAAGACTGTGCAGTGAGTATCCTTTGGTGCCATAAATTACCCGGGAAAGAGAACAGGTGGTTCGGACTGCACGCATAAATCACGTGCGATCGTCTTTCGCGCGCTAGCGTTCCTGTGCGTTGGTGCGAGGAAAACCGAAATGTCGTTGGAGGGTTGATGGTGTTGTGGGTGAGGGTCTAAGGGGGAGGGGTGAAAGGGGTTGTCTTGAATAATTGGACAGCGGTGTCTCTTCTATAATCGAATAAAATCGTTCAGTGAAGGATTTGGGGTTTGTTTGTTATTCTGTCAAGTTGATGGTTGAGCTTTGATCGAAAAACTTCAATGCAAGGGGAGACTTTGCTCGCAAGGAAGTCCGAATGCTTGTTTGGAACCCACATAGAATTGTAGATCCAGCCAATCAATCACCATCACCCAACTCATTTCCCAAGCACAGGTCTCAGACCTATGTAGGCTTCATCCTCGAAAGTTAAAGATTCGATTGAACGTTGCATTTAATTCTTGAACAAAATATAAAATCCGAAAAAATTAAGAACAAAAACAAAGGAAATATGAAAAATAATTTTAAGAAGAGACTTTATTTAATGTAGAAGTGCATTGACAAATCATTTTTTCCATACCCGATTTCATTTGTTGTCAATAAACAAATAAATAAAACTTCGCCATTAATCAATTCCGTTCAAAAGATTTGTGGGGTGGTAAGACTTAGGTTAGTCATCTTGGTAAGACAAGATGAAAAAAATTTCATCTTGATAAAAAGTATTCGAATAATTGTAATCATCTCAAGAAATCGAAGAGAAAAATCTAAACCAAATGAAATCATTTTATAAAACAGTATAATAGTATTATTTTATAATACAGTATTATAGAGAGTCTTTTTCTTTGAGCACCATTATTGAGGGCCAAATCTTCCATCATCTCCAAGCAAATTATTAGTTCCTTTCACAACAGAAAATCAAATCCTCACTGGATTTTAAAACAATAAACGAGAAAAGAGCTCCTAATTTCACTCGAGGATCTCAAAACCAAGTTGGGAAGTTATCACGAGCTGAGAACCACTAGACTCAATGACAGATAGAACCTACTCAATGTCAGATAGAACAGATAGAACCTACTCAATGACAGGGAATAGTAAGACTAGAAGTGATGATTAATGGGATACTAAAGAAAAATAAAAAAGAGAAATATAAGATAAAGTGCACCAAGGAAAAATACTCCAAGATAAAACTTTTATTTCATGAAATTAAGTGGTCCAACGTGGCTTAAAAAAATAGTATCATATAAAATCCAGAAAAGTTTACATTGGTGCTCATATTCTAGAATAGAATAATATATTTAAAAAAAAAATCAATATTAATTGAGATAGTATCCCCGATTGATTAATGTCTTCTGATTAACATGATTCTACTTTCAAGATTAATAAGGAGATTCAAGATGCTTATAATTGAAGCGATCCACTATTTTTTATCAATTATAAACAGCATCCTGATAACAAATAAATTATTGTAATCATCTCAAGAAATCGAAGAAAAAATCTAATGCAAAATTGATTTTCAACCCATACACATTTTGTCTCCGTAACCAATATTAATATTGAAGAATATCAATTTCGGCTGGAGTATAAATCTCGATTCTGATCGATAATTAATTCATTATTAATCAAATCCACTCATCAAATTCACATCAACACTCGTTGACTCCCCCCTACTCAATTATTCTTGACTGAACACCCATCAATAACTATCCAATAACTCCTCCCACACCCGCTATGAGCTCCCCCTCCCACTCCTACTATGAACTCCCACTCCCGCAATCCATAACAGACCCTCCCCTCCTCTGATTACCACATATTTATCATCCGTTTGCGCATTTCAATCGGTCGGTCGTCCACTAATCCTCTTCTGATAGAATTCGAAAACATTACGATGATTTATTCGTAGCCAGCGAAGCATTTCGTAGCGTACCACCTGTCGGGAACTAGAAATTTACGGTCTTGCTGCATTTTGTCAGGGTATACACGTCAAAATACCGCTCCGACACGTTCTGTAAGCTGTGCTTGCCTAAAAAATTCGTACCAGTACGTTTTGTAGACCGTGCTTACATCTAAATACAGCTCCGGCATGTTTTCGAGTCTAATTTCACGTTAAAATGTCATTACGGTACGTTTTCTGGCTGAACTCACATCAAAATTCCACTCTGACATGTTTTCTAGTCAGAATTTCATTCCGGTATGCTATCTAGTCTATCACTACGTTTCAATATTGTTACATTCTCGTGCCGTATTTACGATAGAAAACTGCTCTGGTACGTTTAGTAGGCTTTACTTGCATCTAAATACCGCTCCAGCTCGTTTTGTAGGCCGTACACACGTCTAAATACCGCACGTTATATTTTCGTACTGTAACAGTATTTTAATACAAGGGCGAGTTGAAAAACCTGCTGGAATGAAATTTTGATGTAAGTACGGCTAGAAAACGTACCTCAAATATATTTTATAGTATGGATTGACTAGAAAACATGCCGGTGCGGTATTTTAACGTGTATACCGTCTCAAAACTTACCTTGACGGTATTTTCAAGTGGGGATTGACTGGAAAATCCCAACTTAAAAATACCGCCAAGGAACGTTTTGAGGCGGTATACACGTTAAAATACCGCACCGGCATGTTTTCTAGTCAATCCATACTATAAAATATATTTGAGGTACGTTTTCTGGCCGTACTTAAATAAAAAGTTCATTCCAGCACGTTTTTCAGCTCGCCCTTGAGTTAAAATACTTTTACAGAACATTTTCAGGCCATACCTGCGGTAAAATCTCGCCCTGACAAGCATTCAGACGCATCCCTGTGTATGGGGTGAACCCGATATCATAGAGTAGGCCCAATTTGTGCCGGGAACCAGCATAAAAACGCAAGGCGAATTTAATATACTACTTTATAATATTCTATACTACATATTAATTTTGTCACAATAAATAAATAAATAAATATTCTACTACTATAATTCTTCATGCCTTGATATACCACTATGAACTCTTTTAACCACTATCTAACTCGAGTGATAATTGTACCTTTGTTGATTCACTCTTTGAGAAAATCTACAAGACTTAAGCATGGGAAATGATGTATTAAGAAGAATTAATTTATTCAAATTGATAAATAAGTAAAATAAAAAGAATAAATCGTTACCATAGAAATAATACGAGAACATTTCGTAGTTACCTGTTACGGTTATCTACATGGTTATTGTTAGTAAGAATGATTTTTGTTGCCTATTATAGTCTTATTTATAGTTTTATAGTTTTTATTTTGTGTTCTCTCCATTTTTTTTTGAACCGATGACGTGGCGACTAAAATTCTAATAAAAAGTTAATTTGGAAAACTGCTGAGCAGTCAGTTTTTGTGCATAGCTGAGATATTTAGAGGACTAGCTATCACTTGCTGGCGAAGGTTACTCATTTTGGAGGCAGATTAGAATGCAAATTAAATCAGGAAATTGAATTTCGCTTGCATTTCTTAAGGAGGAAATTGCATTCCTCAGGCCAACAGGCGTCTCTTAGCATCAGGCGGAATTTCAAAATTTCCCAAAACAACCCTTTTCCCTTTTGTCCCCGTACCGCCTTCAAAATAGACCTAACCTACCTGAAAACGACAGAGATCTTCAGCCCACAACTGGGTTGAAATTATTACAAATTTCGGGTCTATCACTCAATCAGAAGTTGGTTGTTGGATCTGGAAAGGGAACGAAAGACATTTGCATTTCCTGAACCTGCAATTTGCATCTTATGGACTATTGTTGAGAGGCGAAGTGATAGAAAGAGGCGGGGATAGATAGATAGATAGAAGATAGATAGAGAGAGAGAGAGAGAGAGAGAATGAGGGAGAGAGAGATTAGATTACATTATATTTCTTTATTCATGTAAATTTACAAATTTGCATATGAATGGTTAAAAACAAAATTATCAACATCACATAGATATATACAGTAGTGAACTCAGAAAATACTATTTTTATAGTGCTAAGAATTATGTACAATGATCTCATTTGTATGATCTTAATGATATTAACTATGGTTATGACAATCTGAGTGATGCAATTACATTAAATGGAGAAGTTTGGACAAAGAGTCCTCTAATCTCGACACAAGGGAAGTGATAGCCGCGAGCCGTAGCAGGTATCTGTTCAATCAGATAGATAAGCTGCGTTCTGTTTGTAACGGTGACCGATTAGATTGGCCAGCAAAAAATACACTGTTCTCTGCTGAAAATCACTTCCTAGTGGTTCGGAACCCACCTAAAACTGTAGGTCCAACTCATAAATCACCATCATCCAAGTCATTAGCCACGCACAGGCCTCAGACCTATGTGGGCTTCATCCTCAAAAAAAAAGATAACCGAGAGAGAGAGAGAGAGATAATAGAATAGAATGGCTGCCTTTATTTATTACTTATAATTTATAGATAATAATTTATTATATAAATCTCTAACACTACTTTACAGTCACCTTGATTTGTTCAATTAGGTGCGCAGACTGTGTTCTATTGATATAAACTACTAGAATATTAGAAAAAAATAAATAGAGTGACAAATATAGTTCATCAATGAAAGATACACATCTTCCTGATACCTTTTCCAAATTCCAACTTCTCACTCTTGGGCTACTGTCAAGTCACTCAGCCTCTCACTTTCTATTTCATTCTCTTTGTCATTCTCTCTCACACACTCTCATTCACTCGCACTCTCTCTCTCTCTTCCTCTCTCGCTCTCTCTCACTCTCACCGAAGAATTCCTCCTGCATATGAGCCAGCAAGTGGAGAAAGCGGTCGAAGCAGCGGTTACTTCGGCTCTGAAAACTATTTTCGCCGAGGTCGAGGCCTTAAAAGACGAGAATAGAAGGCTCAACGAGAGGATCCGGGAGCTCGAGGAGGACTGCAACTTGAAGGTCGACGACCTTGAACAATATGGTCGGCGACAGTGTCTCCGAATCTTCGGTGTTCCGGAAAGAGAGAAAGAGGACACTGATCAGCTTGCGCTGAAGGTGTTGAACGAAAAACTAAAGCTGAACGTCAAATTGGAGGATATCAACCGCTCCCATCGGGTTGGTAAACGCCAACCACCTGCAACCGGCCAAGCCAAACCCAAGGATCGCCCGATAATAATTCGACTCTGCAGCTACAGGACAAGGCGAATGATCTTCGATGCCAAGAGGGGTCTCAAGGGAACCGGCATCACCATCCGGGAGGACCTGACGGCGCAGCGACTGAGGATCCTGAACGCAGCAGCCGACCGCTTTGGACACCGTCAGGTCTGGAGTCAGGACGGACGTATAAAGATCGCAATCAATCACGGAGGCACCAAGAGGGTGCACACCGTCGAGAGGATGGCTGACCTCTTAAAAATAAAGGTGAGCACCTAAATAACTGTTCTAAACAGCATTCTCTAGCAGTCTAAGTGTAGTAGTTAAATTATGCAGCCCTCCACTAAGGCTCTTAGCCTCATATGCATATCATTTAAAACATATTATTTAACAAAAACTAAAGCAATAGCCTCATATTTAAACTTATTCTAACCCTCTTCGCCTCTTTACTACACCTCAGGTTATACTAAGAGCTTTGAAACGAATGCACTCACTTTCAATAGTCGTCACATGACTCATAAATAAGTTATCTTACTCACTTTGTCTCCTCGTTAAATAATTATTTTGCTTAGCTTTATAATTCATAGACCAATTACTCATATTTTTTAACTATCATAATCTAGAATCTAAGTCTGTCATTTTGTAATCTACACGAATGAAGTGAATAATCTAATCTAATCTCACTCCTCTCTCTCTCTCTCTCTCTCTCTCTCTCTTGGTACTCATAACTGAAATTTTTGCTTGAATTACTGATTGGAAGGATTCAAGACTAGGATTGTTGCCTCATTACTGTTAACAGTACATTAAACAACCATCACGAATGAAGTGAGTGTATACAGTAGATATGTAGATCATTTAATTGATTTAGATCACTTCAATTATTATAAATCAACCGTAATTTACGATAGGAATGTACTCTTAAACTTTATATATAGGCCTTCCTACACATACATATCCGGCCAAAAATGGATTTCAATTTTACTATCGATGCTGTGAACTCATAGCAGCTATAACGACTAAATTTTTTATGATTAATATCATTGATTAATGGTTTTAACTTGGCTTTCATAGTTAATAACATTCTATATTATGTAGGGTAGGCTTGAGGGAGCCACTTTTGAATGGGGATTGACTCGCGTTGTGGCGTGGCGGCCGTTTCGCTCTGTTGTCTGGAGCGTCGTCGGGCGGCCCGCGGTGCACTGGCTTGAGGTGCCTTGGGTAACTTAGGTAAGGTGACTTAGGTTGCCTTGAGTCGGTGTGCTGTGGGTCGTCTGGCGGTGCTCTGGACGGCAGAGCGGGGCGGCCGTCGCGCCGTGGCGTGGGTTAGTTTCCGTTTAGGAGTGGTTTTTTAGGTTTGTATTACATATTAGTGGAAACAAGATGGATCTTCAACATCATTCTATATTATAAATGATTTGAATAAAAATTAAGATGTCAGTTCGATAAATAATGCTTCGTTCCTATAATTAGATTGTCTCGTCATATATCTCCCGTTGAATTATTCTATTTATTTTCAAGAGTTTCAGAACAGTATTATACTTCTATCACTCTGTAACTGAACAAAAATATTACATAATTAGTGCTGAATAATTATTATCTGTAATTTCCATTACTTTCAAAATATCGAATTGATTAGCCTACATTTTTTGTTTTCATGATATCACTCAATCTTTATCTCACAATTATTATAAGATTCGTTAAATTGCTGGAATGATTGATTAATTTGTTATTGCATCTAATTCATTTACTGAATTTTCTTCTCTCTATCACAAACAGATGATCTCCCTCTCTGTCTGGCAAGCTTGGTATTGAAATAATTACTTTTTTCTTCTAACATTACGTATACTGAGCTGTTATCTATACTTTCATTTCCAAAAAACCTGTGCTGTACCTTTATTAATACTCTTTTACTTTTCTACTTTTATTACTCATTCTCACTAAATCTAGAATTCTTGTCTTCCGTGTAATGGAATAATGACTAGTTCCATTAATACTTTCCTCAGGTATTTTGCTGTTGTTTCTGCTCTCTCTTTTTTCTTGTTACAGTTGAACTGGTTAATCACCGCTTCATCAAAACTTGCTGTCATTCCTCACTACCAAGAACATCACTATCCAGTATAGGGCTGCATCATACTCCTGCACAGACTAGGATCACCTGCTGAAAATCATCACCTCTTCGTTGTGTAAATAATAATCGAACTGTGACTGATAAATTGTGACCATAGCCGAACTGACGATGCATCCTTTATGCACTCGCTCAATCGAGAGACTTTGACTGTTAAGTCACCTAGGTTAAGTAATCTTAGTTTTCATTTCATTTTCACTGTCATGCTTTGCTCTCTGCTTGGACCGACGTTGGTATGTAACTACAATTATTATGCTCCCCACTGATAATCCAGCTCGCTCCCTCTCAATTCATGATAATCGTAGTAGTTTGAATAATAATTACCATAACCCAGACACGGGTCTCATTTTATCGAACAGGCTTCGGCCCTACGACAAAGTTCTGAAAGCCGCGCACCTTAATGTTCAATCTCTTAGTTGTCACATAGACGAACTCAGAGAAATCTTCCGTTTTCAAAATTTCAGTATTATTGGAATCTCGGAATCATTTTTAAAGCCTAGTATTCCATCCAAACAAGTTGAATTGCCCGGTTATACTCTTTACCGTAATGATAGATTGAATAAAGCATGTGGCGGCGTGGCAGCGTACGTAAAAGAAAATATAAAGACTAAAATATTAACCACATCTGTACAAGAATACTCTGCCAGACCTGAATTTATGCTACTTGAATTATCCTTATCCAGTTCTGATAAATTACTAGTTGGAATATGCTATCGCCCCCCAAAAATAGGTCATTTCTCAGATTTTGAAAATGCGTTGCTCTCTTTCATGCCATTTTATAGCCGTATTCTAGTGATGGGAGATATGAACACTGACCTGAACATGACTAATTGCAACTTTGACTATTACCAACTGACAACAATCTTCCAATGCCTCAACATGACTATTCTACCACTAGACCCAACTCATCATACTAATGAATCTGACACACTCATCGACCTTCTCATAGTTAGTGACCCCAATGAGGTTATACACACGGGTCAAATCTCTGTCCCAGCTATTTCTGGACATGACTTGATCTACTGTGTGCTTTCTTATAAGCCACCTAGACCAATGCAAAAATTTATAACATATAGGGACTTTAAACACTTTGACGAAGCCGCTTTTTTGACTGATGTAACACAGACTCCATGGCATCAAATTGAGGCCTTACCCTCAGTAGATGAAATGGTTGAGACTTTTGAAAACTGGACTCTCAATTTATATGACAAACACGCACCCTATGTAACCAGAAGAATAAATAGAAAACAACGTGTACCGTGGATGACTGATGAAATACTAAAAATGATGGGACAAAGAGACAAGGCTCATAGAAAATTTAAAAGGAAATATGATTTGGATAGCTTAATTGAGTATCGAAGTCTCAGAAATAAAGTTAAACAACAGTTACGTAACTCAAAGATTAGGTACTTGAATTCATTTATGACAGACAACAGACAAGACTCTTCATTATTATGGCATGGAATAAAAGAATTTGGCCTTGGTAAACAGAAAAATCGTACTCAAATTGACTTACCACTAGATGATATAAATGAACATTTTGTTTCACATTCGAATCAACGTGATGAGACAGTCATCAGTAATCATATTAATGATCTAAATGATCAGGTAACAAATTCAAACATACCACTAGCTGATCAATTCCACTTTCATCCGATTTCAGAACAAGACACTTTTAAAGCATTTCAACACATTCGTAGCAATGCTACTGGTGCAGACAAAATTTCAATCAAATTTATTAAAAGAATGTTATTTGCAGTCCTACCGACTATCACATTCATTTTCAATAAATCTCTTGAAAATGGTAATTTCCCTGAAAATTGGAAGCTTGCTCTGGTTCGTCCTTTAAACAAAGTTGCCTCTCCCATTAAAGTTGAAGACTTCAGACCAATCAGTATTTTACCTGCCCTATCCAAAGTACTTGAGAGAATTGTTCATGCACAAGTTGTGGAATTTCTAGAGCATAGTAGTAAACTTCATAACTTTCAATCTGGATTTCGAAAATGTCATTCAACTGAAACAGCTCTACTGCGTGTCACTGATGATATCAGGTTGGCTATGGACCAACGAAAATGTACTATCTTAAGTCTGTTTGATTTTTCTAAAGCATTTGACACTGTAGACCATAGAGTTCTTCTAAACAAGTTAGCTATTCTTGGTTTTAATCATAAAACACTGATATGGTTCAATTCCTATCTTACAGGTAGAAAACAATGTGTATCTGTTGGTGATAACAGGTCAAATTGGAAAAATGTTATACATGGTGTTCCTCAAGGATCCATTTTAGGCCACCTACTGTTCACTCTGTATGCAAACGACCTTCCTTCTGTTATCAAGTTTTCCAGTTTTCATACATATGCAGATGACCTTCAAATTTATGCAAGTTGTTCTACCACAAAAATAAATGAAACAGTAGAGAAAATTAATCAAGATATAAATTTAATAGTTGAATGGACTAGGAAAAATGGCCTCAAACTCAACCCCATTAAAACGCAGCCCATACTAATTGGATACTCACGCATAGTAAACAGCATAGACTTGAACTCAATCCACAAAATTACTGTTGATGGTAATGAAATTCCCTACTGCAGCTCAGTCAAAAACCTAGGTATTATCATGAATAAAACACTTGACTGGTCAGAACAAGTAAATAAAACATGTAAAAAGGTATTTTCAGCCATGCATTCATTGAAGAAATTGCAAGATATTCTTCCTAGAAACATTAGATTATTATTGGTTAAATCTCTGATCTTCCCACACTTGATGTATTGCAATTCTGTACTAAATGACATGCAAGTCACTCTAAATGATAAACTGCAACGCTGCCAAAATTATTGTCTACGGTTTGTTTACTCTCTTGAACGTCATGAACGGATCACTCAAGCCCACATTGCTAGCTCAACTTTAAAACTACCCGAACAGAGATTATTTCGAATAGTCAAACTTCTTAGAGATATTTTAAAATATGGCAAACCAAACTATTTCAAAAATGATTTTAAATTTGTTTCTGAAGGTAGGAGGATAGATGTTTCACATACTAGAACCGGAGAAAATACTCTAAGGATACCGAATCACCGAACTACCATTTATACTAAATCTTTCCTTGTTAGCGCCTGTCGTGCTTGGAATGCACTTCCCAATCCTATTAGATCCTTTGAGAGTCGAGTGGGCTTTATCTTGGCATTGAGAAAATATCTTTTTGAGAAAATGACTGAGTCTGTTCAACCGTAGAGCAACTGCATCATTCATCAACTCCATAAGCAATTTATTCACCATTCAAATCCTTAATGTCTTAGGGATCTTAACTATTATAATCCGTAAAATATTAACTTATGTATAAAAAGTTTTCGTTTTACCTTTAATGTCTAGTGTAATATTAACCACTATCACCCCCTATTATTCCTCTTAAATTATGATTTTTTTTTTTTACTCACTTTCATATTAGGCCTAATGTTTAACATAAATTATCTCATTTGTAAATAATCTCTTTTTCTGTCTCATTGTTTTACTCTCAATCAGAAAATATCAATCCATAACCTCTATTATTATTGTAAATTAACTCTATTAATCACTTTGTTCTAATCATTCATATCCTTTAAATAATTTATTCATCTTATTTTAGTTTTTGACTTTCATACCGTTTTCAGTTTATTATAGCCTACGGTCAAGTGTTGATGAGAAGGATATTCTTGAATATCCTCTTCCAAGAATGGACATTTATATGTTCAAACTTCGCCGTTTCATGTAGATACATCACAATCATATTATCTTTATCAAATTGCATCTTATACTGTATACATATCATTGATTAATTCTTTAGTTTAGATTTGTAAAAATCATAGAACAACAATTACAGTACTTATATATTTTTAACTATCATAATCTAGAATCTAAGACAGTGCATTTTGTAATCTACATGAATAAAGTAAATAATCTAATCTAATCTAATCTCTAGATATAAATTCATACGTAGTCGTCAATCACAGACGATATTCTAGCTCAGCAAACGGATATTGAAGGGATCCCTGGCTTAGACAGGCCATTTCCACTTCGTCCATCCCCTGAACATCCTTCACTTCACTCCAAAAGCAACGGACATGAGTCTTGGATTGAGGAAGCATTGGCACATCCACCATATACCACCTCACGTACCAGCTGGCACCATGACAAAACCATCTGGCACGAGACTGCCAGAGCTCTCAGCATATGTGACACCAAAATTGGGTCGATCTTTGGGAAAAGTGCTTTTCAGCCAGAAAATTGAGAACGCCAAAAATATATTGTGGGTCTTTGTAGACGTTTTTTGTTGTTTGAAATGGAAAAAGTTGAGGAAGTTGGGTTTCTTCGACATTGGCACAAATTTACTCCAAAACGACTAAACTCCAAATTCTACCCTAGAAAAATTAATAAAAAAATTTGTTCCAATTCCTTTCTGTACAAATTTTCGTCTAGTGCTTATGTGATTGCCAAGGGGGCTCCAAATCCTCAAAGCCCCGCACTTTGCTACGTCTAAGATACTGTTCTACTGTAAAAATTCGCTCTGTAAATAATGAATAAGTAAAAACTTTCATGATATAACTTTTAGTTACAGTTTTTCTCGTCGTAATAGAATTTAGTTCACAAAGTCTCGTGTAACAGTTCCCAGCATATTACTGGAGATGGAGAAGAAGATGGGAAAGGAGAAGAAGAATATGGTGAAGAAGGAAAAGAAGAAGAAAAAGAAGAGGAGAAAGAAGAATATCGATAGAATACGAAAAAAGTGAGCTACTTGCCTAACCTTGGCCTTGGCCGTGACACTACGCTTGACATTGCACTGTTTGGTTTCAACGACCTTGAAACAGAGTTGAAGCGGTATTTAAAAGCATTTGTTGGGAGTCACTTTTGTTCAAAGTATAACATCAAATTAAAGCTGATAGTTGAATTTTCCATCATATGAAATCATCAATTAGAATACAAAATGGAAGACATCAGAATGAAAATATGAAACATCTCCGAAGAACTGGTAGTGGCTGAATTTTTTTTGGAGATTACGTTTTGGAGACTCTAGTTGAGGAGTATAAGACAAGTCAGATTAACAATAATTATAAAATTATATACACCTGTTACCATAATTACTATATCAAATAGTTGAGGTGAGGCTTAGTTTTGATGTGAAAGGAACTCTTGTACACTATAAAAAGCTTTTGTAATGTTGAGTAGAATATGAAATGAGAATATGAAATATGAGCAACAACCTTTAAGTGAATGTTTTCTCCAGTGAGTCTTTATTTCGATCCAATAACAAACTCTCATCACTAAGACAGCTGATAATATTAATGATGAATACATCTGTGCTTAACACTACAGCTTTATCATCTAAATAATTTTTCAATTGTTTTTTAAATATTTCTATATTTTAAAGACTCTTTAAAAATTGTGGTAGCTTGTTGTAAAGTTCCTACCAAAATAACAAGGTTTTTGTTTGAATAAGCTACTATTGTGACTCACCAAGTGATAATCTCGTAAGCTTCTTGTATTATAATAGTGTTTGTCAAGAATTTGGTAAAATCACTCTTTTTCACATATGAAGTACCTTCATACACCTTATATGTTAAAATCCTATCAGAGCTTGCCTATTTATCTATTATAATCTGTCATTCGTCTGTCATAATAATGTTATGAATGTCATAATCTGGCATTTATTTGTAATAATCTGTCATTAATCTGTCATTTATCTGTCATAATCTGTCATTTATTTGCCATTTGTGGTCATAATCAATTTTTTTTATCAAGTAGCGCAGAATAGACTCATTTATGCAGTGCAAGAATATGATACGCAGTTAAAATATGGAGGGTCCAGCAAAACAACGGTAGTACTCCATTCATAACTATTTTCAAAATAAAAATTTACTCAAGCACAGGTCTGAGACCTGTAATAGGCTCCATCCTTCGGGAAAAAATTCAACTATGTGACTGCAAATTCAGACATAGAACTTTTAAATTACTCAATTTATTATTGCTGACTATGTGCAGATTTGAGCAGGATAACAATTTTCAAACTTTTTTTCTATTGCTGATGATGCCCACATGAGTCCGAGGCTTGTGCGTGGGTAATGAGGTGAATGATTACATATAAATGCCTGTCGGTGGAGCGGGATTCAAACCCACGACCACAAGCTGAAGTTGCGACGCCCCAAACAACTGCGCTAAGCGGCCCGCCAACTGCTTTATTCTAAGAGTTTAGATTTTGTTATAAGCATCAAGTTATTTGACAACGTTTCATATATATTACGAGTTTTTTTGAAGGAAACAAATCGTCTCCACCACCATAATTAAGACACTGTTCTCTGCTGAAAATCACTTCCCGGTGGTTCGAAACCCACCTAGAACTGTAGGTCCAACTCATCAATCACCATCATCCAACTCATTACCCACGCACAGGTCCCAGACCTATGTGGGCTTCATCCTCAAAAAAATCATTTGAGTTCAACAATGGAACAATAGTGTATCTAAATACATTCCACATGCCCTGTGCAGACCGATTCAGGCACTATGACCTTCCATCGTGCAACTCAGATGTAAATCAAGTAAATTTCATTAAAGTTGTGTGAGGCACTTAAGTCCGAAGTTGTCCCACGCAGCCTGGAGCCTCGATATGAAGTCCTTCACTGCACTTAACCCTTGCGCCTGCACTTGACGCTTTCAACTATCATTATTTAATGATGTACTACAGCTCATACCACAGTATGTAACAACTAGTATGTTATACACAAGCAATGGTTATCCAGTTGCTAAACGTTAGTAAAAGTTACTATATCTATATTTATAATCAAGTATAGCTCACTCAGACAGTGGCCATTATTGTTAAGAACTTAAAAGGGACTTATTAAAATTATGCCGTTGTCTGTCCGTCTGCGCCCCAACGCTTGGAAAAATATTCTAGACCCTAGAAACTTGTTATACAGTTTCCACATAGTCCAAGTGAGATCGCTACTGATTTTGGAGTTTGGGGTCGAGTATAAAGATAATCATGATGTAAAAGAGATTTCAACTGTAGGCTCTAGGTTGGTTCTGGCTAGTCAATATCAAAGCAATGGGAGTTGCTTTTACATTTGAAAATGAAAACATTGGAAATTACGAAAGCTAATGCTTAGCCCAATTATCAACTTTATTTTTTTACCGTGCAAGCGTTGACGTTTTTATTTTTGATTGTGTTGAAATTTTTCTTTAATTATTTCAATCGTCGAATTGAGAAAAAACAGAGATAAAACAATATTAATGCAAGATATATTATGAGATCTATTAAACAAGAGGAGTAAATAACAAAAATTCTTTCAAAAACTGTCAATGAGCCCTTTTTGTGAATTGGGAAGCATATGCTATTTAAAGAAACCGAAGCAATTGAATGGCAAGGTTAGTAGATAGGTTGGTACACCTTGGTTAAATGGTGTCTATCAGCACAATAATTGATAATAATAATATGATTATTTAACACGTCGGGTCCTTAATATTTCGTTCTATCGGTTTATTTCAAGTAAATTTGTCGGGTCCTTGGATACTCCGTTGTATTGATTTTTTCATCTCTAGAAACTAATAATTAAAGTACAAGGTAAGTATCGTACCTGGCTAAGCTAGTCATTATTCTGTGAATAATTAGTAATATTATACTGATGATGTGGTAGATATAATAGAACTAGAGGATAAATTAATTGAACATTTTTTTTCTGTTAGAGGTTGAAGCCCACATAGATCTGAGACCTGTGCGTGGTTGGAGATGGTGATTGATAAGTTGAACCTACAGTTTTAGGTGGATTCCGAACCACCAAAAAGTGATTCTCCAGCAGAGAACACAATCGTTTTTGCTTTTCTGCAATCGGTGACCATCACAAAGAGAGGTCAGGAGTTCGTAGCTTCAACTGACTGAACAGATACTTGCTGCGGCTCACAGCTATCACTTCATCTAGGTACAAAGTTCATAAAATAAGAGTTCCGGTAGAAAATGTAATCAAATGATGAATGAAAAGACAAAGAAAAATACTTGAAAAGTAGGATAAAAGAAAATACCTCATTCATTCGCTTCGCTGAGAGCTTGGAACGCGGTGGATTCGCATTTCAGCCCTGTAAATCTGAATAACAGTGAAGTGGATAAACTCGCAAAAAGAGTGCAGAGATACTGGAGTGGAAATCTTATTCCCGTTTCGTATGGTTGGCTTTTTTTATTTTCTGAATAAATAATGATGCCACATCCCCGAGAAGAAAATAAACAAAACTTGCAGGACGGTTCGTTCGCATATTAGGCGGAAGGATGAGTTGTTTTTCACTCATAACCTGACCGGTATTTTTTTCTCCGCCTCTCTTGACTGGGCCACTAATTTGTTTGTCTCAAAGTTTGCCTAGCATTAACATATTTTATCACTCAATCAACAGACGAAAGCATTCACAGAAACCTTCTATCAACCGCAGGTAGTACTTGGGGTGTTGGAGGGCCTTATTTATGAACTAACTTGAACCGTTCTTATCTATAAGTACGACTTGGAAAGGCTCTATGACATTGAACATGATTACAAGCTATCCTAAATTTGAAACGTAATTTCAGACACTAACAAACAAAAATTAACAGCGATGAAAAGATAAATATGATAAAGCTCAAGACGATAAACCACATAACCCCTGGGCGCTCTTTGTAAGGGTGACCAATTCGATTGACCAGCAAAACGACTCTGTTCTCTGCTGAAAATCACTTCCTGGTGGTTTGGAATCCAGTAAAAACTGGAGGTCCAACTCATCAATCACCATCATCCAATTCATTACTCACGCACAGGTCTCAGACCTATATGGGCTTCATCCTCCGAAAAAAAGATAATCCACAACTTGCAAATTTACAGTTACTGTTAAGTAATCATTACTATACAAATATCATTTATAACAATAATTTCTGTTTTGGAATTTGAGAAATAATGGTATTTTGATGTAGTGTAGTGAGCGCTATCTGACAGCAAAACAAAGAACTTTGCATTTACTTACCAGTTACGTACATCCCAAACGGTTGAGGTGAGAAAAAAATTCATAGGCTAGAAGTTGATTTCTATAAAGAAATTAAAAAATACTTCCAATAGGTCAAATATACATTGAATTAAATTGCAATAGTGCAAACATTGAATACGATGATTTTATTTTACTTTGATGAGCCACTGCTAAAATAAAAAATGGAGCCAAAATATGATAGAAAGTAATCTCAAGAAAGGCTACAAGATGGGGTTGGCTGGTGTAAATTTTTAAGGATCAATAAATGAAAACAGAGTTTTTGAATTAGTAAATATAAATATTATTAGAATAATTATATAACCAAAAATATCCCTGGAGGATAGCTTCTACCTAGCTAGGCTGAGAACGGATTTGAGATACCGATTCAAAGATGATCTCTAAGTGAGGTTCTTAAATACAAACTTAAGTTGAAGCATTGATTATAGCCTACTGGGCGAGGTTACTAGCTGACAAGTCAGGTTACAAGCCGACCCAGCTGTCCCTGCAATATTTATGTAGTGTGAATTTTTATATTAGTGCTGTTTGATGTAAACTATTTATCAGGAGTCAGGGCTTTGTTAGAGGAGCTGGGTTGGCTTTTAGTGTTACAGGCTTGTCACTTTGTGAACTTGTAAGTGTGACTTATTGACTTATTTCCACTAATTATGACTCACTCAAGTCATTTGATGAGAAACGTTCATGAATACGGCTCCAAATCTTATGAGAAGAGCAGAAGTTTGGTAGCCATTGATTTTCTATGGTGTATATCATCAACTTTATGAACGATTCCGTTGAACTTTTCTCACTGAAATAAGTATTCAATATAGAGTTAAGTAGCCATCTAGATTCGTCAGTATTTGCCTAGACTCATTAATCAATTTCATTACCTCTATATCTTCTATAATTGAGGCTAAGAAGATTGTGAATACCTTTTGTGATTGTGTGACTTATTCTTCTTGACTACTCTTTGGTCTTTGGTTAATTGTATTTTTCATTTGTATTTTCATCACTGTTTGTCATGAGTCTTTCAGGAAATAGTAACTAGGCTTATAATAACTAATATATATATATATATATATATATATAATTATATATATCATCAAATTAAGATGCATTATGACAGTTTTCAGTCGTACACTAATTCTAAGGACTGTTACTACTGAATTTAGATTATTTCCCTATTATTTTTAGATTATTACACACGTATTTTTGTCATAACTTAAGGCTTCCTTATCTCAAAAGGGGGAGATCTTTTTGAGTTTTCCTCGGGAAGTCTCAAGGAAGATTTATAAATGCGTAACTTCGGCTTATGAGCCAACCTTGAAAAATTCTCAACTAGGAAAGTCTTCACAGAGAAGTCTTTCTATGCCTCCCTCGAGCAGTTCAAGGTCAAGGTAGGTAAATACAGTCCTCAATCTTCAGAGACTACATTCATGATTCGCATTGATCTAGATGAAATCAGGGAGTCATCTGACAAAAAAATCAATAAATTCAGGGTTTTGAAATGTATTCATCGAGAAAAAATGCCTGAAAGCTATTCTACTCTATTCACAAGTCTCTGTAAAATTGAGCAAAAGCATTGCCAAAATGAAAATGATGAGATAAAAATATTCCTGGTAACATTGAAAAGTTATTCATCGGACGATAAAATTGTTTCACCTCGCTGAATCAGCTATTAGCACAAATCAAATCCACATTCCGTGCGACAAAAAGAGTTACGAATGTATAAAATCAGAGCTCTTCCATATAAATACCAGTGAAAACTGGTTGAAAATGTTGATGACTAGCAATCTGTAGATGATTCCAATAGAACGATCGTGAAGTTCATGCAAATTGTTAGGTTTCAGGACATAGAGTGATAAAAAAGTTTAGTCAACGTGTGTCTAGAAGAGGCAAGTGGCATGCCGTTTTTTTCTACAGCTATTTTTGCTCGGCAGGATAGGATGAGAATCGATATTCATAGTTTGCCTCTCCACTCGATGACTTGAATGGAGAAGGGCAACATATTTCCCATTCAGGTGTAATATACAGGCGAAAGCACGTATTCTATCGATAAATTGTGTCGGTTTTCTTCAGTGTTTGCCTCCCTGCTTACTTCAAGCGTTCACTGAGCGCTCACACACACCTCTTTTGGCTGATCTTGGTGGGAAAAGAGCAATTTCTCAAGTTTATAAATGAGAGAGAAGGTGATAAATGAAGGAGGAAGAGGGACGAGGAGAGCGAATCGAACAGGGGAGACGCAAGAATGGAGAAAAGCAGAAGGAGCAGTAAAAAGGAGACGAAGAAGAAGGAACAAGAAGACGATAATAAGAAAGAGAAAGGAGATTGAATAACTGTCTATTGAACATAACTAATAAAAATGGAAAAGAAAACGAGGAACAAATAAGTGTATATCGAACATAACTTTTGTTCTAATAATACCTTTATAAAGAAATAGATGGAATAGTGGCATCCCGACACATATTTATAGTGGGAGCACAGATTAAGAAATGTAACTGGTGTGAGCCACAAAATTCAGTATTGCAATACTTTATATTACATTTAAGACTTTATACATATAGTATTTTCTGCAATGTTTATTATTTTAAATTGTGTATAAACTCCTTTGGTAGTGCTGTACTCACAACCAGAAAAATTTTAGCTAATAGAAATAAAAAAGAAAAAGAAGAACGAATAAGTGTATATTGAACACAACTAATAGAAAGGAAAAGAAAACGAAGAACGAATAAGTGCATATTGAAAATAACTAGAGAAAAGAGAAGCTCTATAAGACTCCTGAAGAATATAATTTGAATGATAGTGCCAATTGAAGATATGTTTTGGATTTCTCAAGTTTATAAATAAAGAAAGGGTAATAAATTCAGGGAAAAAGGGAACAAGAAGGAGTAGAAAAAAGACGAAGAAAAAAGAGAGAGAAGAGGTAATGAAAAAGGCTAATAAGAACGACCAAGTACTTACAGAAAACATGACCTAATTGATTAAAATCTTTCAAAATATACCTGGAATAAACCTCACAATTTGAATGATAGTGTCAATCAAACATACGTTTTGAACTCTTTCTGCATTTGTATGAAAATCTGATCAAGAATGAACCTTTATAATGGATACAATATTCAGGCTACTTACTCCTGTGATGGCCATTTCGCATTGTTGAAATGCTACCACGGTTGGATGCCTACTTAATCAGGTTTTAAAACGTTTCTTAACAAAAAATGGTCATTATATTTTATAAAAAATAATGCTTTTATCCCTTCCATAGAATGTCGCAGCTTTGCTGTATACTATTCTGTCAAATATTTTACTAGAATTTATTATTTTATTCTGCATAGACTGAAATCCCAGTAAAAGTTTAATAAGACTACATTGCCCTAACTCCGCTCCTTTGTATGAAACTATCACCTGGATATCCCATTTCATTTATTATGCAAACATTCGTATTGATGTCAGGAAGCAAACATTCAGAACAGTGTATAATATGTCTTGTATCTATTTTGTACTGTCTTCTATCTTTCCATGAATCTAGCTGAATTCATTCATTGTAAGTTTATAGTCAGTGGTCATATAAATTATTGTACTTTTACTCAAAGGTAACTGTATCTAAATCTACAGACTGGCTTTCATCCCTTTCACAACAGCATTTCTCAATTTTAATATCTCAATTTCAGTTCAAATCCACTCAACAATAGAATTAATTTAGTTCACACTCCGTCAAAGTAGCTCCACAATAATATTATGTAATGTTTCGAGAAACAAATTTGAAAATTACAAAAGTAAATAAATTATTGCACTTACCTCTTTTCCTTTTACTGAGTGCTCTTCTTTTCTCCTCCTCCTTCTCCTCTTCTCCTCTTCTCCTTCTCATCCTTTTCCCACTCCTCCTCCTCCTCGTACTTCTCTCTCTCCCCCCTCCTCCTCCCTACTCTTCCTGCCTCCTCCCACTTCCGTCCTCTTTTTGTATAGTAAAGTGTGAAATAAAGACATTTTATCTATCTATCTATCCTCCTCCTCCCTCCTCCTCCAACTACTCCTCCATCCCCTCCTTCTTCCCCTTCTCCTTCACCTCCTACTTCTCCACCGCCTCTTATTATTCCTCCTCCTCCTCATCAAATCAGAGTGGCAACAGCAATTTCTTAATTTGAATTTTTTCGTGCAAACGATTGTTACCCGCGTTGATTTCACTTGCAAACTAGCTGTAAGTCCTCTTAGCAATTTGCGCGTGTTTGTTACGCAGACATAATACTCTGCAATGATGGACCAAAGTTTCAGGCGAAATGCTCCTCATCTGATGATGAACTGGTGAAAGTTGTTGTCGACGAGACTGAGAATTCCTGACCAAGTTCCGCTTCGAGATCATTAGCAATTCCTTCGTAGATCAGGCAGGACTGGAGAAAAACAAGTTACGTTTAAATATTCATGTGTTATTAACAGAGTGTTAGAGCCCTGTTTCGAAAATTTGTCAGATTCCCAATTCCTCCCTCAAGACTTGAAAACTTTTGCTAGGCTGTGAAAGTTGCGTTCTTCTTCTTATTACATCTCTCCTTGCTCCTCCTTCATCTTCTTTTTCTGTCTATTTCCTCTCCTCTTCTACTGTTAACGTTTCCTTATTCTAATCCTCCATCTCCTCTGACTCCCTTCCTCCTCATCCTCCTCCTCCTCCTCATCCTCCTCCTCCTCCTTCTCCTCCTCCTCCTCCTCCTCCTCCTCCTTCTCCTCCTCCTCCTCCTCCTCCTCCTCCTCCCACTCCTCCTCCTCCTCCTTCACTTCCTCTTTTTCCTCCTCCTCCTCCTTCACTTCCTCTTTTTCCTCCTCTCTCTCATCCTCCTTCTTCTTCTTCCTCCAATCCTTCTCATTCTTCTCCTCCTCCTCCTTCTCCTCTTTCTACTCCTTCTCCTCATTCTTCCCCTCCATTCATTATCATCCTATTTCTTCTTCATCTCCCTCTCCTTATTCTTCTTCTCCTTCTCCTCCTCCTTCTCCATCATCCTCTCCTTCTCCTCTTTATATTCCTTCTCTTTTCGCTTTCAAATTTCTCTCAACCCTTTCTATTTTTTCTCCCTATCCTTGAAGTTTTCCCTCTTTTCTTCTTCTCCTCCTTCTCTTTTCTCCCTGCTTCTTCTTGCCCTTGTTTTTCTAATTAATCTTCTTCATCATCACCTTCTAAGTCATATTTTTCTCTTTTATTATTCTTTTTCTCGTTATTATTTACCCTTCATAATCTTCCGCTCCTGTCTTTTCCTTGCTCTCATCCTGTCGCCTTTTCTTCCATCTTCACCTTCTTATCTTGCTTCTCCTTCATCTTCTACTTCTTTTTGTTATTCTTCTTCTCCCTCATCATCAACATCATCAGCTCCTGTTTTTTTTTTTATTCATCTTTCCTCTTCCTCCTTCTTTTATCTTTGTCTCCTTCTTCTCTTCTCCTCTTCCTTCTCATGTCCTTCTCTTCCTTATCCTTTTCTCCTTCTTCTTTCCTTTCTCTATTTCCTTCTTCTTCTTCTTCTACTACTCATTCTTCGTCCAATAATACTTCTCCTTCTCCTCCTTCTTCTATTTCTCATTTTTCTCCTTCTTTTTCTTTTATCACTCCTTGTTCAGTCAATACTACTTCTTATTTTTCTCCTTCTTTCATTTTTGTCTCCTTCTTCTTTCTCTCCTTTTTCTCCATCTTCTTCCTCTCCTTTTTCTCCTTCACCTCCCACTCCTTCTTCTTTTTCTTCTACCACTTCTTCTCCAACCAATACCAGTTCTCCTTTTCCTCCTTCTTCCATTTTTGTCTCCTTCTTCTCCTCCTTCTTCTCAGCCTTCTTTTCCTTTTCCTTCTCATCTCATTCTTCTTTTTCTCCTTCTAGATATGACACTATATTCATCCTCGCCACTCCTTTTCTCCCTCATTCTCCCTCACTCTCTTCCACCACACTCTTCCAACCAACGATTAGATAACAAGGTTCATGATATCATAACCCCTCATTTCTCCCTTCCTTACAACATTCGAGGATTGTAACTTTAAAATTCATTTCCTTTCCAATAAACTGAATTTCAACTTGGCAGAAGAAAAAACTTTCTTAATTGAAAATGTAGACGAACTGAGCGACAGCGCAGCCTGGTGGCAACAGCTTCAAAGCTGACACACAACACTTTATCACCACTGAAACATCCCTGCTATTGACAGAATTCAGGTAGTGAGGTGGGAGTTGTTTGAGAGGGTATTTGGGGAGGTATATTTGGGGGGGGGGGTTTAGAGGATGTCATTCATAACTTTCACAATAATTTCGACAGCTCATCACAACACATCAATGTCGGCCAAGTTTGATTCAGCGAGGAAGTTTGAAAACTTGCGAAAAAATTGGAAAAATTGTTCATTTGAAATCATTCTGTGATGGGAAGCTTGTTTTTTGAATCACATTAATTTGCACAAGTTGAATGTATTTGGAAAGTTTTTGAGGACACAAAGTACGTCAAGTAGTCTATTGCTTTGATTCTTCCCAATTTTAACCCAGTTATGAAATCGTTTGTGTGCTTTCTCCTTCATCAGTCCTTCCATTTCTATCTTTTTCTTTTTATTTTTGTTTTGTTTTTTTTCTTTTTCTTTTTCTCCATCTTTTTCTTTTCCTTTTTCTTTCACATTTTTTTTTCTTTTCTTTTCTTTTTCTTTTTCTTTTTCTTTTTCTTTTTCTTTTCCTTTTTCTTTTTCTCCTTCTCCTCCTCCTTCTTATTTTACTTCTTCTTTGTCGTCTTCCCCTTTTTCTTCTTCTTTCATAATTACTATGGAACTCTTCAATAGAAGAGGCTCTTTGGGTTACCCGCTACACAATGTTCATAAATTTATTGCAATTACAATGCATCTTAATATTCAGTAACCAAGTAAGAAGGTGATACTAGAAAAAATACGTAGAATCAACAGTAGATTCTTCTCAACATATTATTATGTATTCTAAGGCACAGGATCTGAATCTGAACTTTGCCACCTCGCAAAACGCCTGTGTCACGTGATATTTACAAGATGGCGGCCAAAATGTCATATTATGGCCGTTTACGGTGGAGGAAACCGTTCAACAGAAATAATTGTTACTGAAAGCTTCAGCTTGCTGTCAGCTTCAGCTTCCTACTTCAGCTTGCTGTCGTTTAAGCGGTCGTGGCATTTATGTGTAATCATTCACCTCATTACCCACGCACAAGTCTCGGACTCATGCGAGCATCATCAGCAATAAAAAAAAAAAATGTGAATTGATGATTTATTCTATGCGATTTCACTAAATCAGAATAATATGTATTTCAATTTTTGAAAATAATCGGGGTTTTGAGATATTCCCAATATGGCGGACATCAAAATTTAACTTTCACAGGTTTTCAATAAAATAACAATAATATCACGTGAAGCAAGCGTTTTTTAATGTTCCAGAGCTCAGATTGTGATTCAGCATCTAAAAATACATATGAGTCCATTAAGAAAATGTCGACTATATGTTTGTCCCTCCACAACTTGAAGTCTTATTATTCATTATGGATATCTTCCACAATATCACCTTCGCCACTAAAAAGAAAGCCAAGTTCAGACCATAAACATGAATTAAGCTTGAAAGGGTATATGCGTGTACTTGAAAATGACGATTTTTCTATATTGAAGTAGATTTTGTTAAAAATTATTCAAAATTTGTGAAGGGAGCAGTTTTGTACTTGAGCCTGTTGCACCTTCACACTCGTTGTAAATTTGTCACAATAAATAAATAAATGAATAGATCCATCTCAGAAACTACTGAGAATAAAAATGCTCGGTTGGTCTCAAATTGTACATAATGAATATAATATATTTTTTCAATATAATATAATAACTATATATACATATTATGATCTCACTACTACTACTACCACTACCTCATCACTCACAGAGGGAAGGAGCAACAAGTAATAATAAATGTTAAAAACAAAAATCAAAAAGTAATAAACTAGAACAACACACAAGTAGGCTAGGATTAAACAATTGAAAACATTGAAATAAAATAAAAAATTAATCTAAATGAAATGCAGTCATGGTTAACTAAGAAACTACCGTTATGAAAGAGTAAGCTAGAATTATGATGAAACCAAGTTAGTTGTATTGAGTTGGTTGAAATAAATTTTAAAACAGTATTAATTTAATTTAGTTTGTTAAGTTCTAATTGTAAAAATCAATTTTTCATAATTTTGTATTGTGAAAAAGAATCTAATTGTACTGAACCTTGTCAAGCAACCTTTTAGGTTAGCTTGAGGTTATGTAATTTTGAGTGAATAGAAGAGTTTTTTCTATTCTATTCTATTCTACCACTACTATTCCTACTACTACTACTACCACTTCTACTTCTACTTCTACTTCTACTTCTATTACTATTACTACTACTAGAGACACCCATGCAGAAAGAGAAACACGTTGCAAGTTGAAGTAATAAGATTGCCGCTGCTGGCCGGGCACCCTAAGCGCCTTAACCTTTAGGGGGCTCTCTACCCTTTTACTCCCCCCCCCCCCCACATAGTAGGCCTCACCCACCCAGGGGCACAAGAGTCTTCCCTTAAGTATCTTCCAAGTGACTGCCTTCCCATTTTCCCGCCTGTTATGCCTCCCTGACAAGAGATCCACTACTCCAGTGCCGATGGCATTCTGTAGCTTACTTACTCATAATGAAAGTTCATTGAATAATTTATCATTTCTGCGAAGGTTAGTGAGGACGTGATGCTCGTTTAGGATTGTAGGTGATGGAAGAGGTGTAAATTATTGGAGAGTGCCATTAAAGGATCCAATAGAAGACAGGTGTAAATTGGAGAGTGCTTATTATGTTTCTCTAATATGATAGAAATAAGGTGGATGTAGACATTACGAGTTGTAGGATTGTACTGAACTGTTTATTTATAAGTAGTAAACAAGATAGTATAAAGGCAATCATATGATAATATCAATATGAGGAAGAAGATATATAACAGTCTCCCCTCCTAGTATGAGAGCACATAAATTAGTGCGTAACAGCATGTCCGTATCTAGCCGGAGGTCGACGATTCCGTTGAGGTCTCTGAGGTCGTGCACCACCTTGAACAGGTGAGTTGTCAACAACTGTTGTAGTATCTGGCTGTCCAACCACTGATGGTGTGATCTGCGGTGATGGAATGCGAGGAACATCAAATAGCGGTGGCGGTTGCAAGGTGACAGTTTCCTTTTTCTTTTCGACCAGAGTTGAACGTAACTGGTTGATGTGTCGTTTGATGGTCCTTCCTGTGTCTAACAACACCAAGTAGTGACGTGTTCCTAAACGTTTTGTCACTGTACCAAAATTCCATATATACTCATTTTGAATGAAAAGTCTCGCTTGTACTCTCTCTCCCTCTTTAAATGAACGGATAGGGATTGAGTAATCACTAGATTGTTATGGTCGGTATGGGAATATAGCGTCAAGGCGAATTAGCATTTTCCTCTTCAGATACAATTCTGCCGGGGTATTTCCACACGCCAACCTACAATCAATCCCATCCTCGTCGCCAATTATTATGTTTCTCTAATATGATAGAAATAAGGTGGATGTAGACATTATGAGTTGTAGGATTGAACTGAACTGTTTATTTATAAGTAGTAAACAAGATAGTATAAAGGCAATCATATGATAATATCAATATGAGGAAGAAGATATATAACAGTGCTTGATCCAAATTATTTTATAAATTATTCAAAGTAGAATTACAGAAATAAATAGACTCAGTGACAAGAGGAACAATGTATATGACTACTGACTATAACCTTACAAAAGAATGACATCACCTAGATTCATGAAAAAATAGATAAAAAATAAATATAAGATGATACTTTTACACTATCGTTGTTACACTGTATTGTATGTTTGATTACTGTCATTGCATGTTTGCATAATAAATTAAATGGAATATCCAGATGATGCATTTAAACAAAAAGGCGAAGGTAGGACAAAAGAGCCCCATCTTACACTCAACTTACTTAGATGTGGGAGGGATGGATGTAATGAGAAAAAGGTTTAAAGTGAACAGATACTGTGGAAAAACTATTATACTTGAACTTGGTACTATTTTTTTATTTTTGTAATAATACTAGATGAATGTATCCATAATCTAATATTAAAACTGACACTATTTCACTTCTATATAATGTTTTACTCACATATATTGGAGATGCTTGAGGGATGCATTTCACTTCTGAAAAGAAGCTTCGTCAGCCTGCCGCCAGGGGTCATGCTTTGTTGAGGTTACGATGAGCGGCCATTATGTAGTTACAAATTTATTGCGTTTGATATGAATTGTGTTTGGTCGTCGACAACATAATGGCCGCTCATCCTAACCTCAACAAAGCATTGCCCCTGGCTGCAAGCTGACGAAGCTTCTTTTCAGAAGTGAAATACATCCCTCAAGCTTCTTCAATATTTGTGAGTAAAACATTATATGAAAGTGAAAAACAGTGTCAGTTTTAATATTAGATTGTTCATTAAGTATTTCTACATGGAAAGCATCACAGATATCCATAATGCATGAGACTTATTAATACAACAACTGATGGAATAAAATTTGAAGCTTAAGAATCAGATTTTTTCCGAAACATGATTAAGAAGAATTTAAATTATCAAGGAATAGATTTTTTAGCAAAACTTATTATATGCTACTATTTTTTTATTTTATTTTTAGTAATACAATTGGAAGTGTATTTCCATAATGCATGAGATTTCATGATAATGCAACTAATGGAATGAAATTTGAAGCTTACGAAATGATTTCCCAAATTCGTAATTTTGTGACCACTACCATAAATTATCTACCAGAGAAGAGAACCTTCAACTGGATTCTCAGTTGAATCGAAACATCGAAAACATCGAAACATGACTGGGTAAATTACTAGCAAGTGAATAAAAAAATGAAATAATAAAGCGTAAAACCCTATTAGTAAGGAAAAGGTTAAAAGTAACATGAATAATAATTCGCTATATAGACGTGCCCATAAAAACGAGAGTTATATTATGCAAGTTTTAAAATCACTATAGTTTAATTTTGTTCAAGTAATCACGTACCTAATAGAGTATTAAATCTCGTATTTTATTACAACTTCAAAAAATTCTAATTACACATTTTTTCAAGCAATTGAGAACGTTATTGCTTTCAACCTAGAACGAATTTGGAAACTAACGTTCAATTTTCATATGATTTTTTTTATATTACAGTAATAAGCATTGTATTATGATCTTAAAAAAATCTCTTGAAACAATAATAATGTATTTATGTTAACTTTTCATGTGAAATTTAACGACTTGCAGTCAAATATTTGTTAAGAATAAGTATAATAACTCACTTAATCTGGCCGAGCGCTTTCGAATCTATGAGATCCATCTTCAGAGGCCTCTGAAGATGGATCTCATAGATTCGAAAGCGCTCGGCCAGATTAAGTGAGTTATTATACTTATTCTTAACAAATATTTGACTGCAAGTCGTTAAATTTCACATGAAAAGTTAATATTAACAACGCAGTTCGTCATGGAACAAGAAATCCAGGTATTTATGTTCTTGCGTTCTACTTCGTACAAAATGTGAGATCTCGTGTTGACTCAATATAATTTTGCTTGATATTGCAGAGATAAACACTATATTATTAAAATTTTCAATGAGTTGCTATAAGTTATATCAGATAATAAGTTTTTATTAGTTATATCAGACCTTGTTGAATGCTTATCGCCGGGGGTTTGTTTTGAAAAATCAAGTGAGAGAAGACCTAATGAAATTCCACGATCCACATCAATTTTCTACACAGTTTCTCTTTCCCTCCAATTTCTCCATCTTTGTTAAATTCTCTCTCTTTATTCTGTGATGAATCTTGAACATTTATTTCACCAAGATGTAGGATGAGGAGTTACTCGAGAGAGGAGAGAAGAGTTGTGTTTATTTAATATAGTTGAGTGGAGATTTAATTTGTTACTGGTGCAATCAAACAATATTAATTAAACATCTAAACTGAGAGAGTAGAAGTGTTAGGTGATAAGTTTTCAAGGTTTTATAAGTGTTCAGTGTAACAAATGAAATGTTTATTTACTTGTATTGTATTTTATAATGTTTTTTCTATAATGAAAAAATGATTAAAAAAAAAACAAAGATTGGAACAAATATCATTCCGTACAATCAATTCTCTATCAATCAATTATCTATTTTTGCTCCTAAGCTATTCGGGGCTCATGTGAAAGCATACACAAACCTACCACTCCGTTCTCTGTAATGTTAGTGGATAACAAAACATCAATCAGGGCAATAAATGCTATTTCAGTAATAAGGAGGTCACATGGAAATTGAAATTAATATTTCTTAAATTGAATAATTGGAAGATACAGTACAATCAATGAGGGCAATGTGATGTGAAGGTCACATGTTGAAACAGATCATTTGTTACAATAAATGTGAGAGAATGGAAGAGATTAGATTAGATTATATTTCTTTATTCATGTAAATTTACAAATTTTGCATATGAATTGTTAAAATCAAAATTATCAACATCACATAGATATAATACAGTAGTGAACTCAGAAAATACTATTTTTATAGTGCAAAGAATTATGTACAATGATCTCATTTGTATGATAATTAACTACAGTAATAACAATCTAAGTGATGCAATTACATGAAATGGCGAAGTTTGGACAAGGATTCGTCCATTCTTGACACTTAACCAGTAAAGTTTAAGAGAGAGTTGTTCTATTTGAATTTAGTTGCAGTTATTTTTGTCACAGTATAAAAAGAGCTTATTATAAAAGTGGCTGGTATGTAATTAAGATGAAAATAAAGAATAATTATAAACTATGAATTGTAAAAGAAATTAATTATGATAATGATAATGGTAATGGATGATGAAAAAACGAGATAATTTAAAATAGTTGTTTCTATACAAGTTTTCTTAGATGAGACAATTTTCAATAATCTAAAAAAAAATATTTAAAATATCTAAAAATAGATTAAATAATCTATAAAAATATAAAAAAAAGAGAGAGATAGAGATGGAGAGAAAAAGAAAGAGAATCAGAACAGAAAGGAAGAGAGATTGCGCGACAGAGACAGAGATTAAGTGGAAGAATGTGAGAGAAAAAGACACAGAGTGAGATATGAATTGAGAAGAGAAAAAGAGACAATGTGAGAGAGGAGGAGAGAGTGAGATGAAAAAAAATAATTGAGAGGAAAAGAGAGAAAATGTGTGAGAGAAACAGTTTGAGAGAGGAGATTTCTTGAGAGAAAGTGTGAGAGAATATGGGAAAGAAAAAAAAGAAAAAGACTGATAGGAAGAAAGGGATTAATAGCTAGAGAGCGCAACTACTAACCCTACTGTTATCTTCTAGCTTACAGATGTAGTAGACTTGAAATGCAGCGAAACTTTATGCCGCTTCGTTCTTGAATTCAAGTCTTTCAAGCCGCAAACCAGGCTTAACCCCTCCCCTCCCCTCACCACACTAAAACCGTCTGTATTCAAAGGAGAAGGTGAGGTGGGGTTATTAATCCATCTTGCCAAATTTCTCAGCCATGGCAATATCTTGTCTTCTTGTTTGTAGCATTGAAACGATTGAAGCCTGTTCGTCCGTAGTCAAGTGCAGAATCTGAATCTCTCTGTATTGTATAATATATTGTATATATAGATATAGTTTCTTTGTATACTAATCACTTGTATTGTTGTATATATATATATACTGTATATAGTCTCTGTGTATCTTATTCACTTGTATTGTTGAATGTATATAAGATATAACTTATGTACCTCTAATGGAGGTGCTCATGACACGTGTATCTATCACGAGGTTCCAGGGCCGTATTGAAGAACGTTCCTTCAGTGTCTCATGACTCAAGAAGCTCATGAAATGCCTCTATTTATTTATTTATTTGATGAATTTATTTGAACAAGTTTACAAGCTGACTCGCCAGCGAGTCATTATCAATGTCAAACCTAACCTCAAAATATGATTTCAGACTCAAACAAACATAAATTACCATAGATAAAGATAAAGATAATAATATACCGTATGTAAATTTGAAATTACTGTTGAGTAATTAATCCTCTACATTTTTTTCGGAGGATGAAGCCCACATAAGTCTGAGGCCTTTGGTAGGCCTTAGGTAATGAATTAGATGATGATGATCTATAAGTTGGACCCTCAGTTATAGGTGGGTTCCGAACCACCGGCCAGTGATTTTACAGCAGAGAACAGGGTTTTTTTGCTTGCCAATCCAATCGGTCACCCTAACAAAGAGCGCCTAGGAGTTTCGTAGCTTATCTCTGATTGAACAGATACCTGCTACGGCCCTTGACTTTCACTTCCCAAATAAATATTTCCACTATTATATTTAGCACTATTATAATAGAGCTAGATAGCTAGATGGATGCAGCGTAGCAAGCGCCATCTTACAGCAGGCAGAAAAAATGAGCGTTCACTTAAATCACCTTCATCCCATATGTTTGATAGGGAGAAGAAAAGTTGACAGGTTAGGAATCAAGTTATATAAAATTAAATGAAGAATAGTTTGAAGTGTGTCAATTGGGTCCGCCAGCAAAAATAATAATAAAGTTTATCTGCTGTAAAATAATCACTTCCGGGTGGTTCGGAACTCACCTCAAACTGAAGGTCCAACTCATCAATCTTCATCATCCAATTCATTAACCACGCACAGGTCTCAGACCTATGTGGGCTTTATCCTCATGAAAAAAAATCTCAAGCGCCAAGCCAAAAATATGAGATACTCAGCTGACACAACTTTATTCACATCACTGATTATCTAGTGATGGTAGGAACGGTAGGAGATGAAAGAGGAGGTGGTGGTGAAGGAGGAGAAGGAGAAGAAAAATGAGAAGAAGAAAAAGAGAAAGTGGGAAAAATAGAAGGAAGAGAAGGAGAATGATGAGTAGGTGAAGAATGAAAGGAAAACGAGAAGTGATGCTAAATCAGGAGAAAGGCGGCCGGAAGCTAGCCCATGGAAGCAACTCTAAATTGCCCCAAAAGAGCGCCGCCTGCAAAACTTTATCTCTATCTCATTTTCATTACTTGACGCCTACGCTATATATATATATATATATATATATATATATATATATATTACGTGAGCACCCCCATTATACACGGGGATGACTATGGGAGGTACGCCCCAAAGATTACTACCCATAAGGCAGCAGTGTGACCCACAGATTACCCAGAAGGCACCATTCTGATGACGTCATCTAGATTATACAGACGTTAAATCTTGCGTGTATTTTTCATCTCCTAGCTGAGAGTTGGGAGTCTGTAAATTTCGGGACAGTTGCTGGATGGTGTGATCTTATCAGAGCTTTTCTTCCGGCTTTTCTTCTGTCGAGTGAATTTACGTGAGCAGTTATTTCTACGTGATAAAATGGTCACGTAATTTTAAAGTTTTCCTCTAAATATACTCTCGAGAACTGTGAATATACTCAAGAGGATTGAGCAGGTTATTTTCATTAGTTTGGTAGCTTATACACTGAATATTCTTGTAAAATCAGCATTGTCAAATGACAAGGAAGAAGTATAAAGACGATCACATTTTTAAAGCCCAAAGTTATTACTATTCAGTCCAATTAGTGGCTCTATCTATTCTTGATTCGTTTATTGAATGATATAATGGATATTATGATATAAGTATCGTATTACCTTCCTATCAGTATCCTTTCACATCAAAATTAAGCCTCGCCTCAACTAATTGATATAGTAATCATGGTAACTAGTGTATAATTGTATTAATAATTTGACTTGTCGCATACTCCTTAACTGGAGTCTCCAAGACGTAATCTACAAAAAAAAAAAATTATCAGGAAAATCTCAGTCAGGAAGTTTAAAGGTCGATTCACACACATCAGTCACGGCGCGTCTCAGTTCCGAGCTAACCGTCTCGTCACAGTCATAAAATATATTCTTATCTGAGCTTCCGGTTACGTTGTCTAGACTCGTTCGGCGCCGACCCGTCAGGTGACTGATTGTTACCGTGACTGAACTGAACTGAACTGTGACGCGCCGTAACTGATGTGTGTGAATTGACCTTAAGACAGGAACTATTCATCAATAACCCGACAGAGCCTTATTGAAATAGTGCCATTGTCCGTCCGTCTGTGCTCTAGTGCTTGGAAGGAATATTCTAGATTCCTGAAACTTTGTATATAATAGCTTCCTTGTAGTCAAATCAAAATCGCTATCAAATTTGGAGTTTTGGGTTCGAATACTGATGTGAAACCAATTCCCACTATAGTGAAAAAAAAAACATCTGTTCCATTTCGAATACAAAAAGGAATTTGAACAATATCACGGAGGCTGATGCTCAGCCCATTTATCAACTCTATTCACATAGTGCAGGCGTTGATGGTTTTTTATTGTGTTGGACCTTGCTTTTAATTATTTCAAATGATTGAATAATTTAGAAGAAAAACAAACTGAAAATATCAAGACATGATAATTATATTATGTGATCTGTTGAGCAAGAAGAAAAACGAGAAAATAAATGCATTTCCATGAACTGCCAATGTGGATTTTTGAGAGTTGAGAGGCATATCATGAGGCGTAGGTTTATCAGCACAACTGATAATAATCCTAATTATTGTTGATTGAGTTGATTTATGTTCTTTTGAATTATTTTGAATCACCCATTCAAAGTTCATTCTAGTTTGTTTAAGATTGATGATGGTTTAACAACCGAAACTTGTATCTCATGGTTTTCAATAAATTTGGTTGTGAAAACTTCAAGTCTTATTATTCGTCATGATATAATATGTTGAAGAAAAAGAAAAAGTAGGATAGAAACTCTTTCAAGGACAGCCGATATGCAATTTCATTTTAATAAATGGAGTATTTAAGAGATAAATTCAATTGTTTCAGAGTATGTTTAGTTTTGTTTGTGGTACTTGTTCGTTGGTAGAAGAAACAATGACTGACTTTGTACCAGCAAGTCTCCTGACGACTGTAACTGCTCTAACACTGTAAACTACACTGTTCATGCTAATAGCTTTATTTTGACTCAGAAACCCCTCCCACGCCTTGAACAAATCCCCCCTCCAAACAGATTTGAGCACAAACCCCGCTGCCAAACAAGGTTGAGTTTCGTGGTACACAGGTTTCGAGTTTTCTAGGTCCCCTGACACATAACAAGAGAACTCGCCCATGTCTGTTGCGTAGGTGTTTTTGTAATGAATCTGTTTATATAATGCTTTCTCTTACTCCTATATTCCTTCTTTATCACACGTACAACCATAGGACTCGCTATTTCTCTCTCTATTTTTCTCTTACACCATCTCTCACACTTTGTCTCACTCGCTCGCTCTCTCTTACTCTTTTTCTCTCACTCTTCTCTTTTTACACTCTCTCTTACTCTTAAATTCTCTCTCAAACACTTTTCTCTCTCTTACTCTCTCCCTGGTACTCGCTTTTCCTCACCTTTTTTTCTCTAGTATCTCTGTTTTTTTATGTTCACCGGAATGTTTTCCACCGAGCATGCTCGGCGAACATTGGCGAGTGTCTTTGGGATGAGCGTTGACGAGTGTGTTTGCCGATTGGGTGCTTCTGTTACACTGAATAAATGATTGATTTCTGTTTATTCCGCTTCCAATCTTTTTCCCACAATGTTTCTCTTCTACAACCTATCGGTGATTATGGTGGAAATAATCATTGGAACGCTCTAATTAATATTACTAAATTGCTATATTGCCTGAGCTTTTCTGCCTCTTTCCAGATTTGATTTTCGTTCAAAAGTTGGATGAGAATTTTAAGTCACCCAAATTTGTATAATCCATAGATTGAAGCTGATTGGATGATATTGTTACGGGTTCTATGTCTAAAATAACGTTGGCAACACTTAAATTTATCACTCGCACTTTATTTACACAAATAATCACAACACTCACTGATCAGCAATGTCTTACAGAAAAATAAGCAATTAAAAACAAACAAATCGATATTTTTCAACTAATAAAGAGATTCCCATAAACTGGACAAAAATCAATCACTAAAAGTTAAAAGGCCGATCTAATATTAAATAATAACTGTACGATAAACAGTCCAATAATATTAAAAAAGAAACGTCGAGGAAGAACAATTAACTTATGTAGCACAAGTCCGTAATACAGTAATATGTAAAAAAAATTATCACTACTGACAGCGAAAGTTCATTAGATGGTTTGTAATAGCGCCAACGGGATTACACTGTCTGTATTAACGGGAACTGTCACTACTGCCACTTAAACCAACAACTAAACTACTCAACTGTCACACTTGTTTATCACGACGAATTTCAAACAAGACTGAACTAATTTACAAAAGTCTCCCTCTATTTATATAATTTTCCATAATTGAGATATTTCTCGATTCCTCTACAAACTTCTATCGATTTCTAAAACAAACAACGAAAGACCTTCATGCCTTCCACAATATTCGATGAGACTCTATTAATTTCTAATCAAACAACTAGAACATTCTACAAATTACCAAGAAAACACCATAAAAGTGTCAAAAGCAGAGTAATTAATTGCTTAGAAGTAAACATTTACATAGCAGATAACACCGAGAACCACTGCCCTTCATTCTCATATTAGCTACAATATAATTATATCTTTCTTTGTAGTGGCGAAGGTGAAATTGTGGAAGACATCCATAATGAATGGAAGGCTAAGACTTCCAATAAAAAAAAATTCAAATCTTGATCATTGACCAGGCCTTCCTGGACAGATCGTGTCAAATTTCATTTTTAGAAATGTCAAATACCATACATTCTATGGTAACTAAATAATTTACAACTTGGATCAGATGGCAACAGCGTCACAGACCAGCAAAGCTATCACCAAAAAAATCGTCAACACTGTAATAACTCTCCTTTATCAGCCATTGTGACAAAGAGACCTTAAACTTGAAGTAGTCACAACCACATTTATTGAAAAACATGAGGTACCAGTTTCAGTTGTTACACCATTATCAATCTCAAACTAAAACTTGAGTACTTGAGTACTAGGGAAGTGATAGCTGCGAGCCGTAGCCGGTATCTGTTCAATCAGATAGAGATAAGCTGCGTTCTCGTAGGTCCTGTTTGTAACGGTGACCGATTAGATTGGCCAGCAAAAAAGACAATGTTATCTGCTGAAAAATCACTTCCTGGTGGTTCGGAACCCACCTAAAACTGTAGGTACAACTCATCAATCACCATCATCCAACTCATTACCCACGCACAGGTCTCAGACCCATGTGGGCTTCATCCTCAAAAAAAAAAAAAAGTACAGAGTAGCTTAATGTATACTAAACACGGGATGATGGTATTGGCTGAGGGAGAATCTGGCCTACATTTTAATAACGGTACTTCTGTGTTTCTCGGTTGACCTTGACGGCATTTCAGTGAGTGGAAAGATTGGAAAACACTCTGAAACGACAAAAATATTTGAAATTGAAGTCTTTTCAGCAGAAGATCATCATCATTCCAAATTCCCTGTCAGTATACTCGATTATTATAAATAATCAAGTGGAGCTCATAAGGAAATTTGCTCACCAATCATATAAAAACGGGGGGAAAACAAGAAAATTGTACGACCGAAATATTCCTCTCTCACTCAAAATTAATCCCAATCCAATTTAGAGGTCTATATATTATCAAGCTTGATTGAATCTAAGCTAAACATGGAATTCGCTCTCAAATCATACAAAAATTAGGGAAAAACAAGAAAATTCCACAACCGAAATATCCCTCACACACTCAAAACCACTCCCAATTAAATTCAGGGACCACATATCCATCCATTCCAATCCAGGGACCACTCCAATCCAATCACAACCATTAGGCTCATGTAGGCATGGAGCCATGTTTCGCGAAATCCGACAACTTTCATAGAAACCGTTAATTGGCACTAATGAGCAAGCGGACAGAAGTGTATTCAAAACTACCAAATCAACACAAGCCTCGGAGGCGAGATGATTATGGACATTGAATTATGTCTGTGGCTGAAATAATTATGGCCATAATCATGTCTGAACCAGATTATGGACATAATTATGTCCAAATCTGAGTGGGACAGTGAGATATTGACGCTAAAATTGCGTGATGACAAGGACGGTAATGGAGACGCTTCTATTAGCGTCACTTTATACGTGACGCTATTGGAATGGGTTAATTGAATGTAGTCTACCCAACAACCAACCGTACATGGAGCGGTTGTAATGTACTGGTGTCTAACATATTGGATATTAAAGGAATGGAAATTTTGTTTTTTAGTTTTTTTTTTCTGGAGGATGAAGCCCACATAGGTCTGAGACCGGTGCATGGGTTATGAGTTCAATCATGATGATTGTTAAGAAGTACCAACAGTTTTAGTGGATTTCAAACCACCGGAAAGTAATTCTTCAGCAGAGATCAGAGAACTATTTTTTTGCAAATTGATTGAAATGAATCTTGGGTATACATTTTTGATGTTATCTCCATTCTGGGTTGAAATACATTACTCATTATCATACATTACATTAGGATTGAAAATCCTATTTATAAATACATGTTATTGTTAATTGAAATAAATCTTGGTTATACATTTTTGATGATAACTCAATTCTTGATTGAAATAAATTATCTGTGATGTTTTCCATGACGAAATACTTTATGAACAATCTAATATTAAAACTGACACTGTATTTAACTTTTGAATAATATTTTACTCACATATATTGGAGATGCTTGAGGAATGCATTTCACTTCTGTGAAGAAGCTTCGTCAGCCTGCCACTGGCTTTAATATTAGATTGAAATAAATTACTCATTAACATACATTATGTTATTGTAATATTATGATATTTCTAATAATATCTTGATAATATTTCAATAATATCTTAATATGTTAATATCTTTAATAATGTGATATTTTTTCAAGCCACATTGGACAACATAAGTTTATCTAATAAGTCATTTTATCTAGATGTCTGGTGTTTTGACATATTTTTTCTTAGATTTCTCTCCTTGACCTTTCACCAGTATCCCTTCAATTAGTTTGACTTCCTTTGGCGCTACTCAACAGAAATCACTACAATTACATATTTTTTTCAATAATTCAATAATGTAATATTGGTTGTAGATTGATGCAGAGTACCTAAATGATTAGACTGACTGAACATTTACCGCAAATATCACTTCCCATTGAATTAAAAGATGTCTGTAATGTCAAGTGTTTGATATTTAGTTCAGTAACATAATTTCCTATTGTGATAAAGCTATCTCAAACACTGAGTTTCTGCTCCCACAAACACGAAACTCTCTCAACCAGCCTCAAGCGAGCGAGGTCGTGTAGTTTTGTTTAGCTCAGCTATTTAGCAAAGTGGAAGAAAAATAATGTATGTTGTGGTCAGCGCAGAACGTGATATGACTTGACATGTGGCAGACAAGCAAATAATAAGCGGCAAGCGTGGCTCAGAAGCTATTTTGCAACTGTCAGGCAGGTGGTGGCAAGTCATGGCCGCAACACAGGGATGGGGAATGTTTTGCCCTCCGCTGTGTCATGATGGACGAT
The DNA here is from genome assembly GCA_948455865.1 of Conomelus anceps. Lineage (NCBI taxonomy): Eukaryota > Metazoa > Arthropoda > Insecta > Hemiptera > Delphacidae > Conomelus > Conomelus anceps. The sequence continues at coordinate 54,733,529 of OX418223.1, read as the reverse complement.
GTCAAGATCAACTGCACCATTTGATCATTCTCACACACTTACTCAAACTCTCTCACTCACACTCTCCTTCTCTCTCACTCACTTTCAGGTCATCTTCACTCTCTTATTCCCCTGAAGCCCCGCACACACTTCGTTGCACCCTTTGGTGTAGGTATTAAGTTTGTCTTTTTAAAGCGAACCCTCTGGGTGTTTGCTTTCTACTTTCTCCATAACTAAATTTTTTTCCTTTATTTCCCACTATATTTCGTTCTCTTCTTCTTAATCACATCCTCTTCACTCCTTCCACATCCTCTTCACTCCTCACATCTTAACTTACTATTTCTCACTCCTTCTACATCCTCTTCACTCCTTTCACATCCTCTTCACTTATTTCACATCCTCTCCACTCCTTCCACATCCTCTTCACTCCTTTCACATCCTCTTCACTTATTTCACATCCTCTCCACTCCTTCCACATCCTCTTCACTCCTTTCACATCCTCTTCACTTATCTCACATCCTCTTCACTTATCTCACATCCTCTCCACTCCTTCCACATCCTCTTCACTCCTTTCACATCCTCTTCACTCCTTTCACATCATCTTCCCTCTTTCCACATCCTCTTCACTCCTTTCACATCATCTTCACTCCTTTCACATCCTCTTCACTCCTTTCACATTCTCTTCACTTTCCACATCCTCTTCACTCCTCACATCTTACCTATTTCTGCATTCCTAACAACTTTTGCCACCTTTACTTTCTCACTCAATCTTTCTTACTACTTTGTTTCTACCAAATTCTCAACTGTAAAAAACCTGTCCATTCTATCTAGGTATATCTATTTATTCGATCAATATTTACCAAAACTACAGTATTTTGAAAATTATTCTGATTAAATTGTTTTTTTTTGTATTAATAATTATTTCACAAGTTTGTTTTGAAGTGACTGACAATTGAATAAACTGACAAATATACATAAAGTAATAGCAATCAAAGGAATTCGAAATTAATAAATTCTGTTTAATAATTATTTTGTATGGGCACCTACTGAAAAACGTGACGGTTCAGTGGGACCTGTGATGAATTTTATTGAATGAAAAAATTGTTTGATTGAAAAAAATATTTTTTGTTCTGAACTCTCTGATACAATTTATCATTAATATTAACATTGGATCTGAGAGCTGCTAATCTTTATAATACAGTGATCATCCATATAAATTGAAAATTTGCACAAATAAAGTATGTGAATCTGAGTCTGAATACCTTGTGAGTATACGGGCTCGAAATAACGAATTTTTGTCGAAACATTTTCATGCATCACTTAGAATTTTATTTCATTAGCTCTACCACAGACAAGAGAACTATTGTCTAACTCGTTTCTGTAACTGTGCATTCGTTGTCTGAACAGGCTCTGCGAATTTTGAAGCATAGAATTTTAATTCGAACGGATAAGTAGTATTTTTGTTTATTATTATTAGTATTTATAATATCTTAATAATTTACATCATTAACTTGTCTAATATAAGTTAAAGTATTTAAATAAAAAGTCAAATTCTATTTTCGAGGTTAGGTGTACCGATATTGATAAATTTTCTTGTAATTAAATAGTCTCAAGTTGACAATTGTAATAAATTAAGTAATATTTCATTAAACATTTAACTAAAATCAATTGAAAACAATTTTTAGCTAGGAAAATGAGTCCAAACAAGGCATCTAAATCTAATTGTTCAACTAAAACTCAAGTAGCTACGCGATCTCAGCAATTATTAACGAAAAAATCTCCAACAGCTCTTAAAGCTACTGTAGATGTAGAAGAAAAGGTTGCTAAACTATTGAGTGATCACACCAAATTGAAAACAAAATTAGAAACATCACTAAAAAATTCTGAGGAAGAACGAATAGGGTTAGTGGATCACATAAAATCTCTGGAAGTTATTGTAAAATTGCAGCAGGAAGACCATAAAACTGAAATACTAAATCTCACGAGTCAATGTAGGTCTATGTCAGAGGAAATCGAAATATTAAAATCAAAAATAAACTTGGCTAATGTAAGATCTGAACCTCTGATCAATACAAAAAAAGTAGAACCTAAATCAAATGGGGAAAAAATAAATAGAAATGGTCAAACAAAAACGTATAGTCAGGTTTTGCAAACAGCAACCAAAACTAAAGTAAGGGCAAATAACGATAGGAAAGGTAGAGTACTGCTCTTGACATCCAGTCATGGACGAGACTGTAGTGACCTACTAAATAAAAGATTAAAAAATAAGTATGAAGTTCAGAGCTTTTTCAAACCAAGTGCCCCTATAAACGCTATCGTAGAGTCAGCACAGGAACAAACTAAAGATTTTGGTAAAAACGATTTTCTAATAGTACTGGGTGGCTCAAACAATATAAATGAACCTAATCTAAAACATCTTCCTGAAATAAATGAAAAAATTAAAGAGATTGTGCCACTCAGCCAAAAAACTAATGTAATAATAAGTACAATTCCGTATAGGTTTGATAGGCCAGAGCTAAATGAAGCCATTAAGTCAACAAATAAATCAATTCATAATACAATCAACAGCCTAAAAAATAAGAATTCTAAGCAGTTGGGGATTTGTTTTCTAAATGAAAGGCTGAAAAAACAAAACTTCACTAATCATGGTCTACATCTAAATCAATCTGGCAAAGTAATATTTTGTAATAGGCTGGCAGAGCTGATTGAAAGTCGTTTGCAATCTACTGTCAATAATTCTCCTAAACAATCATCTAACGAACCTTTTTTAGTAAAGTGGCTCAAAACCGGGAAGGGAAACTAGTTTCAGATGATAAATTCATATCTTCAATTGTATTAAAAGACGTTAATCGATCAAAAAATCAGGATAGCATTAGTGGAAGGAACTCTTGTAGCAATCTGATAGGCTCTCAAGATTCTAAGAGATTAAGTAAATCTACTTCAATATGCAAAAGCAACGATAAAGTAATAAGGGATGATAGAGAAGTACTGGTACTCACTGTGTTCCATCAGAATATTCAATACATTCGTAACAAAATAGATAGAATCGAAGTATTTTTTAAAGAAGAGGCTCCTGATATAGCTATTTTCACAGAGCATGGTTTAAAAGAAGATGAATTGTCACAACTTAATATTCCAAACTATTCATTGAAAACGTCGTATTGCAGGACATCTCATCGAAGTGGGGGAGTAGCTATCTTCACTAAAAATGCCAAGAATATGCAAACATTTAATTTAGAATATGCAGAGAAATTTGCTGTGGAAATGGATTTAGAAGTTACTGGTTTGAGAGTAAAAATCGACAATAATTTCGAAGTAGCGGTGTTAGGTATTTACAGGTCACCAAATGGGGAATGGAACAATTTTTGTGAACTATTCAATAGGCTTTTAGAGATTACTACTACTCGTTTTACAAACGTTATTGTAGCGGGAGATTTCAATGCAGACTTTGCAACACAGAATAAAATGACAGAAGATTTAAAGGATATTATATGCATGAATAACTTGGAAATAAAAGTTCATGAATATACCAGAGTCACAAGAACATCACAAACTATAATTGATAACATCCTTACTAATATAGATTACTCTAAAACAAGATTAGGCGGCTCGGAACTATCTGATCATGACTATCAAATCTTAGAGGTGGGGTTGCAAGGTCATAAATCAATTAAAAAGAGTAGAGTAATGAAAGAAATTCAACAATGTGAACAGGGGAATATCGATTGTTTGAAGCAGAATCTGCTACAAGAAAACTGGAGTAGGGTTTACAATAGCAATAGTTTAAATGACAAATATGATAGTTTCATTAATATTTTAAGGTTTCATATTACTATGAGTTGTCCAGTTAAAAAAGTCCCTGTAAAGAACAAATTAGATAAGATTGAAGAGTGGATAACTGATGATATCCTTGCAGAAAGAAATAGGGTTAAAGATGCATATGATGAATTCAAACTATCTAGAAATATGTTAAGTGAAGATAATTACAAAGCTCTAAAGAAAAACTATATGAAAAAAGTGAAAAGAGCGAAATGTAAGAAAACAGCTGAAATTTTGAATAATAGTGTGTACTTTAACACAGCAGTGTGGGATGTAATAAACAAAAATAGGCAAGTAGCTCATGTAGATGCTTATACTAGTGTCCCCAGAATAATTAACGAAAATAAAAAATATATTGATGATAGTGTAGACATTTGTAATTTCTTTAACAGATATTATCAACTGGTTGCTAAGGATCTTCAAAAATCTCTTAATACAGGTATTAGTGATGCAAACATGAGGAATACTGAGGGGATTCAGAACGAATTAAAATTCCACCCAGTATGCCAAGAGGAGTTGTCAAATATCATTGATAGTTTAAATAATAAAAAAACTGTAGGAATGGATGGGGTATCCAGTAAAATTCTGAAAGAATGTAAAGATCAATTGTTAGACCCTTTGATTCATCTGATCAATCATTCATTAGAACAAGGTGTTTTTCCAGATAATTTAAAAGAGGGGAAGATCTTGCCAATCTTCAAAAGTGGCGATAGAGAAAAGGTAGAAAACTATAGGCCCATTAGTATTTTAAATGTAATAAGTAAAATTTTTGAAAGAGTAGTTCTAAATAGGTTACTTCTGCACCTTCAAGAAGCTAACTTTATCTGTGATGAACAGCATGGCTTCCAGAAAGGGAGATCAACAAAAACAGCCATAGTTTCTCTAGTTGAAAAACTAATAGATATATTAGATTCAGGTGATAAAGCTACTGCAATCTTCTTAGATCTGTCAAAGGCATTTGATTGTGTTAATCATAGAACTTTATTGGAAATACTGCAAAATGTAGGTGTAAATGGGGTTGAACTGAAATGGTTTGAATCATATCTTATTGGGAGAAAACAATGTGTAGAACTAACTACAGTAGTTGGTAATAGTATAGTAAAGAATAAATCTAATAAATTAGAGGTGCAAGCTGGAGTGCCTCAGGGGTCAATACTAGGTCCATTGCTTTTTTTGTTATATGTCAACCGTTTACCTAAAGAATTAATTAGTGGTAGAGCCCTCTTATTTGCTGATGATACATCACTCATTTTCAGCAATTCCATTCTAGATAATTTAGAAATAAGTGCCCATATAGGTGTGCAGTCCATTGTCCAATTTTTAAACCAGTTGAAATTAACTATAAATAGTAAAAAATGCCAATACCTTCAATTCAAAAACAAACATAATTTAAATGAAGATAGGGCTATAAACGTGTTTGTAAACGATAATCAATTAGACCAGGAAGAAAAAATTGCATTTCTAGGAGTTACGTTGGATAGACGATTGACCTGGACTCCATACATTGAGAAAATATGTAGTAAAATTTCATCTGGGGTATTTGTCCTGCGACAGCTCGCTAGATTGAATGACAAAAAGTTACTTTTTACAGCTTACCATGGGCTCTTACTGTCACATATTAGGTATGCTATCTTAGTATGGGGTAATTCATCAAAACAAAATCTTGATAGGGTGTTTAAGATCCAAAAGAAAGCGGTTAGGTGTATAGAAAGAGTAAATAGATTAGATTCATGTAGGCCGTTGTTCAAGAGACTTGGTCTCCTAACTGTACCCTGCTTATATGTGTATGAAGCTACTTTATATGTAAAAACGAATGATATTAACCAAAATCTTGATGTACATGATTATAATACAAGAAGCCGAGGAGATTATCACTTGGTGAGTCACAACAGTAGCCTATTCAAACAAAAACCTAGTTATATTGGTAGGAAATTCTACAACAAGCTACCGCAGTTTTTGAAGAGTCTTGAAAATATAGAAATATTTAAAAATCAATTGAAGAAATATTTAGTTGATAAAGCTTTTTATAGTGTACAAGAGTTCCTTTCACATCAAAATTAAGCCTCACCTCAACTAATTGAAGTAATTATGGTATCTAGTGTATAATATTGTTGATCTGACTTGTCTTATACTCCTTAACTGGAGTCTCCAAGACGTAATCTACAAAAAAAAAAAAAAAAAAAAAAAAAAAAAAAAACTGTGGCTCTACCCATTAGATCACTGTTAATATTTTCAACAAATTTTTAATATGTTTTTTCCAAGAGAAATTGTTCAGGGAATCTTCAATTTTTAGTCTGTGTTATGTTTAAGTAAATGTTTAAATTAATAAATGATGAGAGAAAAATGAATAAATAAATAAATAGATAAATAATGAGAGAAAAATAAATAAATGAATAAATAAATAAGTAAGTAAATAAATAAATAAATAAACAAATACATAAATAAATTAATTAATAAATAAATAACTAGATAGATAAATAAAATGTAAATAGTATCATCAGTCTACTTTCTATGTGATATTAAAATATTGTATGCAAGCACACATTTGAAAAACTTGTAAAATTATCATGAATAAAACACTCTAATCTAATACCTTGGTAGTTAAGAACCCTCTGATATCAAGTAGATTGCTTCACCGTGGTATTGCATATCAAGAATTATTTGTTAATAAATTTACAGATATTTTAAAAATTATTGATTAAATCATTAGATATTGATCCTTCAACCAATTAGTGGAATTTTACCAATTACATGATTTTCCCTGAAGCCACTACCGTGTTTTGGAAGACACGTTAAGCCTGTCGGTCACGGCTGCCTAAAAACAGTCGTTAGGCCACAATAGAAGCCCTAAAATGACGGAACAAGAAAAATGTCAAAAAATTAGACAATAAAATAAGGACAAAGGGTGAAAAATTGATACAATAAAAAAATTGAAAAGAAAAATTCGAACGGGTAAGTGTTAATGTTTGATAGGAATTGAAAGAATAATTGATGAAGAGAAGGGAAAAAATCAAGGACGATTTCCAGAGAACAGGCCAAACTCGGTGGTGAAAATTCAGGTAAAAGGAATCACAAGATGGAAAAAGGTGAAAAGCAAATGGAAGACAGCTAAAGTGTGGCACGATGAAAAGAACGCTTGAGGCAAATTGGAGTCAGCATGCCGAAAATGCTATTGAGAGCAAAGCTGAAAGCAGAAAGAAGCTGAGGGTTGAAGCACACACCACGTGCAAAGTCAATAACAATAAAGAACAACAATATCATCGGATACAAGAAGGTGAACTTCGATGCCGGTTCGACTCTCAACTTATTATTGGCTATACTCACACTTCCTATTCCAATTTCCTCTTACTCCTCTTCCACACCTCCTCTACACTTCTTCTACTTCTTTTCCTTCTTCATCTTTCTCTTTTTCTTTTTCTTCTTCTTCTTCTTCTTCTTCTTCTTCTTGTTCTTCTCCTTCTTATACTGTTTATCCTCCTCCTCTTCATCATCATCCTTCTCCTCCTATTTCTTTGCCTCCTCCTACTCAGCCTTCCTCACCGCATAATCCTTCTCCTCCTCCACATCTTCCTTATCCTCATCATTCTTCTCCTCCTACTCATCCTTCTCCTCCTTCACCTTCTCCTCCTACTCCTCCATTTCCTCCTTTTCCTCCTTCTCCTCTTTGTCCTCTATCTCCTCCTTCTCCTCCTTCTCCTCCTTCTCCTCCTTCTCCTCCTTCTCCTCCTTCTCCTCCTTCTCCTCCTTCTCCTCCTTCTCCTCCTTCTCCTCCTTCTCATCCTTCTCATCCTTCTCCTCCTTCTCCTCCTTCTCCTCCTTCTCCTCCTTCTCCTCCTTCTCCTCCTTCTCCTCCTTCTCCTCCTTCTCCTCCTTCTCCTCCTTCTCCTCCTTCTCCTCCTTCCCCACCTTCTCCTCCTTCTCCTCCTTCTTCTCCTCCTTCTCCTCCTTCTCCTCCTTCTCCTCCTTCTCCTCCTTCTCCTCCTTCTCCTCCTTCTCCTCCTTCTCCCTTTTCTCCTCTTTCTCCTCCTTTCCCTCCTCCTCCTCCTCCTCCTTTTCCTCCTTCTCCTCCTCCCCCTTTTTCTCCTCCTTCTTCTCCACCCCCTTCTTCTCCTTCTTCTCCTTTTTCTCCTTCTACTCCTCCTCCTCCGCCAACTTCCTCTTCATCATCACCTCCTTCTTCTTCCTCAACATCATCTCGTCTTTCTTTTTCCCGTTCTTCTCCTCCTTCTCCTGCTCCTCCACTTCCATCATTTTGCTCCTCTTCCTCATTAATCTCCTCCCCATCCAACTCTTCTCTCTCCTCATTATTCTCCTCCTTCTTCTCACCCTCCTTCTCCAACTTCTCCTTGAACAACTCCTCATTCTTTTTCTTGACCATCCTTCTCCTGCTGCGCCTCCTCCTTCTTCATACTTCTTCATCTCATCCTTCTTCACATGCTTCACTTCTTTCTCATCCAACCCCACCTTATTCTCCGTTTTCTACTCCTCTTCCTCATTCACCTTCACAACCTCAAACTTCAAATTTTTCTTCTAGTTCTCGTCTTCTCTCTTCTTCTTCTTCCTTTCGTCTCTTCATTCTTTTATTTCAGACACAAGAAGGTGAACTTCGATGCCAGATCAACTTTCAACTTATTATTGGCTCTACTCACACTTCCTGTTCCTATTTCCTCTAATTCCTTCTCTTCCTTCTTCTTCTTGCTCTTGTTCTTTTTCGCCTGGCACTTCCTCTCTCTTTTCCTAGAGCAAGTTCTACTTGTTTCAATACAAAAACACAATAACCAGCATCACCTCCACACTGTGCTCTGTGAGGAAAGAAGATCAACTTCTCACCAGAATCAAAAGTTGCTTCTCCTTGATAAATTGCTGTTGCTCAAACTGATCCCGGGCTGAATGCTGGACTGCTCCTGGATCTCGATTTTGATAAATTGCTGTCGGATAGAGTTGGGGTTATGATCTGTTTTTGAAAAGCTTCTGGAAAATATTACTATTATATTGTGATCGGGAAAGAATTTTTTTAATATATATATATATATATATATATATTATCAAAGTGAGCTACTTCCCAACAGGTACCTCATCTAGGCTTAGTATCTGATAAAAAAGAAATAGAAGTAAAAAAAAAACGGTGATGATGTAGCTTTTCAAAAAAAACCTATTCCAAAGAGCTTTTTTCTAGTGTAGTAAAGATAAAATTCATATCTGGGATAAAAGCTGAGTTTTTGAATTGAATTGGGATGATTGTAATGCCTGTTATGATGGTCAGACTGATCGAAGATTCAAAACGTAGAATGAATGAACATATTAGGGCTTGTAAACCACAAAAGGAGACCTAAATTTTCCAAAGCATCTTATTACTAATAGACAAAAGTTCAAGGCCGAACAAAATGTTGAAAATCTGCATTTGATTGGCAAAGGCCGACAGCTGAACGTTTTAGAAGCTCACACTCCTTCTCCACTTGATTCTTCTCTCCAATTTCCATTTTACTCTCTGTTTTTCCGTTTTTCCATTATATGGACCTCTCAACATAACTTCCAGTCGCAAATTCTTCTCACATTATTCTTTCTCGCTGTAACCTAACATAACCTACCCACGTTCTCCTCTTTTTACTCTCTCCTTTCATGCCTACCCTCCACATCAACTCTTTTCTCTTACTTGTCTCTACTCCCTACTTTCTTTTTTGCTGTTTTCTTGCACTTTCCTTTCATCATAACTTCCAGTCGCACATTCTTCTCACATTATTCTCTCATCCTCTTTTTTCTCTTACCACTCTCTCCTTCCATTCCTCTCCTCCTTCTTCACTCCCTTCCACACTTGTCTCATCACTCTTCCTTCTTCCTCTATCATTCGCTGTTTCCTTTCGTTTTCCTCTAACTCTAACTCCCACTCATACTTCTCACTCTCTCTACATCCATCTCCTACTTCCTTCCTCTTCCTTCTCCTCCATCATCATCAACTCCCTTTATCATCCCCAACTAACACCCTTAGCCTGTCCATCACCTCCTTCCCAAACCGAAACAAAGCATCAACGAACGTTCCTTGACAGCTTGGCTAGCTCTGAATAGCCACCCCATTAATACACGGCTCCGACTACAATGGCGTTCACAAAATGCACCATAGTAGCTATCCCGACACTCTGATGTCAACTCCTAGTCAACTGCACTCCGCTGTGTGCTTCAAACAACCCCTAAACCACATTTAAACTCCCTTTGATCCATTTCCCACCCCCAGGGTCCACCACCTACTACAGCCAAGTCAGCATCAACCCTATTCTGCCCGAGAGCAGTCGTGGGAGACATTCTATCCGCTGACACTCTCATCTGATTGCTCGTTTGGTGTGTCGTTACATCTTATTTAGGTCGAAAGGAAGTCTTGAGAAACTGTTTCCTTACTTGAAACAGTCCTTGGAGTGTTCTCAATAGGAAGGCAATGTCTCTCGTTTGTTCGTTTATGTACGTTGTTGCGTTTTACCAGGTAGGAAGGAAGTCTTGAAGAACCTAACTATTTCCTCACGCTAATTAGGTTTTCCTTAGGCTTGATTTCATTCAAAATTTAGTTGAATGCTCCGCGTTCCCTGTCACGGGACAATAAACGCCGCGGTATAATTACTTTCGAGTCAAATGTGTCGTTTCATGCATGTCGCACGTTTTTTATCGTTAAGCGTTTTAAATGTTGAGCGGCTAGTAAATAAAACGCGCGAGTGAAATACTCAGGCTTAAATGCATTGAAACAAATGGAAAGTTGTTTGCCTAGTTTAACGAAAACGCGTGTTTTGTGTCTAGCCTGGCACCATATCAAAGAAATATGATTGGACTGTGTCAAGACCGTCTCAACCAAAATCAAAATTTTCTAAGATCTCGGATATTCCAGTCTTATCAACTGTGATCGTATTCCTCACCTCCACCTGTGTGAAAGCTTCTCGAGAATCTCTTCTATAAATGCTCATTTTTTCACCATCTTTGACGCACGTTTTTTGTCACGGTACCGAGTTGACACCGAGTTTTTTTGCCGCTACTCCATGAATACTTTCTCCAGCTCACTTTATTCCATGTTAATCAAACTGGTTGCTTCTCACTTTTGCTATGGTCACTTTTTAGTACACAAGTCAGACCAATCAGAACCAGGATTTCTTCAGTACAACGAAAGCATTTACAATTCAATTCTAAGGCAATTCAATTTCTTCACACAACGCACAAATACAATACGTATTGAACAAGATCATAATCTAAATAAAAAAAAGTAACAAGTAATACAACGAATATTTATCAAAAGATAATTAGTCACATCATTTAAGCATTTCGAATTCAAATTCAGAACTTAGCAACAACAAACAAGCATTCTAGGCTGTAATAGTGTAGGTAAATTATCCGATTGTTTGGTAATCAAACGTATTATATTGGTAATCGTAGATAAAATATATTGTATACAACGATTGTATTTTGCCTATAATCTACTCGTGAGATGTTCAGGACACGAGTGAAACGTGTATCCCAATTTGCATCACACTAGTTACTTAAAGACAGTCATAATACAATCGCTGCATAAATAAGTCTAGGTTCATGTAAGTGTTGTTTTAATGTTTATTTTGATGATATATAATTCTTTCTTTGTATGCTTTATATTGCTTTATACATTTGTTTACTCATGTGTTGTATCGGAAACAAATAGAATTCAATAATATTAATCAATTCATCTAACTATACCGTGTATTATAAAATAATAAGTACACTTCAAGTAGGCTATATATACCCCATTGAGGTTTGAGCAATCCGGTTAATAGTTCCATAAATAAACACAGCAGAATATTATGTGTTTAAACAAGAACATATTTTATTGATTTTCTTCTCTATCCAATGTGTAATGACATTTGTTCCTTTTTTTTATCACACATATTATGTCTACAATTATTATGCGGTAATTATTATGGAAAACATGGGACTCCCTTGTGCTCTCATATGTACTTAGAATAAAATACAATTGTTGCATAAGCTACTATCACTCATACCCAATTTCACAAATATTAGACAGACGTAGGAGTGGAAAACACGGGAAATTTTCCCATTTTCTTTTGTCATCATTTATCAAGCACACATGGCCGACAGAGAAGAGGACGAGACGCAGAATATAACGCGTCACCGCACACACAATGATGGCGGAAAAGTGAAAAATAATACGCACTGAAATCGCTGACAAGACAATTAATGGTCCCACTCAATCCACCAGACAAGTCTTGTGCTCTTTGTCCGACTCTGACGAAATCGGACATTTTTCATCTTGTTCGTCACGATATGTGAATCTGTGCTACACTCTAAACACGCTTCTGTGCTCCTGTGCTTCACTAAAAACACGCAATGTGGAGAGCACTGCACTCTTAAAACATTGTGCGACATTTATCAGCCCTCATATACGCGTACAATAACGTGTAAATATGCATGCAAAAAAGATTGAATTCAATTTTTTTATAGATCTACGCTACTTTCGAAGAATTAGGAGAATTAGGTGAACTGGATATTAAATCTTTTATCATTTTTATTCATAGCTCTTTTTTACAAGTACAATTTTTTTTTTGACGATGAAGTCCACACATGTTTGAGACCTGTGCCTCGGTAATGAGAGGGTGACGGTTATTGATAAGGTGAACCTACAGTTTCAGGTACAAAAAAACCTGAACCATCAGAAATGCCATTGTAGATAGAACCATTGTAGATACCGAACCATCAGGAAGTAATTATTAAGCAGAGTACAATGTATTTTTTAATTTTTCTAGTCAATCCAATCGGTCACCCTTATAGAGATGGCCCGGGAGTCCGTAGCTTATCTTTATCTGATTGAACAGATACCGGCTACTGCTCACGGCTATCACTTCCTATATTTATCACTCATGACATGTAGATAAGCATGCAAAAAAGATTCAATCAAATCTTTTTATATATTTTTCGAGGTTTAATACAGATTCAATCAAATCGTTTTATAGAGTTACAGTACTCTACTTTGTTGAAAATCACTAAAATTTGTTAGATGGAAATCACGATATTGAATCTTGAAATTCGTAAAAGAACAGTGGAGGTCCTAGGGTCTTATGAAGGTTTCTTCTAGAGGGACTCTTGATTTTTGATGTATTTAAATAGGTATCTCAAGAGTCCCTCGAGTCAAGAGACACTAAAGGAACGTCTATAAATACGGGCATAAAATACTGTAGATAGTAGAATGAACTTTAGAGACTGTTTTCAGCTGTAAATTCACTTTCCGGTGATTCGGAATCCACCTAACACACTAATTAGCTAATCAGTAACTTCGAAAAACCTGCATGAGATACTGGAAATTGTGGAGTTCACTTCAAAGTCTGTGTTCTCAGCTATAAATTAACATTCCGGTAATTTGGATTCCACCTAATATATTCGCTAAACCCTAATTCCAAAAATCTGAAAATATTTCTCAGCTCGCAGCTCAAAGCCTGCAAAATGACAAGAACATCGTGGGTAAGATAAAGTAAAGAGGAGGAGAATAACAAAGAGAGAAAAGTGAATGAGTGAGATACAAAGTGATATTACATGAAAAAAAAGACCTAAGAGAGTGATAGAGTGAGAGAGTGAATAAGAAAAGTGAGTGAGGGTGTAAGAAAGGTATATGGTGAATAATAAGACGAAATTGTCACAACCACATGTGTTAAAAATATTGAGAAACTAGTTTTTGGTGTTATACCATTATGAAAAATAAGACGAAATTGTCACAACCACATTTATTAAAACTTCGAGAAACTAGTTTCGGTTGTTACACCATTATCAATCTCAATCAAACAGAGTATAACAGAGTATGATTGAGATTGATAATGGTGTAACAACCGAAACTAGTTTCTCGAAGTTTTAATAAATGTGGCTGTGACAATTTCGTCTTATTTTTCATTATGGATACCTTCCACAATATCACCTTCGCCATTACTAAGAATGTTATACCATTATCAATCACAAGCAAACTGAAACAAAAGTACAGAGTAGCTTAATATATTCTAAACATGGAATGATACTATTGGCTAAGCGAGAAAGAGGCTGATCTTCATAGAAGGTTGTGATTGGTTGAAGGTCATAATAAGTCCCGCCCCCTGGTGGGAGGAGTAACAAGCAAAAATAAGAGTCAAATCAAGAACCAAAAACCTTGAACATCTAGGAAGCAACAGAAAAGGAAAATACACACACAATAAGGCTAGAATTGAATCGAATTAAAATTAAAAATTAAAAAAAAACTGTATTTCAGAGAGCTTCTAATTTTTTTATTTAAGTTTGATTCAATTCTAGCCTTATTGTATATTTTCCTTCTTTGTTGCTTAAAGATGTTCACGATTTTTGGTTCTTGATTTGGCTCTTATTTTTGCTTGTTACTCTTCCCACCAGGGGGCGGGACTTGTTATGACCTTCAGCCAATCACAACCTAATATGAAGGTCAGCCTCTTCCTCGCTTAGCCAATAGAATCATTCCATGTTTAGTATATATTAAGCTACTCTGTACTTTAGTTTCAGTTTGATTGATGAGATTTAATGGTATAACAACCGAAACTTGTTTCTCAATATATTTAGTCTGTGTTAACCTCAATGTTTTGGACAATGTAAAATATTCAAAATTTGCGTGAAGGAAGCAGTTTTGGACTCGAGTCTGTTGTGCCTTCACATTCGTTGTAAATTTGTCAGAATAAATAAATAAATAAATATTTTTAATAAATGTGTTTGTGACAATTTCGTCTTATTGTTCATTATGGATAACTTCCACAATATCATCAACTTCGACATTACAAAGAAAGTTAAAGGTATATGGCAAAACAAGATGAACGACGGTTATAGTGTGAGGCAGGGAGGTAAGTGAGGGTATGAGAAAGTGTTATGGCAGTGTCCAGGGTAAGTTAACTAAAAGTTATCGCAGGATTAACTCGGGATTAGGAGGTTGACTCTGTTGGTAGCCAGCTCCAAAGTTAAACAGATCGATGTAACTGTCGTTGCTGACCACCTTCCGTTTATTCTGCACTTCGTAAACCAAATAGACTACACAAACTATCAAGGTTACATAGATTACAAGGGCCAACTAGATTACGATGGACCTTAGACTACGAAGTCTATCTAGATTATGAAGGCGACCTTAGATTACGAAGGCTACCTTAGATTACAAAGGTTACTTTAGGTTACGAAGGTTACTTCAGATTATGAAGGCGATCTTAGATTACGATGGTATATAGGGGTATGGAGGTCACGTAGATTACACGGAAGCATTTGCTCCGTTGGTACAAACCATCCAAATATATAGAATAAACTCGCGAATGGGTGATGGGGTGGGTTCATTTGAATCGTGTTGTTCTCGATATTCATATAGTGTAGTTGAAATAATATTGCAGAGAATAGGTGGCTTTTCAAAAGAACAAGACAGAAGAAGAAGAAGAAAAAGAAACAGAAGAAGAAAAGAAGAAGAATTGCAGGATTTAAAAGAAGAAAAAGTATAGAATAGAATTAATTATTCCACTTGATCAAAATACTGTACAATGAAAGATTAGAAAAAATAAATATTCACTTTGTACAAACTTACACAAAATGAATTAGTGACTACAAAAGCAGAGAATCACATTCTATACAGCAAAATGATACATCTCAATCAAAACAGAGAAAAAAATGAATAAATATCAGAGATAAGTAGAAAAAGAGCTCATAAACTTATCACGAACATTTGATATGCGTAATCACAATAACAACAAATGCACTGTTATGTCTATTTCTATACTGCCACCAAAAACTGTCACTTGTTGAACGATAACTGAACTAACTGATCACAAGGACTCTCTTCATATGCTATTTGAAAGTATTCCAGGAAGTTCTAGAGACAGATAACACAATCTCGAATATTCTGGCATAATTCTCAAATACCCTAGAAATACCCTTGACACAATTCATGAGAGCCCTCTACGCCATCAAACGTTTAAAGGCTATAGCTGACAAAAAACATCGCTGATAGCTTATTATTCACTTTTTGCGTCACATATGGGCTTTGGAATAATAGCATGGGAACGGCCCCACAAACCTACATTGCACAAATCTTAACTCTTCAAAAGAAAATGTTAAGAATAATAAACAGTCTACCATACAATGCACACTGCAAACCTTATTTCATACAGGATCGAATCCTCACTGTAACAGCCCTGTACATATTCAAAACTATAATACACATAAAAAATTTAAACCGAACAAGCAAGAGGAGATATCCATGAGCATGATACAAGAAGAAGGAATGATCTGGACATTCCTTACAATAGACTGCAGAAATCTCAAAGACAGCCGGATTACTCAGGGTGTGAATTCTTCAATTGTCTGCCAGACAGTATAAAACAAATTGTACCACAGAAGCAATTTAAAAGAACTCTTAAGAATTATCTGACAGAGAACAGGAATATTCGATACAGGAATACATGGAGCTAAATACTCAGCAATAGGCGCCAGTTTTTCGGCTGACGTGCCCCTAATCTCAACGATATATGTGGTAAAAAGAAAAGTGAAAGTGAAAGAGTAAAAAAGACGAGAAGATGGAGGAAGAGAGAGAAAGAAGATAAACAACAAATGCATGTTTTTCAGCGTAACCGGAAGCACTGTTGACATAACGAGTAGCGTAGAATAATGTTTTCTTCTTTCTTGCCTTTTCTATAACAATATGTCAATATGTTCCTTTATTTTATATAAATCAAATATATAGAGTGGGGATACGTTCAAATTTAAGGGAGTAGTACAGAAGTTATGAGTCAAGGTGTTTTCAATTCAAACAGAGAGAGAGTAAGAGAGAGGGAAGTAATGAGAAGTAGAAGAGAAGCATGCGTGACAGTGAGAAGAATTACCAAAAGCGGGCATTTAAGCAACGAAGCGAACAACTCCATTGATCTTCCACATCAATTGAACTGCTTCGAAGCTGGGCCGGAATTTCGGCCCCCACTTTACCCTCTCAATCCCGTTCATCCTTTTCATTTATCCCCCCCCCCTCTCCAAACTTTCACCCCCTTTTTCCCCCCAAACTAAGATAGCCCCCAATACTCATCCGTTCGACCCCCGGGAGAAACCGGCATCAATGTGAACCGGTGCGTGCGTTTCTAGTTCAGGAATTGTTTCCAACTGATAAATGGAATGGGGAACGAGTTCGTTATGTGAATTGGAATTGGAAGAAGCTCGGTCAAGACTCGACGAAATTGACTTGGAAGACGAATGGTATGCGAATGGAATTCGTGAGCTGAAAAGTGGTTCAACCAGGGTTTAACTCACCACTTGTCGCTAATGATGTGCGGGGTTAGAATCAAGAGGCGCTTGGAAAGTTCGAGAACTTGAAGGGTTGAACTCGATCATCATATATGACGTTTGAAGCATGGTAGCCGCTGAAACACTCGTGAAGAGTTGATACAGGAAGTTTGAAACCTGATTTGCATGATTGGATTTGTCGTCCATCTTGTGTTTAATCGTACGGAATACAATGTACGTGATGATGATGATAATAATAATAATATCGTGTGACCTGGCTGGCTCAGGTCTGGTGTCAGAGTTATCAGGTCGCACCTGAATAAGTTCAGGGCCTCTGACGTGACTTAACGACTGTTTTTAGGGAGCCGGGACCGACAGCTTAACGTGTCCTCCGAAACACGGGAGTGGCCCGAGGTAAAATCTTTCGTTCAGAACTGGGATCGAACCCGGGACCTTTGGGCTAGCAAACCAGCACTTAAATGTACGTGATGCTTATGTAACATGGTGATGAATTCCATAAGGAACTATAAATTATTATTTAAATGAATGTGCTCCTGGTTCTTCTTTGTGAGATTGAGCAATCGTATTAGAATCATGGTGAGGAATTTCATATTTCAAATTGATATTTATTTTATCAAGCTGTTGGGCCCTATGTGTGAAGGTGACCGTTAAAATCTGAATATAACTTGATGAGGGACAATGTAAGCAAGTGTTTGAGTTTGCTTTGTTTATTTATTATTATATTCATTTAACTAACATACAATCAATGAGAATACAACAGGCTATTGCACAAAACTGCTTTACACAATATTTCAAAATCTCATGTTAGGTTGGACTTACAGGAGCTGAGTGAAGTTATATGGAAGGTTGATGACAGGTGGTTCCAGGCAGTTCACAACATAGTTTCTGGGGGTTTTGTGATTACGGTCCAGGTCTGTTTCACTGGAAATTATATTGATTATCCTTTAGTATTGGATACTCCAGTGCAGGAACGGAAAAGTGTCAAGGGATTTGAAATTGTGGGGGTTTACTGGAGACTTTGGAGCCCTCTCGAAAGAGTATGAAATTTGAAATATGCCATAAGGGGAATTTTTATAGAATCGTATTTTAACAGATTTCTGAGCTATTCCTAGAAAAGCTCAAATCCATTCACGTTATGGGAACACTTAGGGATTTTAGATGTTAAAAAATAATGTGATTCGATGCTCAAAATCAGTATCTTCACGAGTATCCATGTACTTAGAGTTTATAAATTGATTAATAAAGTAGAAGTTCGAATTAAATAAACCATTGCTTCCAGGAATGGTCCTGGTCACGAACTGCTAGCTACTGGACCTGAAGACTAAGGGCTGGCGTCACCTCTTATTGTAAATAAGAACAATAAATATTATTATTGAAATGTTTAATTATTCATTGCAATGCAATGATTACCACTCCCCCACGAACCTACTCCTCATGAGATAAGATGCAGAATGATGAATGAATATTGATTGCTTTCACAAATCGTTTGCTTAGAAGCGCTGAAAACACTCCTAGTTTCTGATAGTTTATTAATTGACTACAATCGAATTTGAATTTATATAATTGGGAAAATAATACTTTTACAGAGCCAATTCAATGTGAAATGATAGTTTAAAATTAATATTACAATGTATGATTGACCATTATTGTTTATTTACATTGCATATTAACAGACAGGCCTACAAGGCCTACAAATTTTTATGTTACAACCACCTAGTACATGAACAAAAAGCAACACAGCTAAGTCCATTGAAAAGTGAGAATTAGATGAACCTTTTTCGTGTAGAAAATTTTTTGTGAAGAATAATAAGTAAACAAAAAATAAAGGATAAAAATAATTTAAGGCTTTAAAAATACATTGCAAGGAATGAAAATCTCAAAAAACACAAATTGAACATTTAATTAAACGCGTCTCAACATGAACTGTTAGCTTTTTCCTAGCAATTATTACATTTTTTACTGTACTTTTTTCACTTCTAGTAACCGGTTTTCTCATTTTATTTATTAGGGCTTTGCTATTCGAGTTTGAGCCTTAATAGGCGAAAGGGTGGTTTTTAGCCACCCTGTAGGTAGCCACACAGTGCACAAGTACCTCAATTTTTACTCTAGCTCCATGTCAATAAAATCTGCCAATAAAATGTCAAAAAATCGCAAATCTCCCCGTGTCAACGCGCCTCACCGGAAAGATTGAGCTCCCCGTGTCAGCGAGACTTTATTGATTCACTTTTGATTGTTGAGGTAGGCCAGGAGGCAGCTGCTACGTTTCTAGGTCAAGTTTGCGAGAGTCAATGACCTCTGCTGCTGGCGTTTACTATTGGTGATTTGTTTCTAGGGCTTCCGCTAGATGTCGCATGCCACCACAGACTGAATACAGTGACTATTTTAGACTAGCATAAAAAATATAGTAATAGTCGACTTCTTAAATATTAGTCACCGTATTGTATCTAATATCAGGGGGCAGATCTTCGCTCGGGGATAGCCTATGACTTATAGTTTTGATTCATTTTTTTTTTCAATAAAATCTATCACTGTTTTCACAATAAACTGTATGGTTTTTTGTTCACAGAAAAAAACTCCAGCCGTTTTTTGGTTAAAATTCATTTACCATACATTAATTCGTACGGTGTCAACTCACGGTCTACTGTTTGCAGAAAGAAGAGCTTATTGAAGCTTGGCTGTAACGTATATTTTTCTTTTTGTCCATGCATTATCCGATAATAAAAAATTATTAGAAAGCCTTTATGAAAAAAGCCCTTTGTAGAGAAAAAGGTCCGAGAGTACTTTTTCGCCTGATGAACCAAAGCTAAGTTACAGTAACCAAAGTAATTAGAAAAGTTCAGTTTTCTAATTCACCAAAAAAATATGGAAAAACCATTGTGTTGAGCTTCGATTCTCCTGTCATTATTTTCCCTGAATAACTTGCAAAGCTCAGACTACACGGTACGCGCGTTGTCTTTGCGTTCCAGACAGCGTAAATGACGCTGCTAAGAGGCGTATCATATGATTAAAAATTGTTATCTCCTACAACTATTTCTTTAAAGATAGATTTCTTCTTTTTGTGTCTTTCAGCGAGTTTTATAGGAATTAGACCTAACGCAATCGTATTTTTACACCAAGGACCCCTATATTTGTAATTTCATCAAAATCGTTAGAGCCGTTTTCGAGATCCGTCGGACATTTAGTCCAAATAAAGTATTACCAATAGCAATATCTTCTACTGTTATTGAATTCTCACCACACTCGCAGCAACATATCTGGTGATTTGATTTCAATGGCTGCAGCTATTTGTTATCACTTGGATATGCTCATGAGTTGATTGTCTTCACAATTGGAAGACGATGTACACATTTTCAAACTGGATGTCGCACCTACCTTTTTGAGAACTTTTTTTGACAAAATAGTTGTCCTTTCTTTGGATCAGCCCCAGAGCACAGATTGAGAAATCTAACCAGAGGAACTGACGAAGAGGCTCTCCTACGTCCTCCAATAAGTTATTTTTGACCTCTTGTGATTTTCCCCAATAGGTGTACATGGAAAACAAAGTGCTTATTCCACACTGATAATTTTTAACGAAAAGAACTGTAGCGATCGAAATGGTAGCATCAGACTTGTTCTTATTAGTACGGGAAGAATTCGACTACTGGAAACATTTCGTATGCACTGCCGCTGAAGGTCATATCAGACAGACATTCATAGAAACTTTTGTTCATTTATGAATCTTTCGAATGTTATTTTTCATATAAATGCTCAATATGTCTCGTATATGCATGCGTTTTGTAAATGAAGCCTTTCAAAGTTCGGACATTCTTTAGTAATCACTCAGAATCTTTGATAAAATAATAATATTGGTGTATGCGATCAAAGGCTGATTCCGGGGAAGGGGTCTATAACCTTTTAGATTGGAACCTTGTGGAAAAATTGATAGTAGAGTAAATCTTGCGAAAAAAATCAAAATTTCAATCCGTGACCACTCTCCAAACTTTTCAGGTGGTGCCGCTTTTTATTGAACAGTTATCAGTATTTTACTTCAGATGTATCTTTCTTTGTAGTGATGAAGGTTCTGGAAGATATCCATAATAAATAATAAGACTTGAAGTTGTCACAACCACATTTATTGGAAAAAATGTGATACTAGTTTCGGTTGTTACACCAATCATAGTCCTTCAATGAGCATAAGCCTATTAGAGGCACCCTCTTCCTTAGCCAATAGTATTATTCGGTGTTTAGTATATAATACCTATATCAAGCTACTCTGTACTTTAGTTTTAGTTTGATTGAGATTGATGGAAGTGTAACAACCGAAAATAGTATCTCACTTATTTTTCAATAAATGTGATTGTGACAACTTCGTCTTATTATTCATTATTAATGCATCTCACCCAATAATGTAATATTTAGCCATGGGGAGGTAAGTACAAAGTTTAAAAATAATGATTGAAAATCAACTTCACTAGTACAGTAATAATAATAAGCGTATGGCTTTTAATGGTGGTGAGACCCTTACGGGTAACTTATTACCCACGCACAGGTCTCAGACCTATGTGGGCTTCACCCTCAAAAAAATAATAAATATGACCTTCAATCTAAACACTTATTCAGATCGTTTAGGAAAGGGAGTTACTATCTAACAAATAAACTTCACTAGTGAATTCAATTAATTCTGTGATGACAATTTCACTCTGCTGTAATTTATTTGCTTCCCCAGACATGGAGTAAGCCTTCATTCAGTTGTGTCCAAGGAAGCATTAGAACAATCCGAAATTGTCATCATATGAATAAGTCATTTTTCAATCAACTAGTAAAGATTTTTTTCAAGGACTATCTATGCTTAAATATCAACAGAAAAAGTAGGGTAATTTAGTACTCAATCATCTGAAATTTATGTCTGAACTGATCTTTTTCATTGAAAAATTTTCATTTTTATAATTTTCTTATGACTATTCCCATGATATGACCACTCATTTAATCATCTCTGTATTGGAAAATATATTGGAAAAAGTGAATGAAAATGAAAAATTGAAGAGATCTTACCTAAATTATTTGCAGAAACTGTTTGAAGCAGACAGCCAATGAGAGTTATGACAGTTCCAAGCCACAACATATTGCAGTAGTTGCAGAATCTTCTTATAGAAAACACTAACACTTACACATCACTCACTTCCCTCATTATTTAGGCCTACAAAATCCCCCTCCATATATTCATCCTATGTGAAAATGACACAAAAAAAATACAAAATAATTCAATATTTGGCCCACATTTCCTTCATTCAAGAGATCTTTTCGTAAGAAATCTCTTTTGTTGAGAAGAAAGATTTGCCAAGAATGAACTCTCAAAAAATGGACATGAATTTGGAGAAAATTGTACAATTTCCAGCACTACTTGAATGAAGAATCTATGTAATTCAACATTGCAAAAATTAAAATGAGAATGGTTGTCCAGAGTACGTATGAGAATTTAAAACTACTAAAGGGGTGAAAATGTTGTGTGTTAAAATTATTGAAACTATGAATTTTTCTATTAAAATAGTGGCCAGTTGAGGATTTTTATCCCTATTAAAATATTATCTTTGATACTATTGATCCACACACAATTTTCAATCAGAATTCAGATATAAGTTACAAAATCCAAACTATCAATCTTTTATTCTTGACAATATTTCAATGTTTGAAGTTTTCATTGAACATTTACTGAATTCACAAACGGTAAACCATAGTATTTTGTGATAGGTTTCTGAATAACCATATAGAACACACTATTTTTACACTTTTCCATTCGTTTTTATTGCGTGTAGTACATAATCCATATTAGCCTAAAAACTTCCGTATTAACCTTTTATTCCCAAAATACACCTCTCCTTTTTCGATCTATTTTATTAGTTCACAATATCAAATAAAATTGAATTTCTTTTATCATCAAAGATCTTCTCTATTGACGATCCATTTATTTCTATTTCTTGGACGATTTTACTCACTTTTGATGCTGTTGTTACCAAAACTATCTTAATATTGCACTATTTTACAAAACTTACAAATTCCTATTCAGAGTTAAGCTGAAAAATTCTTCTTTCGATTTCTTGCAAAATTTTACCCAATTTTTATGCTATAATTGCCACACATATTTTATAAGTTCACAATCTTAGATTAAACGCGATTTTATTAACAAGTGTTACGTTTCAAAATCCTCTGTATTATGCCTTTATTTTTAATAAAAAATTAAGTCCTTTTAATTCTTGCACAATTTCATTCACTTCTGATAGTATTATTGCCACACTTATTTTATTAGTTCACGATTTATTTTAGACTTCACGCAATTTTCATGGTGAAACTTTACAAAATCATCCCTCTTAATTCTTGCACAATTTCATCCACCTCCGGTTTTATTATTTCCACACCTATTTATTAGTTCAATATCTTAGATTACAAGCAATTTTTTGATGCAGTGTTAAATTTCTACAAAAAAACCCACATACAATCCCCTCAGTTGAATTTTCATTTCACACACAGTTTGAGATCCATTTCTGATGTTATAATTGACACGTTCAAAATTTGACTAACGTCAGCGTTTAACCTCGGATCAACCGGCCGTTTCAACCACGTGACGGCACACCCACACGCGACAGTACAAGCGCTGAACGTGTACTGATGTGAAATTATTCTGGAAAGATGTTAGTTGCCGATTTGACCGCTACGGGCGCCACCTTTACAGCATCCCACGATCCTTTGAGAGGGTGGTGCTCCCGGCCATCAGATCTCATCTCACACGCATAGGCAAATGACAGACGCCCATTAGTTAGAGAGCTCTCTCCTCTCAATGAGACTGACACTGTTCTACCTGACAAAATTCGAACAATTGTACACCACTTACTCCCCTCTCGCTACAACACAATAGTGGGGAGAATTTAATTAATTAGAAATCGTTTAAGTAGTGTAATGCCTGCAGAATTAATTGAGAGCCTGTTACTGGTAGTTTGATGGGAGTTGAGACCGTTTATTGCACCCGAATTGTATTGTATTGTAATTGTATTGTACCCGAATTGTGGGTGAAAGGAATTTGGAAATTTGACTAATAGTTCACTAATTATTTATTAACTGACCAAACGAAGAAGTCCCTATTCCAAATCAACCGTTTTGCTTTTGTCCGTCTGTCTGTCTGTCTGTAGCACATTCACGGTTAACGCGTGAACCAAATTCTACGATATCTTACATGAATATTTCTCTAAGGAATGCCCAGCGATGTAGTTGTGAGGATTTTCAAAATTTTACAAAATTTATTGTATATTTAAAAGGAATAAAGGAAGGCAGTCCGGCCTTATTCTATAGAATAATATGATTTTTAAAATGAGCTTCTCCATCATATGGAAGTTAAATCAGAATCCAGGATAGCTCTCTGATAGGCTGTCCTTCATTGAAGGTCTGAGATTGGCTGAAGGTCGAAACAAGAAACGCCCACTGGTGGGAGGAGCAACAAGCAAAAATAAGTAGTTTCAAAATCAGGAACCAAAAACCGGGAGCACTTAGAAAGCAACAAACACAAACAATAGACTAGTAGGCTAATATTACAGAATTTTGCAATGAAGAAATTAAAGCTCACTTTAATGCAGTCAAGGTCAAACGAAAAACACGAAAGTACCGTTATGAAAATGTGGGCGAGAATTATGATGAAGCCAAGTTAGTTGTATTGAATTTGTTGAAATAAATTTGTTGGTTTAAAGTAGGATTTTTCACAAACCTAGCTATCTTCAAAGCTTCTAAGTTATAATTGGACTTATAGTTTCCAAAGTGGTATTTATAACACTAATGTTACCTAGTTTCTTAAAATGAAGCCTTTTGAAGGGTTTCAAGTAAATATTGCTATCAACTTTTTAAGTGAATTGAACGACTTGCAGTCAAATATTTAAGTCGTTGAATTCACTAGAAAAGTTAATATTAACAACGCAGTTCGTTATGGAACAAGAAATCCAGGAATTTAAATATTGCTCTTCATTTCACATTCAACTGCATAATAATTATTACAAACAAGCTGTTTCGGCAGTGGGAATGTGATAAGCATGTACCTCCTTCAGTCCCTAATTGTATGAACCATGTTAGAACTTAGTTATTTTTGTTCATGTTATTGTTTTGAGCTATTGTTGTGATAAGCTCCAGGTATCCTCTGTATAGCAAGCTACTTTGTTTTCTGTTCAATATTCACCATCAAAATTTAACCTTATATTGTTGTCAACTTTACTTCTTATCTCTATTTACATTTTTTCTTGCTAATCCCACTTTTCAAGAGCATTAAAACTAATCAATTATCAATATTGAATGCACGGCAATAAGTTGAGTGTGAAGTATAAATTTATTGCAAAAAAATGCGTATAAGGAGGAGAAGACAGAGTATTAATCACAATAATTATACAATTTGAGGTTTGACAATTCCAAACACCCCTTTTATGAGAGATCAATGGATGCTATAAGAAATAATAATAATATAGTATTAGAGTATTAGATGATAATGATATACAAGGTAAATAAAAATAATAATAACAAGGAAAATACACTAGTTAGCGAATTGTTAACATTTCAACGTTTGGTAACACTCATTAACTCCCGGTAACAAATATAAGAGAAATTGAACTTGAAAGTAATAAATAATAAGACTTACACTGTATTACACTTTTAAATAATGTTTTACTCACATATACTGGAGATGCTTGAGGAATGCATTTCACTTCTGAAAAGAAGCTTCGTCAGCCTGCCGCCAGGGGCTATGCTTTGTTGAGGTTAGGATGAGCAGCCATCATGTAGTTGAAAATTGCGTTTGATTTGAATTGTATTTGGTCATTGAGTACGTTCGTTCTATCTTGTTTATGGTGTTTGAATATTTCATATTGCTCTAGTGTATTTAGTTTGTGGCTTTTTTGGAATGTGTGTAGAATTTCTAGGTCAGTTTGGATGTTATTGTGTGAGTGTCCAGTGTTGATTAAGTGATCTGCAAATGTTGAGTCAGTGTTGGAATGTAGTGCTTTGATGTGTTCTTTGTATCTTGTGTTGAATGATCTGCCTGTTTGTCCTATGTAGTACTTGGGGCATGTGTTGCATTTGAGCTTATATATTCCTGTACATTCCAACACTGACTCAACATTTGCAGATCACTTAATCAACACTGGACACTCACACAATAACATCCAAACTGACCTAGAAATTCTACACACATTCCAAAAAAGCCACAAACTAAATACACTAGAGCAATATGAAATATTCAAACACCATAAACAAGATAGAACGAACGTACTCAATGACCAAATACAATTCAAATCAAACGCAATTTTCAACTACATGATGGCTGCTCATCCTAACCTCATCAAAGCATGACCCCTGGCGGCAGGCTGACGAAGCTTCTTTTCAGAAGTGAAATGCATTCCTCAAGCATCTCCAATATAAAATGTGAGTAAAACATTATTTAAAAGTGAAATACAGTGTCAGTTTTAATATTAGATTGTTCATTAAGTATTTCGTCATGGAAAACATCACAGAATAAGACTTAAATTTGTCACAACCACATTCATTGAATACAGTGAGATACCAGTTCGGTTGTTGAACCATTATCAATATCAATCAAACTATAACTGAAGTACAGAGTAGCTTAATATATGCTACAGACGAAATGATACTATTGGCTGAGGTAGAAAGTGCCTCTGATAGGCTGACCTTCACTGAAGGTCTGTGATTGGCTGAATGCCATCAGTTATTCAATGCTGTCGTCAATATCCCCCATTGCGGGGATTCAGTATAAGTTAATAGCACTTTAAGGAATTCGAAATTAATAAATTGTCTTTCTGTATATTTGCCAGTTTGTTAAACAGTCAGTTACTACAAACTAACTTACTTTTAATTGTCATATTATTTGTCTCAGTATTGATTTGTTACATGTCACGTATATAAAATCCATCTTCCTATCTTAAGCGTCACATCAATCAATCAATCAATCAATCAATTTTATTACATAAAAAGACATTACAAAATGGTCCCGCTAAACCTGAAAAAGGTTTTACAGCAGGTGCCTATAATAAAATAAAACACAATAATAAAATGAATGCTTACAATAGATTAAACAATGAAAAGAACTGAAAGAAAACTTTTTACAAGTTTCAAAATGCACTTCAAGGTAATTGGAAGGGGAGTAATAGGGTTGAAAAATGTTAAAAAATGTTAAAAAGGAAAAGGTTAAAGGGAGAGAAAAAAAAGAATAAAGATAAAGGTCTACTATAGATTGAAAGTTGAAATTAAAAATAAAAGAATATGCTATAAATTGAAAGATAATACTAAATATAAAGAAATAAACTACAATAATTGAATGAAAATGCTGTAATAGATTAAGGTATTTATATTTAGTTTGGTCGCTCTAGTGCGGCGGCGGTGTTCTATATTATTTCAAAACTAATGTTTATCTTCACCAGCAATCGGTGGATTTTTATTTTTATTTATATTTTCAGATCCAAAAGATCCATACAACACACTTTAAAGGTCTCCGAGCTTTGTTAAATAACCAGATTTGATATCATGTGTACACTTTAAAGTTCTCATAGCGTTATCAAACGTCTGAACCAGATTTGATGTGTGAACATTCTGTTTAATTTCTCAGCATAGTGCTGAAATTATTCAAGTTTGACAGAGAAGGTCTGGAGAAGGCAGGCTGCAATTTGTATGAGTTAATTTGGCAATAATTTTCACAGTGAATAACTAATGCGGAGGTTCACCACAAACACTCCTCGGGGAAATCAAGGAGGAAGGAGGCCGCTAGTGCAGTTGCCTTATTGCCCGGAACAAAGAGATGCTGTTGGAAACAAGATGGCGGATGGAGGAAATTGCTGGCAACATTGTTGAAGATTAATAATTCCCGTACAACGGTTCTAGAAACAATGCAATAGTCCTTGTGAAATGAGTTTCTTCTAATTTAAAATCACAATGTATTGAGCTTTTAGTATATATTGATACAAGAATAATTTGAGGAAACACTTTGAGGAATTCGAGATCCATAAATATGATGTATTTTTACAGTATTATGTATATTTACTGTATTATTTACAGTTGGCAGAATTGTCAGTTCCTACTAATTATAACTTGAGAAATAATTTTCTGTAAGAAATATGGGGTATTTTGCACTATAACCCCGCATTTCTTGAAAATGGTCATTGAACAGTAGATTCCTATTCTGGTGGCCAATTATCTCCAAATATTTTATCAAACAGGTCAGGTTAGGTTAGATTAGGGTAGGTTAAACTTAGTTGTAGTATAAACTCTATAGAAAACTCTGTAGAAATGTAGGACTATAGTGCAAAAGACCCGAAATATGAACCTGTAATTTAGTAATTTTTGATAGATTTGAATATTTGTCAATAATCAAGTGTTTAATTTGTTCTTGTGATGGTGAGCTTCCACTGAAATTATTCTGTCAAAAGATATTCACATTTTTTATGCTATTGGTTGCTTGAATACAGAAAGGATCCATACTTGAAGAATACTCGGAATTAATAATATGCATATAATACAACGATAGAGATAAAAGAGTGATATAAATAATTACAGTATATAAAATTGAATCTTGTACTACAATTTATTGGAAATTTACAAGATACAATTTTATATTATTATTTATATCAATCTTCTATCTTTATTTTCTATCTCAAGTATTCTTCAAGTATGGATTCTTTCTGTATGCATGCAATCAACTGCATAAAAACTGTGATTATCTTTGGACAACATAATTTTAGTGGAAGCTCACCATCACAAGAGCAAATCAAACATTTGAGTTTTGACATAAATTCAAATTTATCAACAATTTATTATAAAATTGTAGGTTCATGTTTTTAACGGAAAATTATTTCTCAAGTTGGAATTTGGAGAAACTAACAATTCTGCAAGATGCAAAGAATACAGAACATTATTTATGAATTTCGAATTCCTCGAAGTGTTTCCTCAAACTAATTTCTATCAATGTACATAATTTTGTTGGAAGCTTACCGCAACAAGAGCAAATTAAAACATTTGACAACAATTACAAATATGAATCACATATTTTGTTAATTATTATAAAATCAACAGTATTTTTGTGAGTATCTGAATCAGTCAATATTCAAGTGCTAAGTTTGCTCTTGTAGAGGTCAAGCTCTTATCCAAATAGAGTTATATAAATATATTTCCATTTGAGTTACATGAACGCGTAAAATGTTCTTAGTGGTCCACTTACTGTAAGTACTGTATTATTTAATCTACTGTAGTTGAAAAAATCCTGACTTTTCACTTATAGGCTACTAGAGTAGTACAGTCAGTCATGACTTTTACAATACGATATTTAAAATTGATTCCACATGGATGTCTACTTAGTAGTAATAAGGCTTTCAAATTTTTTCCTGTCTCTTCTGAACCAAAAGAGCTCCAACATCTATCAACTCAAATTTGTAAAATTCATTGACACAATATATATACTTCCATTTTCCTGTTTCAACTCCCACCAATTTCAATGCATTAATTTATTAACTTCACATTAGTTAGTGATCCACATAATATTTTTGTGATTATTTATACATGCATCTATTTTTAAACTTGATGGTTCTGACTTTCACCAATATCAATACTGTACATATATTTATTAATTTTACATAAATTAGTGGTCTACGCTATATCTTTGTGAATTCATACATGTTTCTGTATTTAAAATCACTATTTTTTATGTTGTAAAACAATCTGGGACAACTGAAGGGGTCTCACGTTCAGTATACGAGTCAATAGCTAGTCTTAAACAAAAATAGAGTTGTCTTACTTTTTCCGATAGCATAGAGTTTCAGAAGCCATTTTCAACACCCTATGAGCCAAGCTGAATCAAACTCTGTTTTAGTAACCACTAAGTTATTAGCAGACAAAACTTTCAGCCAACTTTTACTGAGAAAACTCTAGTAGAGTAGTCTGACCGCGTAACGTGAGCTGGAAGGTCAATTCCCCAGCCACAACTATCACTTTATATTCGAACGTTTTTTTCTCTATCTTCCACACGCTTTCTCCATTATTTTCGTCCTTTTTCTGCTGTCTTGCATTCACCAATTCATTCTGGTTTCTTCCCACTCTGTCAATTTCGAATTTCCATTCCATTCCTGCAGTTTTGTAATGCTTCTTATCATCTGTGATGTTCTCCATGACAAAATACTTGATAAACAATCTGATATCGAAACTGACACTGTATTTTTTTTTTGAGGATGAACCCTACATAGGTCTGAGACCTGTGCGTGGGTAATGAGTTGGATGATGGTGATTGATGAGTTGGACCTACAGTTTTAGGTGGGTTCCGAACCACCGGGAAGAGGTTTTACAGCAGAGAACAGTGTCTTTTTTGCTGGCCAATCTAATCGGTCACCGTTACAAACAGGACCTACGAGAACGCAGCTTATCTCTATCTGATTGACTGATACCGGCTACGGCTCGCGGCTATCACTTCTATTTAAATATGATTTTTACTCACTTATACTGTATAAGTCCGTAAGTACTGTTTATACTAAATAAGTCCGGACACGGAAAGTAAGTAAGTACTCACTTATACTGAAGGAATGCGTTTCCTTTTTTTGTAGTTGCGAAGGTGATATTGTGGAAGGTATCCATAATGAATAATAAGACGAAATTGTCAAGACCACATTTATTAAAACTTAGAGAAACAAGTTCCCATTCGATGGTGTAACAACCGAAACTAGTTTCTCTTTTATTAAAAGTGGTTGTGACAATTTCGTCTTATTATTCATTCAGAAGGCTTTTCCCATCTAGAATGAATCTTCTCTTTAGAAGCGGAATGCCTCACTCCAGTATAAGGTAGTAAAATCATATTTAAATAATTTCTGTATCAGCTTTAATAATAATAATAATGATAATAATAATGATGATAATAATAATACGGTGACCGTGATTCAATGACTTGATGTTATAAGCTTTATTATCACTTGCTTGGTGGTTCGGAACCCACCTAAAATAGTAGGTCCACCATGTTCCCCGTAGCATGGCTCAAACGGCGAGGTGGAACTACCCGTAAGGGTCTCCCCACCATTAAAAGCCATACGCTTATTATTATTATTATTATCATCAATAATAATTTTTTGGGAGGATGAAGCCCACATAGGTTTGAGACCAGTGCGTGGTTAATGAGTTGGATGATGGTGATTGATGAGTTGGACCTACAATTTCAGGTACGTTCTGAACCACTGGAAAGTGACTTACAGCAGAGAAAAATTTCTTTTCTGCTAGTCAATCTAATAGTCACCCTTACAAAGAGGGCCAAACATTCGTAGCATATCTTCATCTGACAAAACAGATACCTGCTATGACTCACGGCTATCACTTTCCTACGTATTCTTGATTATTATAATGTTATAATTAATCACTGATTATTCTGTTTTGGTTTTTGATTATATTTTTTATGTTAGTGTCGATATTAATTTATTGAGATAAAGATTAATACAAGTCTCAAAATTAATCACATTTCATTTATTGACTGCTTTCATTGAGTATGAAGCTAGAACTTAATGTCCTTTCTTTTATTTAACCCTTTATCTGAAAGTATTGATAGATGTTATAGTAATGGATGAATAAAAAAGAAAAATGATTAGAATTTGAATATAATTGCTGTAAAACTGCTGTAAAATCACTTCCTGGTGGTTCGGAACTCACCTAAAACTGTAGGTACAACTCATCAATCACCATCATCCAACTCATTACTCACGCACAGGTCTCAAACCTATGTGGGCTTCATCCTCAAAAAAATTATACTTGATAAGCGATCTGATATCGTATTTAACACTGTATTTCAAAAAGCATAAATTAGTTCTATTCAGTTTATATAAATCAATTTGTAAATGGTCTGTAACTTTATTTCTATCAATTGCAATATCCATTATCCGTCCATTTAAGACACAGACATTCTCAAGTATAATAATAATAAAAATAATAATAATATTAAGATTGTTCATCAAGTTTTTCGTCATGGAAAACGGCACAGATACTATTATTATTATTATTATTATTATTATTATTATTATTACTACCTCAAAAAACGAAGCGTACAGTGTATTGTAGTCTGATTGAATCCCAAATAAGGTATGGAATAACTGTCTATGGCAGCGCACCAAATTACATTTTAAACCCAATAATAAATGTGATAGACAGAATCAAACGTATTTTCTTCCAAGGCACAGATATTCACACATTAAATATACTCAACTTCAAAAATCTATACAAATACATAATTCTAATCAGATACTACTTTGAAAGCCGATACCGTAATACAAACGAAAACAGATACAACACAAGACACACACATTATAGAATACCAGATTATTATACAGAAATAGGGAAAGCAGTACCAGAATACTTCGTACCACAAATCCTGAACAGTATCCCTAACCATCTTAAAAACCGACAAACATATTCCGCAGTAAAACATGAAATCAAAACTTATTATATTACTGAGCAAGGATAACATATTCATCACAGAGGAATTATTCATCACATACAATCCATAATAAAAACCTGATTAAATTAAATTTAAAACTTAGCAAATCACCCCAATACAAGCTAAAATTAGCTTCTGGGGTTGCCACCACTAGAATTATTATCATAATTACTATTTATATATTGAATTTTGTTAAATTGTTGTATATTATTTATTAATTGCATGTACTGTTATTTACATTCAATAAAGCTTAAAAAAAATAATATTATTATTATTATTTAAGACTGATAAAATCTTTATTTTGTAAAAATTTGAGGAAAATAAATTGAAATTGAATTGAATTGAATTGAATTATTATTATTATTATTATTATTAAGTGGACCAAATACACTTACTTTCACTTCAGTTTATAATAATAATTATTATTTTGTGAAATGCTAGATCACCCTCTGAACTTTATTGAAGATCAAAAATTATAAAATGGTGAATTCAGTTGTTGATAAAGCCTTCATTATTTCAACTAATTGTACAGTGGGCTATCAATAGCATCTTACCTCCTGCTGATGAAATAACTTATTGAGTCTTTAAATCTTCACATAAGAAAATATATTATTTTATAGAATATGTAATGTTTTCCTTGACAAAATACTTGATGAACAACCTAATATCAAAACTGACACTCTATTCTACTCGATATATATACAAATATACAAAATTAAATAGTAATTGATGCAGAAGCTATACAGTAGTTCAATTCAATGGAAAGAGAAAAAAGCATATGATTTATGAAGTATAAAGGCTGATGAAGCTTCTCTTCAGAAATGAAATGCATCCCTCCAGTATCTCCAGTATAAGTGAGTGAAAATCACATTATGAAATAGAAATACAATGTCAGTTTTGATAGAATATATTGCAGTCTCTAATATGCAATACTTCTTTTATTCCTGGACTTGAATTATTTTGCTGTTATATATAAAAATAGTAGTATATTATACAATTATTTATTGAAGTGAGATGGTTGCTCTTCTCTCTCCTGTTCTTCGTTTCTCCTTCCAGGAAACTAGATCTCCATGTTGACAATGAAAGAACCAATACTATTATTGGAAACTACTGATTGGACAGACGGCACTGCCTTCTTTATCAGCTTTCAGAATAAGAAATCATGTGATCCAATCCTCTCAGCTCCACGTATCAAACTGAAACAGATAACTAGCAGTCACGTGTCACGTTTTATTTCTGGGTCAATATTATGACATGAGTAAGACTTTGATTGTAACATAAATAAGTTGAACTTCCTGTGTACTAGTCTCTCTCTAATCGATATTCTATTTGAAGTATCGATACTTCAATGATAAGTTGGTTCAACTTGCTATCTACTGATACGCGTTCTATCACTGACTCATAATGCTGGCAACACTTGAAATTAACATTTGAACTTTGTTGACATAAATTACATACAACACAGAATCAGTTACATCACACAAGAAAAGCCAATAAGAAACAAACAGTTCACTACCTTTTTCTATTTTGAATATTATTTTCTTTTATTAATTTATTTGATTATTAGTACACTCTAGTTCTATTTTGTCTTTTATTAACAATAGTAATATAGTGTACTCTCATATTATTATTAGCATAGGAATATCTGAAATGTATAAATTTAATTTACTTAATTTTGTATAAAGTGTGAACTGATTATTATTTTGTAATGTACGTTTAAATGCAATAGGTTTTTCAAGACCTGGCATTCTAATAAAAATCAATCAATCAATCAATCAACTAATAATAAGTTTACTATAATTATCAATTTTCAAGAAACTAACTACTGTCTGTCAATAGGCCAATCAATAACTCAATAATAGGTGTCCAATAAACTGTTCAATATGTAGAGAGAAATGTCTAAAAAGCAGTTGAACACTGAACACTTACAAAGCACAATTTTGTCAATCACAATAAATTGGTACTGTGTATTCTGTCACGAAGAATGTTTACTGTTGAAAAGAGTTTACCACATAATCTATCACGAGCACTATTATGTCTGTTTGTATAAGTCAGGTTAGGTTAGGTTAGGTTAGGTTAGGTTAGGTTATACTGCCACCACAAACTGTCACTCGTCATGAGACGAAAGTAAAGGAAGTTTGAACAATAATTAATCTACAGCTCACAAGAAGAGCTCTTTTATAAGAGATTTTTGTTTATTTAGAAGTCTCCACAAATATCTGGATCATCCCACTATTTACTCGAACATTCCAGGAACGCATTTCTCATAATGCCAGAACATTCCAGATGAGGAAGATGCAGTAAAAAGAAGAAGGGAAGACTATAAAAAATACACTCGAGCATAATCATCAGCATGCTTGTGATATGTTGGCAGATTTATGAACTCTATGCAGTACATGTTATCAATGTGAATGGAAGCGCTGTTGACACTGTGAATAATGTTTTTATTCTTTTTTGCATTCCAAACAATACTTTTTCAACTAATCGATATTCTAGTTGGAGTATTGATACTTTGACGACAAGTTAGTTTAAATTGTTGTCTAGATCTGAACTAATCGA
Source organism: Conomelus anceps (assembly GCA_948455865.1). Classification (NCBI taxonomy): domain Eukaryota; kingdom Metazoa; phylum Arthropoda; class Insecta; order Hemiptera; family Delphacidae; genus Conomelus; species Conomelus anceps. The sequence continues at coordinate 54,698,434 of OX418223.1, read as the reverse complement.
TATTCTATTTGGTGGAGTCGATACATTTTTATATGCCAACTACTGTATCATTATTCAAACATATTCATTAATCCAACACACATTGACTGCAAGTCGTTGAATTCACTTGAAAAGTTAATATTAACAACGCAGTTCGTCATGGAACAAGAAATCCAGGAATTTACATTCATAATAATCATTGAAATGAACTTCTCTTGATTCACACACACAAAATTCCATTCTGATAGGGGTAAAAGCACTTTCAACTCCCAAAAATATACAGAAACTACATATCAAGAGATGAAATAACTAAATAATTATTTTTTTTATTATCTCAATAGCTTGTGAAATTAGCTACTCCCTGAAATGTGAAACCATCTTGGAGGTGACAATTATGAATGTATTAATGGCCACACTACTAGTAAGAGTGGTTAACATAAATGTAAAACGATGTTTGCTGTAATTTTTGCTGATGAAAATGATGAAAAAAAAACGCTTATTATTATTATTATTATAATTATAATTATAATTATAATTATAATTATAATTATTATAATTATTATTATTATTATTATTATTATTATTATTATTATTATTATTATTATTATTATTATTATTATTATTATTATTATTATTATCTATTGAAGCTCTTGTCTTGAGACATTAGAATTGATCCTTACAACAACTGATTAATAGAGTAATAATATAATGGTAACTAGTGTATACGATGGTATAATCTATCTTTAATATGACTTGTCTTGTACTCCTTAACTGGAGTCTCCAAGACGTAATCTACAAAAAAAAATAATAATAATAATTTGACATCTTGTGACAACGGACTTTTCCTGGTACTGTACCATACAAAATACAAACAACTATAGTTTTTGGCATTTTAAAGATGTTTCAAGTCAAAAAAATCAACGTGGTACTGTACCAAAACTTTCATTTTTGGGCACTCTTCTCAAATCATTCATTGGAAATCAATTAGCAATTAGCTGCTACTAATATGTAAATTTATTGTTTCTTGTGGACCCGTATTGGAATAGAATCATCCCAAGAGTACCAAAATTTGTGTAAAAAGAAAGAAAATTGCATTATTAAATTTGATTGTTTTTTTTTACAGCTCAAAGCTTTATCAAATAGATATTTACAGAGTTGAATAAGTAACCTACTCATCGCTAACCTACTTATGAATATTGATAAATAAGTAAATCGTCATTTCCATCATTCAATAACCTTCCTATGTAGTGGTGAAGGGGGTTTGTCTGAGATTGATGTTGCTGTAACAACCGAGACTAGTATCTCACTATTTTTAATAAACGTGGTTGTGACATTTTCGTCTTATTATTCATCATTTAATAACCCTCCAAACCTAATTCCACTGCTACTCTTAAAAATTGCAGTAGCATACGTACATCAGACAAAACTTACAAAATCATGATGAAAAATCTAGAAATTTGATATGAAAAATTGGCCCACTCCTGAAAATAACGAGGAAATATTGGAGGAGTGGGTTTTTGTGTAGGCCTTGAGTATGTTCTCAACTCAACCGAGTCAAAATAACGGATGACAGATTCTGAAATTGCTGATTTTCCCTCCAAAAACTCACCAAGCTTGAAATGAGAAAAAGTGACATCCATTTGTATTTTTGAAACGCTTTTCAACCGCCTTTAGCGCGCAGGAGTATTTGTTCAGCAGTAGGCTGTTTGTCTCTCTCAAACTACTTACTCTCGCAATTTCCTTCATTTTTCAATGCTTGTTTTTATAGAGTGTGTGGGAAATATAAGCCTATTCTTGTGTGGATTTAATACTGAAATCAAATCAATTTATTCTCATTCGCAGACTGCATTCACATTAAAATTCTCTTCATTTCTGATAAACATACTAATGAATAGGATGGTTATAGATATTAGTGTGAACACATACGGTGAGCCTATCTTGCATGAGATAAAAACTAGCTTAATACCTGCGTGCTAGCAGTAAGTTGTCAAAGGTATGTTTATATTTTTATTCATGCTGGCTAGAAGAATGAGAAGCTTGACGTACGACGTTCACGATTATAATGGAAGAAGCGAATGAGATTATCACTTGGTGAGTCACAATAGTAGCTTATTCGAACAAAAACCTAGTATCAAAGTGATAGGAAACTCTACAAGCTACCACAGTTTTTAAAGTCTTGAAAATATAGAAAAAAAACAATTGGATAATATTTAGATGATGAAGCTAATTTAGATTGGAAGATAATTTTTTAAATCTGCTTTCATTTTTGCTGGTAAAATGAAAAAATAATTTCTGAATATATCACTACCACCGGCCAGAGCGACCATTATACTACAAGGTTGTAGTACTACTTATTCTGTAAGATCCATTTTTCTTAATTTTCTTGTTTCTTCATCTGATATTTTTTCTCTTGTGCTTTGATCTATCATTTTTTCTTGCTTATAAGTTTATAGTTTTCTTATAATAGCTCAGTTTTCTACTGTAATCACTACTTACCCATCTACTACTCTACTCACTACTTTACTCTTTTTTATACTATCTTTACAATTATTAACGATTATTAACATTTTTACTATTTTTTTAATTTCTTTTTATGTATTTATTGAAAGAATTTTGTTTTGTAGTACCAATAATTATTTTGTATAGGCACCTACTGAAAAACCTGCCGACTTGGTGGGAGCCCTGATGTATTTTAACAAATAAAAATTTATTAATTGATTGATCTCCCTTTCATTCCTTTCCTTTGATTCAATTCTCATCTTACATTTCCTACACTTTTTCTGTTTATTCTATCTTTTTCTAGCTATTTTTATACCTATCTTTTTAAAATAATTAAATATATCTTATTGAAATTACCTAGCAAAATTAAGTCTTAGGAAAATGAAGGAAACTATTCTATTCAACTTTACCACTCTCCTACTTTCACTTTCCTTTTTACTTTCCATTCACTACTTTTACTTTCCATCTTTTTCATTACCTCTTCCCTCATCTTTCATTCCCATTCTCTGTCACCATCACTCTTTCGCATCCCCTCACTCGATGTATTTCTCTCTCTCTCGCACACACACGATCCTATTCATCGTACTCTTTGCATTTACAGTGAACTGTGTGATGCATTAAAAAGGGTAGCCAGCACGCACTTTGAAGCACTGGAGCCTCCAGCAGCAAATCTGGAGACCACTCGTTTATCGTATCCAACCGTTAAAACTCTCCAGCAGTGCTTTGTTCTCCAGCTGGAGTTCCAGCATCATCAATACCTTTCCAGTGCCACGTCCTTATCTCCAGGGAATATCTCGGCTTTTACTCCCCGAACAGGGAACTGTTGCATACGTAACTTATGCTTTCAGCTGGAGACGAATTGATAGATGCCTACTGGTTTTCCAGTGCTGGAGTCTCCAGAGATCGTGCCATTGACAATGTTCAGGAGTATTTTATCAATGACTGGTGTATGTGGAACCAATGTTAGCCCGCCATTGTCTTTTTTGTGCTCTGTTATGTACGAGGTGTGTGTTGATCCAGACTGCAAACGAAACCCTTTCGCGAGCACGCTCCGTTGCACATAAACAAGCTGATTGTATTATTGCTGTGTATCATTGTGTCAACTTGTATCATCGCTTTTTCATACCACATAAACACAATGAAGACTTTGATACGCGATGACTCAAAGATACACTATAATATTACCATTTTTTATCAGTCTTTTTTCCTTATCCCTCTTCTTCTGTTTCTTGTTTTCACCCACCTCCTACACCTCCACCACCTCCTTCTCCTCCTCCTCTTCCTCCTTGTTTTTTTCCGTTTTTTTCACCATCATCATTTTCTCCTCCTCCTCCTCCTCCTCCTCCTTCTTCTTCTTCTTTTCCCCACTTTCCTCCTACTTCTTCTCCTCCTCTTTCCGTTTTTTCTTCTTCCTTCTCTTTACCTTATTTTTTCTTTTCCACCATCTCCTCCTCCTCCTCCTCCTCTTATTTTACTTCTTCTCCTCCTTCTTTTTCCCACTTTTCCTCCTCCTTCTTATTATTTGTTAAATGTTAAATGTTTTATGTATTGTTCAAATGAAATCAATAAAGAATTTGAATTTGAATTTTGAATTTGAATTTGTTTTTCTTTTCCATCTTCATCTTCTCCTCTTCCGCCTCATCCTTATTCATCATCTCCTCTTTTTTCACCTCCTCCTCCCTTTTCCCACTTTTCCTTCTACTTTTTCTTCCCTTTCCTTTCTTTTTTTCTTATCCTTCTTTCTCTTTGTCTTTCTTTCCTCCTACTCATTTTCTATCTTCTCCTCCTCCTCCTCTTTTTTCACTTCTTCTCCTTCATTCTTCCACTTTTCCTCCTCTTTTTTTTATTTTTTCTTCATCTTTTTCATCTTCATCTCCTTCTCGTCCTCCTCCTCCTTATCCTTTTTTCCTCCACCTCCTCCTCCTTGTTCTCAACAACTTCCTCCTCCTCCTTCTTCTTTATCACCATCTCTCCATCTGTTATGGCGCTTATTAGAGATGATGGACTTTACCTGTCCTAGTTATCATTATATTTATTGAATTTCTTGGTGGGTATGTGTGCATTTGTATGTGCGTGTGCGTGTCATGTGTTTATAACACTTTCAAACAAAATTGAATTTTAAACTATTATATTTTGTATTGTACAATTTCTTTCGTTGAAGTTTTTTAGGGTGTTTTTAGGGTGAAGTTTTTTCATGATACTGTGGGTTAAGTGGAAGAGGGGGGTTTATGCCTCAACTTCGCCCACAGCACTTTTTAAAGTGCGAAATAAAGACATTTTATCTATCTATCTATCTATCTCTCCGTTCCCATCCTCATGTTCCTCCCCCACCAATTGTGTTATAAGTATTTTCTATATCTTTCTTTCATTTTCATGTAACTCGAGTTAACACACAGATATGCCTCTTCCTTACAATATTATATGTCTTTCCAATAACATAAAATATTAAATTTGTCAATGGATAAAACATTGTTAATTAATAAGAGTAAATTTATGTTTATTTTTCTGAAAAAGGAATTCTTTTGGTTTCAAAGATATCGGTCAAGATCATGGGAGCCTTAGCATTTACTGGTGAATGAAATTTTAACAGAATCTAGAACATATTATTTGCCTATTGAAGTTTTTTTAACATATATGATTTTGAATAGACCAATCAGATGCCTTGGTTTCCGGCAAAATTACATCTACCGGTGAACTGTAAGGCTCCCATGAACTCAACTAATGTCTTTGGCATTAAAAGCATGCCAAAAGCATGCAAAAAAATATTAGTCTTCAATTTGAACAAGAATTTATTTAAATCTAATTCTTAAATATTTTTAATATTATGTATAAGAAAATATATAATTGTAACAAAGGAACATATTATGCTCTGAAACGTCAAGGCTCCCATAGACTCAACAATTCATTCACTAGCTAATAATATTTAATAAAAAGTGGTATAAACTCTCTGGTACAATAGAAACGATAAATCGAACAACATCAATATGGATTTAAAAAAGCCGGTATTGGATATCACCGCATCATTCTTGTTATAAGCTTCAAAAATTCTCGGGTATCATCGATTTACCGATGTAATCGGATTACTCCGTCCCAAAATAGATCACTCACAAAACGATTTCCTATCCACTTTCCTTTCATTCAAGGATTCAAGGTTTCACTCTCCATTTCTACATTGCTCCATTGCTCCATTGTTCTCCATTGCCCCATTACTCCATTTCGTTTCTTGCCTATTCGGTTCGCATATCGGCAAAAATTCAGGCTATGATTTTCCCGACTGACTGCAGCTCATAGACGTTATAGAGAATATTTTTCTTCAATATTCTCCAGAAAAAATATTTCTTTAGCAATCAATTATTTAAAATATCCATAGCGGGTAAAAATATTCTTTAATTTTTTTCAAGCTCATACACGTTATGGAGAATATTTTTAAGCTAAATCATGCTTTTTCAATCTTTCTCAATCCTTTTCTGCTACAAACTATTACTTGAAGCATTCATTTCATGATGTTCTGACACGAGCGCTTGGATAGGTTACACTGCTTCAATGACTTTATATTGTAAGCTTTATAATCACTTAATCAGTGGCTCGGAACTCACCCAAAATAGTAGGTCTAACATTTTCCCCATAACATGGTTTAAACGGTGGTATAGAACGACTCCCATCAATAAAAGTCATACGCTTGTCAACATTAATTTTAGAAGTTAATAAATTTTTTACTCATGATAATTCGTCAGTTTCCGATCTCTCTGAATATTATTCTTTCAATAATTTATAGTATTCGTTGAAAAATTGTGAATTAAATTGTACTCACTAATGATCATATTGATAAGCGCAATTTGTAACGGTGCTCTTCGATTTCTAATAGTGGTTTTCGTGTCACAAGATCCAACAGTACTTATGGAGCTCAACCAAAATCACAAGTTCGAAATCGTGAATTGTATTTATTAATAATTATTATACTTAAAACATTGGGAAATGCAATTTGTATCAGTAAGCTTCGATTTCTAATGGTAGTGCTCGGTTCAGAGCATTCTTATCGACAGCATGTAACGGTATCTATTGAGTTCCGACTACAGAAACGGTAGTTTTCGATCGAGAATGCCGATTTATTTCTTCTGAAATAACTGCACTCCTCAAGAAAATCATCGAAAATTGAAAGTTTTAACGGTACTTTCCAATACCTGATCGTAGTCCCTGGTTCAGACGTTCAGAGCATTCGTATCCACAGCATGTAACGGCATTTATTGGGTTCCAACTACAAAAATGGTAGTTTTCGATCGAGGACGCAGAATTTTTTCAAAAATAACTGTCTTTTTCAAGCGAAACATCCAAAGACACAAGTCTTAACAGTATTTTCAATTTCCTAATGATAGTCCTCGATTCACAGCATTCGTATTGACGCGATGTAACGGTATTTATTGAGCTTCGACAAAAACGGTAGTTTTCGATTGAAAACGACGAATTCTTTCAAAAATAAATGTTATTTTGAAGTAAAACATAGAAAAACACAAGTTGTAACTGTATCATTGAATCAAAGAGATATATTTCAATTTATGTGAAAATAGAGTTATAAATATATTAATTTCCCATACACCTTTGAGATCCATTACTTAAAAAAATATGTATATTCTATGTACTAAGATTTCGTATTATATTTTCGCCCTGTATGCTTATCATACATGCTTTTATATGCAGCAATAAGTCTCAAATCCAATTCAATAATTGGTTTAATAAGTGATTTATTTCGCATCTAATAAAATATCATTAGTGATATTTCAAAATTTAATGTGATACAAAATATTTTTGCAAGTATAAACTATAGTTATTCTGGAGGGTTTAAGTGGGTCTGAGACCTGTGTTTGAGTGATAAACTGGATGGTTGGATGAAGATAATTGATGAGTTGGACCTACAATTTCATGTAGGCTCCGAACCACCCGGAAATGATTTTACAGCAGAGTACTCAGTCATTTTTGCTGGCCAATCCAATCGGTCACCCTTACAAAGGGGCCCAAGAGTTTGTAGCTGACTAATTCAGATACCTGCTACGGCTCACAGCTATCACTTCTCTGGGAACAAAGAGTTTCTAGTTGACTACATTATAATATTGTTATATCCTAAGGAGTAGATGTTAAGTAATACACATCCTACATAGTAAATCAAGAATAATTTCAAACTTTGATTCAATCTTACACCAGCTGAGAAAACATGTGTGAAAACTCAAACTTGTTAGACGATTAAATATTACTCAGACACACGCACGTTTCAGTGTGAACGCTGCGCTACGTACGCTAGGTTCAGATAACACTGCAGATGGATGATTTGATGATAAAACGTTGGGATAGCTATAATAGAGAGGAAAGTTATGTGAACTCGTGTATATCTGGCTTCAGACATGGCTGGTAAGTTGGAAACTTGATACTACAAGTTCAAATGGGATAAGCAGTTAACCTGGGGCTCTATCTTTCTTCTCCTCCTTCTCCTTTATCTTCTTCGCCTTATTCTTCCTTTATTCCTTATCCTTTCACTCCTCCTCCTCCTCCTCTTTCTCCTCCTTCTTTTTCTCCGTCCTCTACTCCTCCTACCACTCCTTCATCTCCTCCTCCTTCTCATTCACCTCCTTCCCGCCTCTCCACCTCATCAGAACTCCTCCTTCTCCTTCTTTTTATCCTCCACCTCTTTCTCCTCCTTCTCCTTCTATTTCTTCTCCTTCTCTTTCTTCTTCTTCTCCTTCTACACCCTCTCCTTCTTCTCCTCCTTCTGATTTTTCTCCTTTAACTCCTTCTCCTTCTTTTCCTCCTTCTCAAACTTCTTCTCCCTTACCTCCTCCTCCTCCGCCTTCTCCTTCACTTCCTCCTTTTTCTCTTCCTTCTCTTCCTTCTCTTCCTTCACCACCTTTTCTCCTTTTCCTCGTTCTCCTCAACCTACTCCTTCTCCTCCGTTTACTCCCTCTTCTCCTCCTCCTCCTCCTCCTCCTTCTCCTCCTTCTCGTCCACATCTTCATTCTTCTCCTTCTCTTCCTTCTCCTCCTCTTCACACTTCTCTTTTTCTTACTTCTCCTACTTTCTTTCTCCTTCTCACACTCTATTCAACGCATTAAAATGTTTCCTCCTTCTCTTTCTCCCCCTCTCCTCCTCTTCCCACTTCTCTTTTTCCAATTCTCCTCCTTTTCTTTCCCCTTCTTCTCACACTCTCCTCCTCATCCCTCTCCTCCTTTCCCTTCTCTTCCTCCTTCTTCTCTTCACCTCCTTTACCTCCTTCTCCTTCACCTCCTCCTTCTTCTTCTTCTTTTCTTTCTCCTCCTCATTTTTCTTGACCTCCTCCTTCTTATCTTCTTCCTTCTCCTTCACCTCCTCCTTCTTCTCCCCATTCTCTTCCTTCTTCGCCTTCTTCACCTTCTTCTCTTTTTCCTCGTTCTCCTCAACCTACTCCTTCACCTCCTACTCATACTTTATCACTATCTCCCCATCCCACCCTTTTTGTAACACTCCTCCCACCCCTTTTAACCACCTTCTACCCGGATCTCACTTAATATTTCAAGACCCCCAGGCCCTGTGTGAACTATCCAACCACCATTCATGTAACTCACAAGTAATAAGTACAGTCTCATGCAGGCCCACCTTATGTGCGAGTATGATTGGGACAGAGATATATCTGCATATTAGATAGACAAGGACAGCTTACACGAGTGTATATGACCAGGATAGAAATAGAAGACCCCTTATATGTGTGAATACGAGTGAAACAGAGATATTTATCAGTACATGAGTTGGACAAGGGCACCTTCAATGAGTGTATATGACCAGAAAAGAGATAGAAAACTCCTTATATGGGTGGGTAAGAGTAAGACAGACATATCTGTATAATATAAGTTGAACAAGGACACCTTACAAGAGTTTCTATGACCAGAAAAGAGATAGAATACTCTTAATATGTGAGAGTATAAGTGGGATAGACATATCTGTATGTAAGTTAGACAGAGGGACCTATTGCGTTTGTCTGAATGAGATAGAATACTTCTTAAACGAGTGAGTCTGAGTGAGAACATGTTCTACGTTGGTTCCAAGCAATCAAAATCCACCCCAAGATGTTCATTTTAGTTGCAATGATGAGTTAGAGGTCACATATTAGTTGGTTGCACTCAGTTGTTAAATATTTCGTTATTAGGAAACTTTATTAAGGAGATGGGTTGAGATTTAGAACGATTTGATCTCTCTAGTTTGGATTTTCTTGATTAGCTACCTCTTTTATAGTCGATTATTTCTCGATTGTCTGTGATAAGGAAGTTAATCTTCTTGATAAGTTATCTACTTCTCAAGTTTTTAATCGATTATCTTCTGAGTTTTTGTTGTGAGGAAACTTATGCCTGATAATAATAATAATAATTAGCTCTGCTAGAATTTGTAAACCACAGAGTCTCATCCTTGTACAACTTTATACCGTATTGTTACAAAAGCAAACAAAGCAGTTATTTACGCACTTGTTCTACTTAGATCGTTCCATTGTTTTCATGAACAAACGTGATTTGCAATTCAATTCCTCACGTTCTCTCTCGTTAGATGTCTTTCTCACTCCTATTCTTTATGTCTGTGTCCCTTGCACTCAACTCAGTTTCACGAGAATTCTACAAACATCCTGAACAATCGAGGTCGTGTTTTACTATATTGTGTGACCTTCTACGGCATCCTTGAATCATCTAGAAGCTGCTACTTCTTGGAATTATGACAACTATCTTGTAAATAAAGGAGCTCACATGAACCAGTGAGTTGAGTCTTACAAAAGCTTGCGTAACAGTTAGTTTTACAAACCCACGTGTCAGATTGTGTTACAGATCTCGTGCCAGTGGAGTAAACAGTGCTCGATTCCAGTGTCAAGTGCAGATACAAGTGTCTACTGTTTGTGCAGCTTACTAATAGTTTAAAGACGTTGTGTTGAGTGATATTATTTGGGACTGTCAAATAACGAATTGGACTGTGTTTTGTAAGTGATTAGTTGCACTTTTTATTATTTCTTTCTACATTATTGTACAGTTTATTGGACTCTTGATTCTTTTGTTATTGATCAGCCTGTTATTAATTCTTGTAAATAATTACTGAAAATAAGTATTAGCCTGTCATTTGTTGATCTGTTTTTCTTTATTAATTGAACTTACAATGAATTTGTGTAAATAAAGTGCAAGTGTTAACTTTAGTGTTGCCAGCCTTATTTTAGACATTAGAACCCTAACAGTATTATTACGGAGCTCCACAACTACAATCTAACATCTATGGTCTGATACCGGTTATCTGACTGCCAGGTATGTGTGAAACAAGCCTTGAGGCCGCTATTGGAACAATGGCTACTGTATGAACGACTGTAAAAACAAGCATCAGTATTGTATTTGAGGGAAACTGTAAACTTTAACTTATTGTTGTGGTTATCCATTTTTCGTGAACTGCAGTAGAACTATTCATATGTATTATCTTGCTGTGCAGAACTGACCTTTTTGAGTCGCGGCGGACGCGTTTCGAACTATGTTGTTCTTCTTCGGCGCTTGGTTGCAGAAACGCGTCCGCCGCGACTCAAAAAGGTCAGTTCTGCACAGCAAGATAATACATATGAATAGTACTTAAACTTAATTTAAGAGAGTTCCTTTCAATCATTTCGAATCCTGACAACAAATTAAAACATTCTTTGAACAATGTTTGGGTGCGGAGTTGATTTGTACGGTTGGGTGGGTATCAAAAGGGTGTCGAAGATTGTTAGTTGGAAGGGGGGATGATTGTTTGAGTGATCGAAGGGGGTTCGGGGGGGATTTTTGAAGAGGGGGGCTCGTCGAAGTCAACATCACCACTAATTGGATTTCTATCACGGCGGCCACAGCGATCTGTACTCTTGTACCCCTTGTATTACCCCCTCTACCACCTTGTACCCTTTTTGGGGTGAGGGGGCACGCAAACACCAGGTGTGCCCCCCGGCTAGGACAAGGAACAGCCTCCCTCTTCAATACAGGAGAAGGGCCAGCTGCAGGCATTTGGAAAATTAGTATGTGGTACTGTATAGGTAGAGGGCTTTGTAAGGGGGACTCATGAGGGGGGGCAGAGGGCCCCCGTCGATGAGTAATCAATGGCTTTGTCAGCGGCTTCCCAATGACGCCATTAATTTTCATTGCAATGTCTGACCATGGGTGGGGGGGGGGGTACGACTGAGTGGTCTTGTGGTCGATGCCCCCACTTGTATTAGTTTGCCCCCTCTCATCACTCTTGCCCCAAATAACGCCGGCATGTTGAGGCGTGTAATGGTTTCTAGATTGTGTTTCTTAGGTAGATTGAGTTTGTCCTGGTATGTGCTCTACGTTGGGATGTATTCAAATATATTATTATAAAATGGTGGAGATAAATCTATGGGTTTTCCTATACTATCAATGGTTCTCCTCACAAAATGATAATAATTGGATGTATGGTCATTTTTACGGGGTGTTTGTAGGCTCCATCTATTGCATTGTGGGGTATTTGTCCTGCAACAGCTTGATAGATTGAATGAAAAAAGTTACGTACATCTTACAGCTTATCATGGACTCTTACTGTCACATTTTTTTTTGTAGATTACGTCTTGGAGACTCCAGTTAAAGGAGTATAAGACAAGTCAGATCAACAATATTATACACTAGATACCATAATTACTATATCAATTAGTTGAGGTGAGGCTTAATTTTGATGTGAAAGGAACTCTTGTATACTATCAACATAATCAACTAAAGCACAGCTTAATCAACTAAATATTTTTTCATTTGTTTTTTAAATATTTCTATATTTCCAAGACTCTTTAAAAACTGCAACTTGGTACTATTAGGTGTCTTACTATTAGGTATCAACTTACTATTAGGTATCACTGTGACATCTTAGTATGGGGCAAGTCATAAAAAACCCTAAGTAGCGAGTTTAAGAACCATAAGAAAGCTGTTAGGTGTATAGAAAGAGTAAATAGGTTGGATTAATTCAGGCCGTTCGTTGTTCAAGAGACGTGGTCTTCTATCTGTACATTGTTTGTAAACTACTCTATAAAATGTAAAAAAAGGAGATATAAACCCAAATCTTGACGTACATGGTCATAATACACAAACCTTAGGAAATGATTACTTGGTGAAACACAATAATAGCTTATTAGAACAAAAATCTTATCTTTTTGAAGAAAATTCTGCAAAAACCGCCGTTTATGAAGTCATAAAAGTTTACAATAAAAAATCAAATGAGAAAATATTTAGTTAATAAAGCTTTCCATCTTTCTCCTTACTAGCTTCGTGATATAGTGGAAGATATCCATAATGAATAATAAGCCTTGAAGTTGTCACAACCACATCTATTGAAAATCGTAAAAAACTAGTTTCGTTTGTTACACCATGATCAATCTCAAGCAAACTGAAACTAAAGTACAGTGTAGCTTAATATAAACTGAACATGATACTTTTTTACTGTGGGTGAAATAGACTATCATAGGCTGACCTTTGTTGAAGTTCTGTGATTGGCTGAAGGCCCTAGCAAGTCACGCCCACTGGTGGGAGGAGCATCAAGGAATAATTCAGTGTCAAAATCAAGAACCAAAAAGTAACAAACAAAAACAATTCAAAAGTAGGCTATAGACCTACTTAAATAAACTCATGGCAGGTAAAAATTCTAAATAGACCAATCAGACGCCTCTGGTAACATTTACCAGTTACCGGTAAAGCTTCCAGGAACTGAACCATTTTTTATTTGGTTTGATATCATTGAATATAGTTTTCTCACAAATATCAGAATAAATTCATTGGCAGTATGTTTTCGTTCTATAGTGTTTTGAAACTCTAGTATTGTTTTTGCTTCTATTTTGAATCGGACCAGGAAGTCACTTGAAACAATTGAAGCTCAAAATTCAATGATAGATAGCAATTTAATCCTATTGTGCATGTGAGTGCGCGTGTGCATGTCAGCGTGGAATTGCAATAGGCCACAACTTCACATCCATTCACAACCATATCACTACAAAATTCGCAGAATGCTGGGTTGGTATTCAAAATAGAAGTGACTCTCTTTCTCATGTGCTCACACACACTTTCAGTCTCACTTATTCTCTCTCACAGACACTCACTCAATCTCTCTCACACTCACACTATTTCACGCTCACTAGCTCTCACTCACACTCTTTCTCACATCCTCATACACTGTCACTCAAACTCTCTCTTATACTTACTCACCCTTTCACACCCTTAAACACCCACCCTCTCTCTTTCTCTCACAGTCACACTCCCTCACTCTTTCTCATTCTCTTACTCTTTCACACTCATTCCCTCTCTCAATCAATCAATAACTCTCTCACAGTATACTAGCAGTAGTAACTGCCTAATCATCACCAACACGATCACCAACACCATCATCATCATCATCTTCTTCCTCTCCATCTTCTCCGACTTCTCCACCTCCTCTTCATCTTCCTCACTCCTTCACCACTCTCTCCTCCTCATCGTCATCGTCCTCCTCCTACTTTCACCAGCACTTCGTTCCTCATTTATCGTCCTCCTTCCTCTTCCTCCTTCTCCTCTTTACTCCTCCTCATCCTTCTTTCTCCTGCTCCTCCTCTTCCTCCCTCCTTATCTTCTCACCTTTTCCTTCCCCAACAAACTGTTCCTACTCCTTACTCCTCATCTTCTACCTCCTACTATTTTTTCTTCGCCTCCTTCTCCTCTTACTCTTCTTACTACTCCTCCTCCTCTACCTCCGCCACCTCCTCCTCCTTCCTCCTCCTTCCTTCTCCTCCTCTTCACTCCTTCTCAGCCTTCTAATTCTCCCCTTACTCCTCCTCAACCTCCTTCCTTCCCATCTTCCTCCTCATCATTCCTCTTTCCTCCTCACTGTTCTTTGTCTTCTTCTTCTCTTTTCCCCTCCATCTACCCCTCATCCTCTTCCTTCGCATTCTTCTCTTCCCCCTTCTTCTCCTCCTTCTCCACTCTTCCTCTCTCCTCTTCCTCACTCCTCTTCCTCACTCCTCTTCCTCTCTCCTCTTCCTCTCTCCTCTTCCTCTCTCCTCTTCCTCCTCTCTCTATTCCTCCCCAATAACCTTCCATACTCCCCGTCGTTCTCTTGGCTCAGCAATGCACCACTAGCATAACATATATACATAGACAAAGCTATTATATATCTGTATTTATCTAGTAAAAGCTATATCTTTCCCCATTACTTGTCAGTTCACTACTTGTTAGAACGAGCTCTATTATTCGATTTCCAAATCATTGCCAAACATAGCACTTCCCTTATAATATGGTTCAGATCTGCAATCGAGGCAACACTAAACATCCATAGTAAAATACAGCGAGGCCTTGCTACAGCACCTAATGTTAGTCTATGATCTGTGAGTCAGAACATGCATTTCATTAGGCATGGCATTTCGAATAGGTAAGCTTACCAATGCATCCAATTGCTATGATGGTGCTCAATCATGTTTTCAATGATTATACAGTAGGCTACCCCTGCTAATGATCATGATATTGATGATGATGATGATGATGATGATGATAATGATAATGATAATGATAATGATAATGATAATGATTACTGATCATGTTGAACTGCTTAAAGTGCAATTAGTTTACTAAATACATGATAATTGTCGATCATATTAAATAGTTTTGGCTCGCATTATTCATGAACTTTCCTTGAAGCCTCTTCAATTGAAGGGGTACTTGGATTCTCTCTTACTTATTTAGAAATACATGCGAATAACACATGATTCCATAAATTATTATAATTAAGTGATATTCATTAATAATATATAAACCGATACAACCGAGCATCTAAGGATCCGGCGAATTAGATAAATAGTATTAATTATTATTATCAGTAGTTGTGCTGATAGGCATAAGCCCCATTCAATCAAGGTGCTTACTGACCTCTCTACTGAAGTTGCCATTCAACTGCTTCAGTTTCTATAAACATCATAAGCTTCCCAATTCACAAGAAAAAATGCACATTGGCCGTTCTTGAGAAAGAGTTTTGTTCATTCTCCTTGTTCAACAGATGTCATAATATTTCTTGCATAAATATTTCCTCTGTTTTTTCTTCAATTCCGTGATTCAAAATAATTCAAGATAATATCCACGAAAATCCACAATCAAAAGTGAAAACGTCTACGCTTGCACTGTAAATGAATAAAGTTGATAGCCAGGGCATGCATTAGCCATAGTAATGTTACGGGTTCTATGTCTAAAATAACGCTGGCAACACTTAAATTTATCACTCGCTCTTTATTTACACAGATAATCACAACACTCACCGATCAGCAATGTCTTACAGAAAAATTAGCAATTAAAAACAGATAAATCGATATTGTTCAACTAATAAAGAGATTACAATAAACTGTACAAAAATCAATCACTAAAAGTTAAAAGGCCGATCTAATATTAAATAATAACTGTACAATAAACTGACCAATAATATTCAAAAGGAAACGTTGAAAAAGAACATTTAACTTACGTAGCACTAGTCCGTAAAATAAAAACTATTTAGTAGCTCACTGGTATGAATTAAACAGGAAAAAGAATCATCACTATAGACACAGAGAAAGAATTATCACTATATAGAGACACAATATATAGATAGAACTGTCACTGCCTGCTCATCACGACGAATCTCAAACAAGACTGAACTAATTTACAAAAGTGTCCCTCTATTTATATGATTTACCATAATTGAGATATCTCTGGATTTTTCTATCATCTTCTAAATAAATGAATAAAGAAACTAGCACTTTCTACAATATTCGAAAAGATTCCATTAATGTCTAATCAAACAACTAGAACATTCTACAAATTACCAAGTAAACACTATAAAAGTGTCAAAAGCAGAGTAATTAATTGCTTAAATTAAACATTTACATAGCAGATAACACCGAGAACCACTGTTTCTTCTTTCTTTCTATTCTCTCCAATTTCATATTCGCTACAGTAATTTCCAATGTTTTGATTTCCAATGAAAGCAACTGCTGCCAATGTTCTGATTTTCACTAGACGAGACTAACCTAGAGCCTTTAGTGGAACTCTGTTTTACATCATAATTATTTTAATATTCGTTTCCCTAACTCCAAAATCAATAGCGATCTGACTGAGACTGTGAGAAAGATATACCAAGTTTCAAGAGTCTAAAGTCTCAATTTCAAGTGTCTATTTCACAGAGGGGCAGACGATTTTTTTTTTAGGATGAAGCCCACATAGGTTTGAGACCTGTGCGTGGGTAATGAGTTGGATGATGGTGATTTATGAGTTGGACCTACAGTTTTAGGTGGGTTCCGAACGACCGGGAAGTGATTTTACAGCAGAGAACAGTGTCTTTTTTGCTGGCCAATCTAATCGGTCACCGTTACAAACAGGACCTACGAGAACGCAGCTTATCTAACTGATTTCAATTAGGCCCTGTCGTGTACTTAATATCACAGAATACAGCTCAATATTTTTTTTTGTAGATTACGTCTTGGAGATTCCAGTTAAGGAGTATAAGACAAGTCAGATTAACATTGGTCATATACTCTAGATACCATAATTGATTACTATATCAATTAGTTGAGGTGAGGCTTAATTTTGATGTGAAAGGAACTCTTGTACACTATAAAAAGTTTTATCAACTAAATATTTTTTCAATTCTTTTTTAAATATTTCTATATTTTCAAGACTCTTTTAAAACTGCGGTAGCTTATTGTAGAATGTCCTACCAATATAACTAGGTTTTTGTTTGAATAAGCTACTATTGTGACTCACCAAGTGATAATCTCCTCGGCTTCTTGTATTATAATCATGTACGTCAAGATTTTGGTTAATATCATTCGTTTTTACATATAAAGTAGCTTCATACACATATAAGCAGGGTATAGTTAGGCGACCAAGTCTCTTGAACAACGGGCTACATGAATCCAATGTATTTGCTCGTTCTATACACCTAACCGCTTTCTTTTGGATCTTAAACACCCTATCAAGATTTTGTTTTGATGAATTACCCCATACTAAGATAGCATACCTAATATGTGACAGTAAGAGCCCATGGTAAGCTGTAGTGCAGACTACATCATAAATGATTTACTATGACACCATTTTTGTATAATATTATTTTATTACGTAATACAGAACAAATTTCCCCAACTGTACATTTTTTCGGTTGAATAGGTCCACTGAGATTTCTGATGTTATCGTTCGCATGTCTGCTTTAGTAATGGCCGAACTTCTAGATGCGAAAGAGTAGTTAGACGAAGAAGTTAGGCCGTAGTTTCTGCTTTGCGAGCGGGTGTTACATCTACAGTGTTTGAAAAAGGAAAGAGAGAAAGGATGAAGGAAAGGAATCGACAGAGGAAAAAGGAAATCAGAGGAAGGAGGAGCGAGGAATATGAAGGGGGAGTGAGAAAGAAATAGCGAGGAGTGCCGAAGAGGAAAAGGTGGAGTGAGAAGGGAAAGATGAACGTAAAAAGTCGTAGGTTGTGATCTACCTCGACAACTCCTGCTTTAGCGACTCTTGCGTTTCCCATTTTTTCTGTCAATTTAGCAGTAAAGTAGACGAGTTTTGCACTGAAAGTTGAAGTAAAACAGTGGCACAGCAGATAATATGGAGGCTCTTACACTGCAGTATCTAGTGAAA
Organism: Conomelus anceps; assembly: GCA_948455865.1. Taxonomy (NCBI): domain Eukaryota; kingdom Metazoa; phylum Arthropoda; class Insecta; order Hemiptera; family Delphacidae; genus Conomelus; species Conomelus anceps. The sequence continues at coordinate 54,680,332 of OX418223.1, read as the reverse complement.
TAAACGGAGGTGGTAGGCGTGGAACGGGAATGGTTGATAAAACAGAAGGGAATGAAGTAATTGATGAGGGAGAGAGAGATATTGAAAGAGGTAGAGAGAAAAATTGATGAGATCTTTCTTTATCTTGTACCTTATCAATCACAATATTCACGTTGTCAGGTCTTAAAAGACCCTTGGCAAACACTGGTACACATATAATTATCTATTAGTAATCTATAATAATAATAATAATAATAATAATAATAATAATAGAGCATCTACTTAAATTGCGACGAGGCTGACAAAGCTTCTTTTCAGAAGTGAAATGCATTCCTCAAACATCTCCAATATATGTGAGTAAGACATTATATAAAAGTGAAATACAGTGTCAGCTTTAATATTAGATTGTTCATTAAGTATTTTGTCATGGAAAACATCACAGACTTAATCAATGTCGTAGTTCAAGAGAGTTATTCTATCTGCATTTAGTTGAAGATATTTGTATTTCGGTATGAAAGGAAAAAGATTTGATGATGGAAGGAAAAAGAAGTCAGTCTCCTCAATTACCAATTCATCCAACTTTGTAATGCATCACTTCATGTATCATCTAGGCCTAAAATAGTTCAATAAGTTGCCTTTGTACATTAAATAAAATAAAATAAAGTTCAAGGAAGATGGAGAGGTGAAAAATGGAAAAATTTATACTAGTAAGCAGAGGAAAAAGTAAATAATGCAATAAAAAGAGAGGATAAAAGAATAAAACACTGTTAAATGTTGTCAATTCCACTTCTTTAGTACTGAGTACTGTTGAAAATGTGACTGGTGAAGCCACGAAACCGCGGTCCAGTGCTGTAGTAATAAAGAAGTGGAATTGACAACATTTAACAGTGCTTTATTCTTTTATTATGGAGTTCCACAACATCAACCAAAATTATACAAATAAGAGAGGATAAATACTGCAGAACTGTAACGAGGAGAAATGAATTTAGAGAATAAAATGAATAATAAGACGAAATTGTCACAACCACATTTATTAGAACTTAGAGAAACCAGTTTTGGTTGTTACACCATTATCAATCTCAATGAACAGTTTGATTGAGATTGATAATGGTGTAACAACCGAAACTGGTTTCTCAAAGTTTTAATAAATGTGGTTGTGACAATTTCGTCTTATTATTCATTATGGATACCTTCCACAATCACCTTCACCACTACAAAGAAAGTTAGAAAATAAAAAATGTATAAATGTACTACTGGAGTATTACAGTGGGAGTAACAGCTGTTACAGTAAAAGTTACTATAACAGAGGGAGATTGAGAGTATATTATTGTCAAAGAACGGTAGAGTAAGAGACGGAAATATAGTGCGCAAGGAAAACGGAGTGAATAACTAAACGCTGACGCTGCAAATAAACCATGACACCATTATTCGCGCACAAAGCGATGTATCCTGCCGAATAATTCCGATAGTGTAGCCGCCCCTATGCTCCATGTGTGGTTGATTTGCAAACAGGGATTCAGCCCCAACAGAGAGGGTGAGCTCCTGCCTTCAACCGCATGCTTGTATCTTACCTTCCATTTCAGATGGTATTGACAGTTGGTAGATTGAGTTTAGTTCACAGTTTTCATGGGAAAGTTTCAGTAAAGGTTGTGAAACAGGAAGCTTTAAAGATTGGTGAAAGCAAGATTTTTATTTTATATATTTTTTTCTGTATAGAGGCAACTTGACAAGACGTATTTTAGATGAAGAATGAGATTTAGGTGGAATATGAAGTGAACAGAGAGGATGAAATTCTAATGAAAAGCAAGAGCAAGGAGAGAAATCAAGAGATAAAATAAGAAAGAAACTATAGAATAAAACATCAATATAAGAATAGAACTACTGCTAGTGATACAACTATAGTATACAAAACTCTTGATAATGAAAAACTCATTTACATTTTACAAAAACCACAACACTTCTAACCAAAAAACTGACATGATGATCTAGGAACCCACGCCTCTGAAGATGGATCTCATAGATTCGAAAGTAGTCGGCCAGATTAAGTGAGTTATTATACTTATTCTTAACAAATATTCGACTGCAAGTCGTTAAATTTCACATGAAAAGTTAATAATGAAAAACTCTTTACGATGAAGATGAAATTGACGTTGAAGATGAAATTGACGTGGGAAAGGACCATGATGTATGTAATTCATATATTAGAGCCTTGATAATTTTTGATAAATCTTCTAGATATGCTTGCTGTGAGCTTTTCAGGAGGGGAAAGCTGCTCACACTGTCATCGCTATGAATCCTTTAGACATGCTTCCATACAAGGAAAAATCTAGATAGTTTCAGCCGCTGTGTAGACAATCATAACTGTAACTATAACTATAACTTAATTTCTACAGTTGCCCACAGAACTGCCTTATTTAAAAGATCACCTCAGTAAATAGCCCGAAATTGTCTAATGCTTTGTTGATAATTTAACTTAAAAATTTTAAAAATCATAGGCAGCAGTTGAAGTCAGGTGGTGGCTAGCAGACAAAGCATTCTACTCGGTAAATGAGTTTTCAAATTGAGACACATGGTTTAGGTATATGTTCAGTGTTTTTCTTTCTTTGTAGTGGTGAAGGTGATATTGTGGAAGATATCTATAATGAATGATAAGAAAACCACATTTATTGAAGTAAATAAAGTAAATTCGTATGGCTTTTCGTGGTGGGGAGACCCTTACGGGTACATTTATTGAAAACAGTGAGATACTAGTTTCGGTTGTTACACAATTGTCAATCTCAATCAAAGTAAAACTAAAGTAGAGAGTAGCTTAATATATTCTAAACACAGAATGATACCATTGGCTGAGGGAGAAAGTGCCTCTAATAGGCTGACCTCCATTGTGATTGACTGAAGGCCAAAACAAGACACGCCCCTGGTGGGAGGAGCAGCAGGTTACATTAATTGTCGTAGCATTCTCCTCCCATCAAATATATTGTGGAAAATTACTGTTTAAACAAAGATATCTTCAATTTCGGGGGCCATTTTGTTTTTTTTATGCTCTCTTCCACATCATTGATATCATCAATATGTTATATATGTCATCGTATACGCAGTTATCCGCATTGGAATCTCTCAACACCTACATCCAATGGCTTGTTCCATTTCATTTTTCAAACTAGTTACATTAATACTCATACTAATAAATTGCAGCTACTGCAAAATTTTATAGAATTTTTCACTCGTAGATCGTGTCTGTTATTTGTTAATTATTATGCCTGAAAGTCTTTTCTGATAGTTTCAGCAACATAGTATAGTCTCTTTTTTCTTCTTTTTTTGTAGATTACGTCTTGAAGACGTAGGGACGTTAAGGAGTATAATACAAGTCAGATAAACAATTAATTATACACTAGATACTATAATTACTATATCAATTAGTTAAGGTGAGGCTTAATTTTGATGTAAAAGGAACTCTTGTAAACTATAAAAAGCTTAATCAACTAATTATTTTTTCAATTGTTTTTAAATATTTTTATATTCTCAAGAATCTTTATAAACTGCGGTAGCTCGTTGTAGAGTTTCCTACCAATATAACTAGGTTTTTGTTTGAATAAGCTACTATTGTGACTCACCAAGTGATAATCTCCTCGGCTTCTTGTATTATAATTATTTTGGCGGATCTGGTAGCGCAGTTAATTGGAGATCTTGTCTGTGATTAGATAAGACTATGGCTGGCTTCGTTCCCTAAAGCCTTGAGTTTGAATCCAATTCCGCCATTCATGTTTCTCATCATTCACCCATGCTCATGTAGGCATCATCTGCAATAAAAAATAAAATAAAAATTTGATAAAAAATTCACGTTTTTGTAATAAATTACTATAAAATCTTATAAATTTCTTATCTGTTAATTGTAATTGTAAATGGTTATGTAACAAGTTCCTGACCTTAAATTTATTTTCGACAATATTAATGATGAAGGATCTTGCCAATATTTTTCTTTTTTTTTGAGGATGAAGCCCACATAGGTCTGAGACCTGTGCGTGGGTAATGAGTTGGATGATGGTGATTTATGAGTTGGACCTACAGATTTAGGTGGGTTCCGAACCCATTAATTTACAAATTGGGCCAACCGTGTTTGTCACTAATGACGTGCGATTTCGGCACTGGCAGAGTTCTATGTGAAATGGGCAACATCAAAGGTTCGGATTAACGAGTGTGTCCGATCTAGCCGATATTATGTGCAGATGAGTTGCAATGGTTGGCAATGCTTAGTGGCTAGTGCAAAGGATATGATGGATGGTAGGCCTACTACAGTACAAACGATATCCGAGTATGTTTGAAATTTTCATATGACAAGGAAATTGTCACACGAACCATGAATTTCAGTGTGTCAAGCTCATGTGATGATCATGTTGAATTTCTAGGTGGGTCATTTCTGTCAAACATTGAATGGAATGTACGAGAAATTTAAAATGTGAGTAAGAAAGGTTTATAATATGCTTACGAAATTTAGATCTTTCGTAAATTAATGTAGAAGTATTGATATCTATTTAATTTATGCACCTATTTGGAGTCATTTTTGATATGGTATTGTTGTTTGAGGGTATTCATCTGAATTGAAAAGACTGATGATATTGCAAAAAAGAGCAGTGAGATATCAATGTACACTTCAGGACTGTGAACTACTACTGAGGAAACTGATAATATTAACAGTGTCATTACTCCATATTCAAGAATGTTCTTTGTATATAGATAATGGTAAGTGATAGCCGCGAGCCGTAGCAGGTATCTGTTCAATCAGATAGAGATAAGCTGCATAGGTCTCTCGTAGGTCCTGTTTGTAACGGTGACCGATTAGATTGACCAGCAAACAAGACACTGTTTTCTGCTGTAAAATCACTTACCAGTGGTTCGGAACCCACCTAAGACTGTAGGTCCAACTCATCAATCACCACCATCCAATTCATTACCCACGCTCAGGTCTCAGTGGGCTTCATCCTCCAAAAATAAAACTTATGGGAGATGCAAAAATTGTTATCATAACTACAACACTAGGAAAAAACTATCTATTGCAATCTCCAGGCAACATTTAAAAGTTTTCATGAATTTGGCAAGAGACTATACAACTTATTACAAAATGAAGAGATAACACTGAAAGTAAAAGGGTTCAAAAATTATATTAAATAAATATTACATGAGTTCTGTATTTATGTGGTGAAGAGTTTGTTGACTATTTGAGTAGGGCTGCATGCTTCCTAAATTTCATTTTCTGTTTATATTGATGACAAATGAATATCAAGTTTTTTATTATAATATCTATCACAATATAGTCATCATCAATGAGAAGAAGGTGTTTAATTTTCTAATAGTATGACTTTTATTGGTGGGAAGACCATTACGGGTAGTTCCACCTCGTCCTTTGAGCCATGTTATAGCGAACATTATCTTTTTTTAAATTCCATCTTTGAGACTCCAGTTTAGGAGTATAAGACAAGTCAGATGAACAATTATATACGAAAATATTACCAATCTTATATATATTAGTTAACTACCATATCAATTATTTAAGGTGGGGCTTAATTTTCATGTGAAAGGAACTCTTGTACACTATAAAACACTTTATCCACTAAATATATTTCTAATTGTTTTTTTAAATATTTCTATATTTTAAAGATTTTGAAAACTGCGGCAGCTTGTTGTAGAGTTTCCTATCAATATAACACTAGGTTTTTGTTCGAATAAGCTACTATTGTGACTTACCAATTGATAATTTTGTTTAGTTCTTGTATTATAATCGTGTACGTCAAGACTTTGGTTTATATCACCGAGATTTTGGTTTGAATGGTGTACCTTCTATTTAAAGTTGTTCAGAACCACCGTTGAAGTTATAATAAAGTTCATAATATCAATTCTATAGAATTATATACGTTATTTTATAGACTATCCCTACTCTTACCATTTTCTTATTTATTCACAATTATCAAATAATAACATCACGTTTTAATCTATCTCTCGTGTGACAGGTGAGCTTGATATCTATTGAAGAATAATGTTGTTTTCTAACATCAAGTTACTCATCATTGTTATCTAACACAATTTAGCAGTCACTAATTCAAAGAAGGCGTTTATTTTTCTCTTCTAAAGAATAGTCTAGTTCTATAGTCCTTCACTTTTGTCATCCACAGAATAATAGAATTTGAAATCAGATCAACGTGCATGTTTGAAGGATTTTCCCTCTATAAGTACGCTATGTAGAACTGACACCATTCTATCGCACCGTCTGTGTATGGAATACTAGGTTAAACAATTACTGCCAGAGTGCCAGAGAGGATTCCTCTGTAAATACTCCTGAGCCGTACACTGACAGCCTCTCCGTTATCACCCATATACACGGAATTACGGCTTCACCTCTACATGTACAGTATACCTATACGTTGTAGAATATAACATATATAGGAGTGCATGTCTCGAATATCCACATATTGGATTGCAATGTTTGATGAGGATTGCGTCTTAGAACACCACATTGTTATTTTCAACAATATTATTGTTGTAGAGAAAATCAATTGACATTAGAATTTCAATTCGTCTTGAAATCTCTCTTTATTTTGGAAAAGAAGCCACTTTGATTCAGTGGTTATGGAACTAAACACAACATTTTCCACTTAAATATGTGACTTTGATTCATTTAATAAATTAGAAACCTATGACTAATATCATTGTTGTAGCACAAATAAATTGATATTAAATCGTCTTCAAATCTTTCTTTTTTTCAGATAATAAGTCACTTTCAATTTTCAATTCTATTCACCAGAAACTATTTAATTATTCACAGAATGCAATACAACAAAGTAAAAGTTATTGTTTTTGTACATAATAACTGTTAAAACAGTTACGACTGTTTGTAATGCAATTATAATATTATTTATAACCTATTATTCTATATAAATTTGTAAATAAGTATTATACAGAGTGTGACAGCGTAATTTTCATCATGGAATCCATTAATTAGAAATTTATATTTTTTATTATGTTTTTATATTGTAAACATATCCAAAGTTTTGATTTACTTTTACCCAGTTTTGAAGATACAACCAGGTAAAAATTCTTTCAACCAAGAGGTTAAATAATCGAAATCAAACTACACAGCCTCAGTATGTGACTTTCATTCCTTCAAATAAAACCCATCACTAATAATTATTGTTGTAGCGAACAAATCGTCTTGAAATCTCTCTTTATTTTCAAAAGCAAGCCACTTCTAATTTAGAGGATACAGTATCAAAATCAAACTTCACAGCTTGAACATGTGACTTCTATCCATTCAATTTTAAACCTATCCCTTTTTTAACAGAAAATCTTTCATTTTATTCATCATTATTATTTTAAAATTGTCTGTCATAATATCCAATTTAGTATGAAGTGACTGACAATTTAACAAAGCGACAAATATACAGAAACAAAATTCATTAATTTCCAATTCCTTCAAGTGAAATTACAATTTCCACTTGAAAGTGTTTTTAAAGTTTTATTAAACAGTATAATAAAGGAAAGAAGATGGATCTTTAACAACAAAGTATTATTGCTCTGAGATGTTTTCCATGACGAAATACGATGTACTTGTATGCATGTATGCATGTATGTACTACATGCCTCGTACTTGATGAACGATCTAATAACAAAACTGAGAGTGTATTTCTATTTAAGTTATGATTTTTATTCACTTATACTGGAAGGATGCATTTCCCTTCCAGAGAGAAGCTTCCAGTGACTTAAAATCATAATTAAAAAGGAAATACAGTATCAGTTTTGATATGAGAAGCCTCATCTCAACATGGTAACTAGTACATAAGATTGGTAATATAATTTTGTTGATGTGAGTTGAATGAATGAATTTTTTTTATTGCCAATAAAATAACATTCAATAAAAAACAAATAATAATAACAAAACAATAATAATAACAACAAAACAATAATAATAACAACAAAACAATAGATATAATAGGAATAAGTTGCCTTGTACTCCTCAACCTGAGTCTTTAAAACGTAATCTACAAAAAAAAAACGTTTTTTTCTCTATCTCTTCAACAAGCCTATTGTATGTAACTATACAGAATCTCTCAAGAGGTTCTACTCTGAAGTATATTATACTTATACTCCACGACATTATTATCCTCATTATTGTCTCGTGTAGTGAGAATAAGGTTTGTGGTTTGGAGAGTGGTAGTGAAGTCTAGATGGTGAGGGGTGGTGATTTATAAGCCTGTTATCGGCATTATATGACCACAAGAATAAAGAGCAGCCGCGGGCAACCGCATGAAGTTAGCGGGACCGCGAAATTACCAAGTCCTGCTTACTTGACCACAAAACCTCCTTGCCAACCTCATATAACTTTCTTCACCCACCCATTCAGCCCTAATTTTCTTCCATCCCTTATCGGCTATTGTCCACTCTGTCAGCCCTATTGCTCTCGTGTTACATCTAGTCTCAAAATGTGTACAAAACAATACTAGAAGTTCTATGAACAGTACAACACGCCCAAGAATAAGTGTGCTCGCACAGAGGAAGATACTCGATGTACTTTATGATAATCACCATCGCAAAATTAAAAAAAATCATCAGATTCAATTTGCGTGGTCTATTTCATGTCTGTTTTCCACAAAAAGTCACTGTATCACGTCGCAAAGGCTGTGTTTCGATTTTCCGTACAGCTGGTTCTCAAATCAAATCAAACAAATTTCACATGTATGTTGAATGAATTCATATAAGAATATCAATATAATATTCATTGTTAATAATGTTCCTTATCAATAATATTCATTACCAATAAAGTTCCTTATCTATAATATCCCTTATTTTTAATATTCCTTTCTTTATCATTTACTTTGCTTGTTATTTATAGTAGGCTAATCTTTTGTTATTGTATTCAATTGAGATATAAGAAATTTTTTTGTCAAATAATACTATGCTATTCTTACAAATGATAACTTAATTCATACGAAGGCTCAACCGGATGAATAAAAGGGCCCGAAAGCTATCTTTAAATCTTATTACAATTGCATTTGATGGAGAAGCTGATTTTGAAATATTTCCCTATAAAAGAAGGCCTAAGTGCCTTTTTTTAATATTCTTAAAATGTGAACAAATTTCGCAAATCTTCACACATCGCTAAGAATTCCTTGAAGAAAGATCCATGCTAAATTTCATCGAACTTGGTCCACGCGTTTCCGTAAAAGCGTTACAGACAGACAAATGCAAAACGTTCGACTTGATACAGAGACAGAGACCTCTCTTCGTCCGGTCAATAATATTAAGTTCAATTTAACTTACTAATCAATCAGGTAACTTTCCCAGACCAACATAATAACGGTATGAATGATTATTCTCAACATGCCTACTACAGCACCAATAACAGGCCCGACAATGTATTGAGGTAGAAAATAGAAATTGTATGAGCTTATAATGGTGGCATTGTGTCTTGCTTTATACTCGATTGTCGTTAGCTCTGGTGGAAGGGCACTCTATGGTTCTATCGTCGATGTCACAGTAATAGAAGGATCCTTCTCCTTTCTCTCACGGTTTGAAAAGAGCACAGCACACAATGGAGTGGCAGCTAAGTCCTGATTAATTTGGCAAAGTCCATCTCTCAAACGGATAAAGCCACTGTTTCGCTGCGCTCTTTATCTATTCTCATCATAGATCTTCCTTCTTCTTTTTCTTTCCTTCTTCAATGTCTCCTACCCTTTCACTTCTACCACATCGGAAAAATGTCATCGAGATCTTGTTCTCTTGAATTGTTCGTTTCAACTCTTATTTCTACTTATTTCAGCTTGTCTTCACCCTCTGTTATTCTTTAAACTCACCATGATACACTTTCCTTCACCCTTCCTCTCTTTTTAACATTCTCCATATTTTTTGACTTGTTTAAAAGTGTAAGGTAAGTTCAAGACCGTTACCTCCCCAATAAAAACGTTTATTATTTATGTTTAACAGTACAATAGTATAATATACAAAACAGAAACACAAATACAAAACAAATGGCTATATGGTGGGGTGTGCTGAAAAAAAGAAAGGAGGAGAAATATCTAGCCAACTATGGTTTCCCATGTAATAGGCAGGTAGAGGGCAATAAGAAAGGAGTGAAAGGGTGTGAAAAACGGGGAAAGCAAAAAGGAGAAAGAGAAGATAAGCGAAAAAGGAAGAAAAAATAAAACCGGTAAGCGAGTCCACTGAAACTTGAAAAACACAAAGCTACAGAAAACATGGCATTCAAAGTAAGAGCAGAAATCATAGGTCTCACATATCGATATAGAAGAAAAAATTACTGTAGGTCCAGTTTTTTATATCAAGTTTTGTTTTTTTACTAATTTTAGAGTTGATGAGGAAGTGGTCCGGGATAAGGTTTATTATTACTTTCTATGGTAGGTTCGAAGACTTGTAGTCAATTTTAATTGAGAATAAATGATATTTTAATCACTCCAGGCCGAACCTTTCCAGATCATGGAGACTCATCTTCAAAGGTGTATTATTTGCTTCCTACACTTCTTGTTAAAAATAGTTATTTCTTCTAACTTCCTTCAAAGTATGGCTTTTTATTGGTGTGGAGACTCTTACGGGTAGTTCCACCACGCCGCTTGAGCCATGTTATAGGAATAATGGTGGACCTACAGTTTTAGATGGGTTCCGAACCACCGGAAAGTGGGATTTACAGCAGAGAACAGTATTTTTCGCTTAGCAATCTAATCGGTCACCCTTACGGAGAGGGCTCAGGAGAGCGTAGCTTATTTAATCTGATTGAACAGATACCTGCTACGGCTCACGGCTATTACTCCCCTCAACTTCCTTTATTTATCCCTCTACCCACCATAGAAATAATGTTTTTTTTTGCGTTTTTATAACACTTTCTTTTTCTTGTTCTGATTCTGGTGCCTCATATTTGGTAGCCAACACTTTTACTAGGTACCGGCACCTATGCTTTTCCTTCAATCAATTCCTTCTCTCATTTTTGAAAATTCTTGTTTGTCCTCATGTGGATTTTCTCCTCATGAGGATTTTCTTCTCATCCCTATTATCTGCTTTTTCACCCAAATTTATTGATATTTTTTGTCTCTATCTCAGTCTTCCATCCCTCTTCCAACTAAACATTAATCCTTCACTCAATCGATTCGCTCTTTCCTCTCTACCTCCTTACTCTTCTTTTCTACTTTTGACTTCTTTAACCTTCCTTTTTCATCTTTTCTTTTTATTTTTCTTCCCTCCTTTATCTTCTCCTTCTCTCTCTACCCCTCTTTCTTTTTCTCTCGCTTGAAATGAAGACAAAATCTATTCCTTTTTCTTAAACATTGTCTCATTCCATCTTCATCACTCTCCTATCTCCCTCACAGACACTCAAATACACACACACTCTCATTCCCTCTCTCTCCCACACTCACATACATTATCACCCTCTCACATACCGGTTCTCACTCTCTTAAAGTTATTCGCTCTCACTCTTTCTCTTCCCTTGTCTAGTCTTTCTATCTTACCCCCTCACCATACTCTTTCAACCCTCTCAGGCTCTCTCGCTCATTCGTCCCTCCCTCTCATTCCCTCCCACTCCCTCCACACGACTTTTCACACTCACTCACATTCTCCCTTCCTCTTATTCCACTTTCCTTTCTCTTTCCTTCCACACCCTCATTCACTCTACACCACGTTCTCTCTAAACCACCGAACGCACATTTGAAGAAAGCTCTATTTATCACATAGAATTCGGATACCAGCCAAAGACAAGATGTGGTAGACAGTGAATTACGTGTGTACTCCAGTCTCTTACTCCATCTTTCACTTTCTCTCTCACACACTCTCTCATCTTGTCACTTTCTACTGTCCTTTTCTCTCTCTACTCTTCTCTCTCATTTTCTACTTTCTCCCGTGTGTGCAAGTGGTAGACATTGAATTACTTGGTTTACTCTCATACTCTCACCCTATTGCTTCCACTCTCTCACTCTCTCACTTCTCGTATCTTCCTCTCTCATTTTTCCTGTATCTTCCTCCCTCATTTTTTTTCATCTATCTCTTTCTTTCTCCGTAAGTGAAAGAGCTGGATAATGAATTACGATGAGCACTCTCATACTCTCACAGTATTTCGCTCTCTTACACTCTATCTCTCTCTCTCTATTCCTCTTTTTCTCTCTCCTTATCTACTTCTTTCTCTTGTGTGTGCTTACACAAATCGACACAAGAGCAGAAGCATTTCTCGTCAATCAGCGTGAAACTGTGAGAACCTTTTCCATTTAGCGCACTCCGTGTCACTGACATCTCCCTCTAGCGGTTAGCAAAGAAATTCCGCCTCAAATTGTTTCAAACAATTCGTTTGCCAATTTAATCCATTCCAGTTTTCCTGTTGAAATATTTCAGTTGATAGAGTTCAATCAACATTCACTCATACGACCGGAACGAGAAGAATTTTGAACAATAGCCGTGAAGCTGTCCAAAATATTAAAACAGTCTCTTGTTGAAATGTTTCATGAATTGTACAAGTTCTTGTCTTGAAACATTAATTTTTTTTTGGAGGATGAAGCCCACATAGGTCTAAGACCTGTGCGTGGGTAATGAGTTAGATGATGGTGATTGATGAGTTGGACCTACAGTTTTAGGTGGGTTCCGAACCACCGGGAAGTGATTTTATAGCAGAGTTTACAACAGTGTCTTTTTTGCTGGCCAATCTAATCGGACATCGTTACGAACAGGACCTACGAGAACGCAGCTTATCTCTATCTGATTGAACAGATACCTGCTATGGCTCTCGGCTATCACTTCCCTAACGATCGTTGTTTCATAACGATCTGCATTATTAATATGTTAACTTTCAATAATAAATGTAACGACTTGCATTCAATTTTAATTAAGAATGAATGATATATTTACTCAAGTGGGCTGAAACGTTTTCGAATGAATGGTTGAGAAACGGTTGAAAATCCGATTGGAAAACGTTTCAGACTGCGTGAGTAAATATATTATTTATTCTCAATTGAAATTGACTGCAAGTTGTTACATGTGAAGTTAATATATTAGGAATGCAGATACATTTACCATAGAAAGTTGATCGTACAATATTTTACAAATGTTATTGAAGTACAAATATTTTTATAACAATGAACGGCATTTTTATATCTTCCATATGATCTTCAATTTGAAGCTGTGCAGTAGGAATTTCACGATTTAACTTGATCATGATTTTGCTCTTAGATAAGGAAGCATTATTGATAACGATTCATTTGTTTTTTCTATTAATTTTAATTTTATTTTATTTTTCTAATCATCTATTTTTGAGGATTTAGTTTTGAAGACTCAAAACATAGACAAGTCAATTGAAACACTATACACGTATTTATAGTATCATGTATAAGTTATCTTATAACAGTACAAGCTTAAAATCAACCTGAATAGAAATCTTGTACACTGATGAAATATTAGTTTATAACCTAATACTTTATATAAAACAGTGGTGTAATTATTTAGAGGGTGTAGACTTGTGAACCCTTTCGATACAATGGTAGTTTGCTATGGAATTCTGTATTATATCTGAATTTCATATTAATGTGATATACTATAATCCACTATTATCAGCTATCGTTATATATTGATCATCATCATCACCATCATCATCATCATCATCATGTAATATTTTCAAGTAAGCTTTCTTGAAAGAACATTCCTAATACAGTAATTATTGAGTAACCACTCCAGAATGTATTTGAATGGAGAAAAACGTGAACCAAATATATTCACAAACATTGATTATTGTTATCATTAGTAGTACAGTATACATAAATTACTTTAATTTTTACCACAGATGCTAAAAATGGCTGTCTGCTCAGTACTGAATGCATGAATTTCATGCTTGATTTTCTGCTCTTGAGAGAAAGACTAATTAAAAAGAAGAAAACTCAACTATACTACAGAGTTGATGTAGCCAGTATCCATTTCAATGGTGTCTAGATTGAATTTGTTGTCGGTACTGCAGGTGATGCCATTTTTCAGAAGCCACCATACTTAATCAACGGAATTACTTCTTACAGAAACCTCTATTTACGTGTGAGCAGCTTGATGATCACTCTGTATTTGTTTCTAACTCAAATACTATTAATAATATTATATTTCATTCCCTTGGTTATTTTAGTGTTTATAATGTTTTGTTCATAATTTTTGAAATTGTGTAGATAGTCTGTCTCCTGATAGATTCAATGTAAGTTTAATAGATCAGTAATGCATTTGATAATTTCTTGGATGCTTCACTACTAACTGTTAGGAAATTTGAAGGAAAAGAAGAGTGACCTTCAGCTTTGACTCAGAAATTTTTAAGTGGCTAGAACTTGTTGTTTATCTATCTTCGTCTCAACGCTCTCTATTACTCTCATTTGTCAAATGCACTCCTGGTATTTTCGACCTTATCGTAGATGACTGCTTATCTGCTTTGATAGAAATATTTGGAATAAGAAATTTTTGAAAAATAAACCTATTAAAGGACTGTGCTTGTAAGAAATGTATCAGTTTTGATTCAGCGGGACCTGTGATAAGTTTATGTCACAGTCGATATTATTTTTTTTGTGTTAGTGCTTGTGATTTGGCATGTTAAGTGATAGTAATTAGGCTTAGTAGGTGTTCGGTTCATTATTGAGTTTATGATAAGTTTTTTGGACATTTCCTATTTAGTCATTAAGCAGTTTATTAGACACTTATTGAAGTATTGATAAGCCTATTGACAATTACCTATTAATTTAGTAGACTACAGTGATTAATATCTTCATAGAAATATTCATTATTAATTGAACGTCATTCGACTGTTGTTTCTCTTATTGATTTTTTGTGTGATTTACTGATGAATGTCTCGTGAGATTTAATTGTGTAAATGAATTTTGAGAGTTACTTTCAAGTGTTGCCAGCATTATGCCATTTTAATGCTAGAAACTGTAACATATTCATCGATAAATAAGTGTTCTCATACCTATTGGCGCATGGTTGCCAAGTTTGGCAGGCAATTCCGTCAATCCCAATTTCAGCCAGCTTCCCTGCCCAGCGCTGGTAGCAAACTAGAAATTGCACAGCTGTCAATTTGATGACCGATGCAGGGAAGCTGCTGAGGATCTGGTCAACCGATGATGATGATGATGATGATGAAATTGGTAATGGATCACAAGCAGATTGGGAGTGAGAGGACAATATGAAGTAAGCCTGTAGTAAGACAGTGATGGAGATACTGGGCACGACCTGGTGATTAATTCAGACCCGAAACCCCTCTAATCCGATCAGAAACTGCATCGCATGACCGGATGCGCGGGACCCTCACTCAACCGACCACTGTGTCTTCGATGCGACTTTCTCTCTTTCTCTAATGTGGTCTAGTATAGTGAAAGACGATTTCTCTCTCACTCTTATGTGGTTTAGTACAGTGAATATTGTCTGTTCTACATCATGATGTTCAGGTTTGTGTACAAATTGTATTAGTTCGGTTATAAAGGTTACATAGATTACTTCTTATATTGAGTGAAAAATCTTGGAATTGGAAGGTTGATCATCTACAGAACTGAAGTTTTCACAACCACATCTATTGAAAACCGTGAGAAACTATTTTCGGTTGTTACACTATTATCAATCTGAAACTAACTAAAATTAAAAAGCTTAATATATACTAAAAACTACATGAGTGAACACCACTTTGAAAAAGAGATTGGCACTATTATACAGATAGCTATTACAAATGGATATGAGAAGGATCATTGTTGATAAAATTTTGCATAAAATAAGCAAGAGACTAGCAATTAGTTCTAGCATTGCTGTAACTGATACAGGAGAAAGGTCATGAATACCTTATCTTGGCTCAGTATCTGATAAATTAGGAAAATAATTGAGAAAGAACAGTTATAGTGAAGCTTTTCAAACAAAACCTATTTCAAAGAGTTAATACGAGTGTAGTAAAGATGAAATAGATATCTGGGATAAAAGTGGATTTTATAAATTAAATTGCGGTGATTGTAATGCCTGTTATGTGGATCGGACTGGTAGAAGTTTTAAACGTAGATAAATGAACATATTACAGATTGGAAACCACAAAAAGGAGACTCAAATTTTGCAGAGCATCTCGTTACTAATGGACACAAGTTCAAGGCTGAAGAAGATGTTGAATTTCTGCATTTGATTGGCAAAGGCAGACAACTGAACATTTTAGAAGCTTTGAAGATAACTGGGTTGGTGAAAAATAATTCAAATACCGGTTTAAATTATCAAATCTATGACAACCAATTCAATATAACTGTCTTGGTTTCATCACAATTATTCTGGCCTACTCTTTAATATTGGTACTTTCTTGTTTTTCTCGGTTGACCTTGACTCCGTTATTTCATTTAGCTTAATTTTTTATTTTATTTTAATTTTTTAAATTCTTCAATTTTAGCCTACTTGTGTACCGTATTGTTCTTGTTTGTTACTTTTTGGCTCTTGATTTTGACACTGATTAATCCTTGATGCTCCTCCCACCAGTGGGCGTTACTTGTTAGGGTCTTCAGCCAATCACTTCAATGAAGGTCTCAGCAAATGAGAGGCACTTCTACTCTCAGCCAACAATATCATTCTGTGTTCAGTATTTATATTAAGCTGCACTGTACCTTACTTTTAGTTTGTTTGAGATTGATAATGGTGTTACAACCGAAACTAGTATTTCACGGTTTTCAATGAATGTAGTTGTTACAACTTCAAGTCTTATTATTCATCATCTTCCACAATATCACCTCCGCCACTACAATGAAAGAAAAAAACCTCTACAAATATTTCAATGACCATGTAAATACTGGTGTCTGTTGCACTATATACATAAATATATATATATTAATAAAAGTTTCAATTAATTTTGTTACAAAATCATCAATATTGTATCATAGTATAGAAACTGTAACAGTTCAGAATGTATAATTGTATGATGTGCTCCGCAATAAATCTTCATTTTATTCTCATTTCTATATCCGTTTTTAATTGAAAAATTCCGTTATGTACCGAAAAGTACCGTTACATTCCGTAGATGCACCTTTCATTAATCGAAAACCGCAATTCTGTTGAGTATCATCAGTATTTATAATACATCACTTTGTATTGAATACATGAAGACTCATCCCTAGCAGAGGAAACGAAGGCGTTTTCACATTAAAACTTCTCTATCAAAAGAAGCTTTGCCAATCCAGAACCGTATATCGACTCTGTCATGTGAAATGCAAATTCAGATCAACCTGCCCAGAGCTATGAGTGAAGAGACTCTTCCCATTGACTCTGAAAAATGCGATATTAAAATGGCTGAGTGTGATAAAGCCCGGACAGACAGACATTTCGTAAAGTGGAGCTGGAAGCAAATTTCCATAAAAGTCTGTCGCTGTAATCCCTACTTTTACGCACTGATATCGGAAGCTGTATTGCTGAATAAAACATAAACTCTTTCTCTTACTGCCTAGAAGTATCAAGATACTGCGATATAGATATACAATAGACGTAACATGAGAAATAAATGCGTACTCCGCGCTGAAATATAGATATACCCTCCAAAGTTAGCCTACAGTTGGATGCCGAGTTGAGGGCGATATTAAACAGGTATCACAATTTTTTCATCTTTGATGATGAAGCCTACATGGGTCTAAGACCTATGCGTCGATAATGAGTTGGTTGATTGTGGTTGACGAGTTTGAACCACAGTTTTAGGTGGGCTCCGAACCACCAGGAAGTAATTTACAACAGAGAACAGAGTCTGTATTCACAGAAAATACATATAAACCTAGAATAATTACTTCCATCATAGCGAGCAAGTTTTACTTTTGCTAATGATGCCTTTGTAATTTATTCATGTCATGTAATCATGATTATGTTTATGTTTATCTACAACATTTTGTCTTTTTTACAGTTATTCTAATTCAAGTTTGTTTTGTACGTTTATCCTTGTTGTTTGACAATAAATTTCAATTCAATTTCATGGATGCAATACAAATAGATGATAGTGAATCGCAATAATTAATATTGAATAAATTTTTGTAAAAGTCATGGTGTTCAGAAATTTATTAATCAGGAAATCAATATGGATTATCAAAGTAACAAATTCAATAAAGGTAAATTTTCTATGAATGATCAATGTAGAACAAAACGTTGCAAAACTCAGGGAATTCGGAAATTTTTTCAATATTGAAAATAATTAATGGTGAGGTTTATCAAAGCACTAAATGAAAGAGAATATTTTATAGAATAAACTAACGCAAAAATCATAAACTCATAAATCTTTCCAATTGCTACTCATGGTAGAAATTAGCAAAGCACTGAATAGAAATTTTTTCTAATTGAGTAGCAAGAAAATTTACAGTTAAATAATGAGAGCAAACTCATTTATATTCAAATTTCAACCTCTTTCTTTCAAGCACTATTTCATTTCAGAGGCTTACAAACTTCTCATTATTTGAACTTGGCAAAAGTTTGCTTGTTCCAGTATGGAGTCTAATCAGAAGTAGAGGAGAGAAAATTACAGAGAAGAATAAGGACAAAATAAAGAAGAAAAAGAGGAAGAAAATACGAAAAAAAGAAAGAAAGAAGAATAAAAGCTGAAGGAAATGTGCAGAACGTGATCTGAGTAAGGAAGTACGTTGTGTTCCATGTTTAGTCTCCTATTAGCCTGCACCTCCATTTTCCAACAAGTTTTCAGTGAAGAAAAACTTGGGAAATTTGAGAGATTTTCACATGAAAAAGTATTTTTTGTCGGGGCTACGTGTAGAAGGTTATAATTACCATCAGTTTTATAATTGAGTATTTAAAAGGGGATTTTTGACAGAAAAATTGTTCTTATTTTGATATTAACGATCGAATTGTAGAAAAAATATTATATAATAAAGGCAGGTTGCCTGATTTTATTGAATGTGGGTTTCAAGAAGGTAACAAAGTATTTGAAAGTCGGGTTCTTCTCCACCACCTTCTCCTCCTTCTCCTTTTTCTCCACCTCATCCTCCTTTTGTTATTTCTCCACCACCACCTCCTCATTCTCATAACTTCTTTCTCTTCTTCTTCTTCTTCTTTGTTCTTTGGGCTTTAATGTTCTTGTTATCGGCGTATGGCTTTTGATAGAATAATATAAAATACACTGATTGAAAAATTGAAAGTTCACTTTTCTTCTGAATGCGTCAGTGAAGTAAGTCTAGTTCAAACAAGATAAAATTCCTACCATAACCCTCTTCCAATTCTTCTCCCTACACCAAATCCCAGATTAGTAATTTATCATAGCTCATTTCCTCTAAGATTTATTTTTAACACTTTTTAAACTCCTACTAAATCAAATTAAAAATTTTTCAAAGCTAACGTCAAACCCTGAATTAATAAGCTTCAAACCCTGAATTGTATCCATTTCTCCGTCGCAGATTCACGTGTCGCATTTCCATTCATCCCAAAACTGCACCAACATTATATACATTTATACTTTGAGCTATATATTTTACTCAGAATATTATATTTGTGACGCTTGTGAGTGCGCGTACTTATGGTTGCGAATCCCATGGGATTTCCTTTCCTCCTCACATGAGTCTTCTCCTCTTTTTCTAGTACGGCAGACAGGAATCACGAGATCACCTCTTGGTTTTCTCATTCTTCCCCATGGACATAATGGTGGGAAAGGTTTCTGAAAACTTGGCTCAAATATATCACTATATATGTTCAAGAAATATTATACAGCTTGAAGTGTAATATATCTATATTGTGGGAAATATTATACACACGAGTAGCTTCGTTCAAGTCGACAATCAACTCTGCAAAAGATATAGACATCACTTTTTTGGGATGCTCGCCTTCAGGTAAGAAAATTCTGGAATATACAAATGTCCGACAAAACCGGTCAAATTCAGAAAAATGTATGTCAAATTTCAAGTTTTGAAGGATCGCATCTTCATAAGTCTACATTTTTTAATTTTCGAAATGCCCAAAGGAGTCTGAGGGTCGTATTTGAACGTTCCTTACCAAATAAAGGCTTGAATAAGTCATAATTAGCGATGCTAAGTCTCACTTACACTTACAAGTTCACAAAGTGACAAGCCAGTAAACAGCTGTAACATCCTCATTATCATCCTTCATATCATCATCATCATCATAAAACCCCCATACCATTATTATCTATAAATTCCTGTATACTGTAAAATACCCCATTTATCAAGTAGCTCTTCATCAAGTTTGTATAAAGTGGCCAGGTTTTCACAATTTTTTATGTCTAGTGGCAGCTTATTTATGAATTTAAGACCCATGTATGTAGGTTTTTTCTCAAACAGAGCAGTCCTGTGGTACAGTAGGAACAATTAGTCTGGGCGCGTGGCTCTGGTTTCACTACTAGCCGTCCTGTTAAAAGTTGACTAGTTGACCTTGAAGACATCTGCAGCGTCGCACAGGCCACATGTTTTTAGAAATGAGCGATAAACACTCCCCTCGCCATGGCTGACTACCAAACGGCCGTGCGCCCAGACTAATTGTTCCTACTGTACCACAGGATTGCTCTGTTTGAGAAAAACCTAATTGATACTTCCAACCTATAAATTTTCTTCTCACCGAAAATGAAGATCAACCGGTTGGGATGTAGCTGACCACAGCTTTAATCAGATTCTTTATGATTGTTACTCGACAGTCACGGGTTTGATTCCCGTTGAGCCTGGCATATTTTGAGTCAAATTCAACTTATCACCCACTTACAAGTGTCTAATATTCATGTGGGCATCGCCAGGAATAAAAAAAATCTTACACATCACCATCACAAAAAAAAGATAATATAATTTTTATTCTATCTAAAACCTTGGTAGCAGAGCTGGAAAAATTGGTAAATAACTCAAGACGTGTTTGTGTGTATGGTCCTATCTGAAATAATGTATTTTGAGACGAGAGCAGCGCAGCGTAGTTGTTTACAGAGAGAGTAAACAAGCGACATAAGCTTGCTCAAGAGCGGAAAAGATAATGGAATAGTACTGTTGCGGCGCAGATATTTTTCTGCTATTTTTCCGTTATTTTCCCTGTATTTTTCCACAAGTTTTTCCGCCAGTCCGATCACGTCTCTAGTCGCCGGTCAATTTCTTTCTAAGAACTTATGATACAGAAAATACAAAAGTTACGCACGTATGAGATACACACATACACATGGATAGGGGCTAAGTGCACGTACGCACGAGCTCGCTAATGCTATTCTTCGTGGTACAGTATTTTATTCGAAGAAATAAGATACGAGAAAGTCTAGAGCTGGGGAAGGGATTTGCTTGCCAGCTTCTTGAGAAATAATGAAGTGAGAACAAAAAAATGAATTTAATAAAATATTTATTAATAGAATAAAATAAGAGTTCGATACACCAATGCATCCTTTAAACACTCTGATTTAGGTAATTACCCTACAACAGCCATAATATAATGTTTTTCATGCTGATGATGTCCACATGCGTCCAAATGAGTGGATGATAATGATGTTGTGGAATGTCATACAGTTTAAAGGGTGGGTTCCGAACCACCAGGAACTGTTTTTACAGCAGATAACAGAGTATTTTTTGCTGTCCAATCGGTGACCCTTACAAATTCTTTGTTTAATTGAAAAACCTACATAGATTTGGATTTTGCACTTGAAATTTCTTGGAGAAAGCAGCTTCAAGCTAAAAAGCTTTTTGCATCCTTACGTTCGATTCTATCAATTTAGTTTAGACTAGAATAAATAAATTGTTCGGGATATTTTGCAGCAATCAATAGACTTAAGATTTATTCATTCAAATTCTATTAATTTATTTCAATTTTATTCATTCGTTTCTTATATTCTTATTTAATCAAATACAAGAGCTACAGTTAATGAGCTCGAAGAGCTCACCAATTATTCCATTTTGTGTTTTTCGTTTGAAATGTGATTGAAAAAGTGCAAGGAATGCAACTATTTTTGCTATTTGCTGAGAATCCCATAACCATTCTATTTTTTCTCGTGCAAATTATTATAAATCAATTTTTTATTAATTTTTTTGAGAGACATTATCTTAGCTGCCTTGTATAGACACTTTCAGGGCCGTATTTATAATTTATTGTTCCTTCAGAGTCTCTCAACTCGAGGGACTTTTGAAATATAATTTATCTATTTAGGCATTTTAAGAGTCCCTAGTGTCAAGAGACACTGAAGAAACGTTTACAAATACGGGCCTCAATTAAAGAGCTCTGTAGACCAGACAGCCGTGAAGGTTACAGCGAACTATGAAGGTCAAACTCTGAAGGTCATAGTCAGCTGTAAAGGTTCAAGCCAGTTATGGAAGTGGTTTTCAATTACCCCAAATCAGTCATAATATGGATAATTCATGGGAATTTACAGTTTTATCTCTCGTAACACGCTTTTTTTAGAGGATGGAGCCCATATAAGTCTGAAATGTCTGCGAGGGTAATGAGCTGGATAATGGTAATAATGTGTTGGACCTGCAGTTTTAGGTTGGTTCCGAACCACTAGGAGGTGATTCTACAGTATTGAACATGGCCTTTCTCCCTGGCAAATTCAATCAGTCACCATTACAAAGAGGGCCAGGAGTTTGTAGCTCATCTTTATCTGACTGATAAGGAACCTGCTCACTTATCAAAAATTTCTCATTCGTATTTTTTCGTTCGAATTCTGTGTGAAAGCATCTTGGATAGTCTTGACTGATAGTGCTTGCACAATGGAGCATCCAATGCTCGATTATAGTTACCATTGCAAAGCTTGGGTAGAATAAATAGGACAGTGTGAGTACCATCATTTTACAGCATGTGTTTGATAAAGAGATGCTGATTATCATTAAGTAATTGAATACTCTTTGACAGTTTGGTGCAGCTTGAGTACCACCAGCAGCTAATACTCGATGACAATCACCATCGCAAAATGAAATCGATTGTGTAGAATTAATGAATAGAACAGTGTGTACACCATCACTCTTCAGCATGTGTTTGATTTAGTGATGGTGACTATCATCGAATATTGGATACATCACTGTGCAAAAGCATGCAACCGTGATCTCTGGACGATTTGTGGAAGCTTGTAGTTTCCTTGTTGTCCGCTAGATAGTGCCACGAGCTGCGTCTACGAATTTTGTGGCCAACTCTCAAGTTTGCGGGAAAACTTTTGGGTGAGATCATCAGATCTTTCACTTCCAATGTTGATTCAAAAAACTAAAAGTGTGACCAAGAGATTCGAGTGAGAGTCACCGCATCAATAAATCACCACCATCATGCTCACTACCCACGCACAGGTCTCAGACCTATGTAGGCTTCATCACCCGAAAGAAAATTGTCTTTGGTCAACAGTATCAGTTGGATATTCATAAGTTCTTGACAAGGATACCCTAAGGAACGCCTGTTACCAAAATGGTCCAAATTTACCTGGTAGTCGCTATACCTATGTTTTTCTGGTAATACTGATGTTCTGATACGAGCGCTCAGGTCTGCGCCGGAATGGGTGACCTAGCCATAGAAATAGAAGTACATCTTGAAAGTATACCTTTATTTCCATGGACCGAGCACCACAGACTAAAAGATGACTTTCAGATGTTATCAGCTCTATTAAAAGTATACTTACCTGATTATTCAGAGTATGCGCTGTAGATCGATAGAATCAGTATGAAAAGTCATGGATTGTCTAAGTCATAATGTATTCTATTGATTAATATTTTATTTATATCTCAACTACAGGTTTTTCTGTTTTCATTCCAGTAGATTGCCCATTGCCCACCTTTGAATAATTGCCAAAGACTGATGTCTCAATTTTTGATAAGAAATCCTAATCAAATTTGGAAATATGTTGAGTTCTGCCCATCTAAGAAGTCCCGTTAAACAACCACAGCCTAACCATAGACGTGAGCCGTAAGAGATATCTGTTCAGTCAGATAAAGATGAGCTGCGAACTCTAGGGCCCTCTTTGTAAGGGTGATCGAATGATTTCGCCTGCAAAAAAGATTTGCTCTCAGCTGTAAAATCACTTCCCCGTAACCTAACTCATCAATAAACATCATGCAATTCATTACTCACGCACGGGGCTCAGACATATGTGGGTTTGATCATCCGAGAAAAGAAAATAGCAAAATTTAAAAACTTTTTTTGGAATTTTTCGTGTTTTTCTATCTCAGAATTCACTTAAGTCCATTGACCCGACGTCTTATTAATTCGAGATCCACCAAAAAAACTGAAATTATTGCTGATTTTTGATAGATTTTTGTGAAAGAATGTTGTCCAATAATTGCGAATCATTCTCTCCGGTTATAATATTATTATTCCTGTAATTTGATGCGATTTTGTTTGAGTAATATTGTGAATTTGACGTTTCTAGCCTGTTCCAGCGTTTACTACCAATATAACTAGATTTTTATTTGAATAAACTACTTACCAAGTGATAATATCCTAGGCCTCTTGTCTTTTTTTTGTAGATTACGTCTAGGAGACTCCAGTTAAGAAGTATAAGACAAGTCAGATCAACAATTATACTCTTAAACACTAGTTACCATAATTAATATATCAATTAATTGAGGTGAGGCTTAATTTTGATGTGAAAGGAACTCTTGTACACTATAAAAAGCTAAACTAAATATTTTTACAATTATTTTTTTAAATATTTCTATATTTTCAAGAATCAAAAGCTGCGGTAGCTTGTTGTAGAGTTTATAATCCGGTATGTCATTTTTCTGGTTTCACTCCTTTCTGCATGTTAAGTAGCTTCATACACATATAAGCAACGTACTGTTAGACCAAG
The DNA here is from genome assembly GCA_948455865.1 of Conomelus anceps. NCBI lineage: Eukaryota > Metazoa > Arthropoda > Insecta > Hemiptera > Delphacidae > Conomelus > Conomelus anceps. The sequence goes on along the minus strand of OX418223.1, from coordinate 54,655,620 downwards.
TCTCTTGAACAAAGGCCTACATGAATCTGAGAAATATTTACTCTTTCCATACACATAACAGCTTTCTTTTGGATCTTGAATAAGGTTTTACTTTGATGAATTACTAAGATAGCATACCTTATAATAAAAGGAGATCATGTGACAGTAAGAGTCTATGGTAAGCTGTAAAAAGTCTTTTTGCCATTCAATCTAGCAATCTGTCGCAGGACAGATGAAATTAATTTCACAACATATTTTCCCAATGTTCGTCTATCTAACAAACTCCTAGGATGAAATGTTTTTTTCTCCTGGTCTTGTTGATTATCATTCACAAACACGTTTATAGCTCCTATTTGAATCATGTTTGTTTCTAGCCTCCTGAGACCTGAAGCTGCATATGGTTTAAATTAATTAGAGACCTGAGTGACTAATACTAGTACATCGGCAAACACCAGCTTGAGACCAACATTCTTTGCCACCAGACTAGAAGTAAGACCGAAGTGCCTAGTATTAGTCACTCAACTTCAAGATCCATCGACACACGTAATGTTTGGAGGAGCGAGCGCTAGGTTGCTATCTAAAGAATACGCAAAAAAATGTTCAGGTCTCAAGGGTATTTTTTGCAAGTGGCTAGTATTAGGCACTTCAGTCTTAATTACTAAATATCCAAAAAAAATCCAGGTCTCAAGTAGTATAAGCCATAGTGGCTAGTATTAAGCTCTTGGGTCTCAGGAGGCTAGGTTGAAGGTATTGACATGTTTCACGATCTATTGTTAATTTTAACTGATTTATAAATTTAACAATGGACTGCGAACCTACTCGTATATGGGCATTCATTTCAAAATTATCTAGAACGGAATTGCTGGAAACATCACAGGAAATAATATTTGTATTACGATTATTAATGTTTCTACAGCCACTAATCTATGTTATAGCTGACTCAGTGACAGTTGTAATGCACTAACCATAGTATTATTTCAGCTGCGATGAAGATCCCATCGTTTTTCTGCTTCTAGAAAGAACACGCAATCCAACCGCAGCTATGCTAATTTTTCACTTGGCCACAAATATTTCATCGCTGCAAAGTATCTTTGTTGAATCCAAATGAGTGCCATTACCTCTAAATTTAGATCTAAGCGTGGAAATAAAGGTAGCAGCCTATATTTTCAAAGCTATTGAAGGGAATAAAGGAATGGTCGTCGTAAATCTTGGGGTAATGACATCTTACGGCATACCCTGTATATATAACAGTGGTTCAGCACAACAGATTCTAGATAGGCAAATAAGCCTATCTTTTATGACAGCTGAGGGAAACACGGGGTTGTTTTCTTTGCTTATACTAGCTTTGTACCTGGGATGTTCTTTTATTTCAAGGGTGGGGCAGGAATGAATGAATTGAATAGTTATATTATTAATAATAATTAATTTTTTTTTTTTTTTTGTAGATTACGTCTTGGAGACTCCAGTTAAGGAGTATAAGACAAGTCAGTTCAACAATATTATACACTAGATACCATAATTACTTCAATTAGTTGAGGTGAGGCTTAATTTTGATGTGAAAGGAACTCTTGTACACTATAAAAAGCTTTATCAACTAAATATTTCTTCAATTGTTTTTTAAATATTTCTATATTTTCAAGACTCTTCAAAAACTGCGGTAGCTTGTTGTAGAATTTCCTACCAATATAACTAGGTTTTTGTTTGAATAAGCTACTATTGTGACTCACCAAGTGATAATCTCCTCGGCTTCTTGTATTATAATCATGTACATCAAGATTTTGGTTAATATCATTCGTTTTTACATATAAAGTAGCTTCATACACATATAAGCAGGGTACAGTTAGGAGACCAAGTCTCTTGAACAACGGCCTACATGAATCTAATCTATTTACTCTTTCTATACACCTAACCGCTTTCTTTTGGATCTTAAACACCCTATCAAGATTTTGTTTTGATGAATTACCCCATACTAAGATAGCATACCTAATATGTGACAGTAAGAGCCCATGGTAAGCTGTAAAAAGTTAATATAAGTTGATATAAAAGTAAAAATAATATTATAAGCTTGCAGCTGATATCAGAAAACGACGCCTGAAATTTTACGGACACATAAAACGCTTTCCAGAAACCAGACTCACTAGAATCCTACTAGATGCAACAGAAGACATCAAAACAAATAGATGGACATTGGAAATCCGCCAAGACCTGGAAAAATTGGGCATTGAAGTGGCTGATGTCACAGACCGAACCAGCTACAATACAAAAATCAGCAAGTGGGAAGTAGAGTCAGAGAGAAACCATAAGAAGAAGACGGGAGCCAAGTGGACAGAAGAACGAAGAGCCATAATGAGAGGAAAATTGAAGGCTGCCTGGCAGAGAAGGAAATGCACATCTTCTGAGTGAGCTTTGCCTGATCAGTTCTCTGGTCTTTTTCGCATATAATAATAATAATTAATAAAAATAATAATAATATTAGGCCAAATATAATAATAAAGTAGGCCAGAACAGGTTCTGAGTGGTGAAAAAGGAAGATTACTGTGGGACTGCAGCATTAGAACAGACCGAGCAGTGGAGGCAAACAGGCCCGATATTGTCCTGTTTGATAAAAAGAAAAAAGAAGCTTTTATCATTGACGTGGCAGTGCCCCTGGATGAAAATCTTGTGGGTACAATTGCTGAAAAGAAAAGAAAATACCAGCCTCTATCTGTTGAATTAAAGGATATGTATATGCTAAAGAAAGTTGAAGTTATTCCGGTTGTTGTATCTGCAAATGGACTGATATCAAAAGAATGGATGTATGCAAAAGAAAGGCTAGCTCTGGAAAACTGGCACCTTAGAACTATGCAAAAAGCTGCAGTGCTTAGTACAGCAAATATTGTACGAAAATTTCTCTCACTGTAATATAGCAGGGTAAGAGGGACCCTCATAGACCTGTCTCTACTTTGCGATGCAGCTTTGTAGCCTTGGGATCAATATCCCCGGCTGCAAAGTGAAAAATTCAAAAAACAAAAGTGGATAATAATAATAATTATAATAATAATAATAATAATAATTATAATAATAATAATAATAATAACTTCTAATTTTATAGTATAGATAATATTGTATATTATCAAAAATGAGAACACTTGGTAATCTAGGTTAGAAAAAGGAATTAGAAATTATTCATAAGCAAGTAGGTGAGCATATAAAAATAATTTATTAATCATGTATCAAGTCTTCAAATATTTTCTTTTTGACCAACGAAGAGAGGTGTCTGCTTCAAGTCGCCCGTTTTGCATTTGTCTGTCTGTCTGTTTGTAACGCATTAAATGGCTGAACGCATGGACCAAATCCAATAAATTTTGCATGGATCTTACTTTAAGGAATGCCCAGTGATGTATGAGAGAGGATTTTCCGAAATTTGCTTGCATTTGAAGAATATTTGAACAGAAAAAACGGCCTTCCTCTATAGGAACATATATGATTTTTAACATCAGATTCATAGAGAGTCCTCGGACCCCCTTAATAACTGTTTGAGCTTTATTCATATGAATAAAGCTATCATTTAATTAATTAGAATAACATATTTGACAAGCTGTATTTCGGTGAACTGTACCAATAATCTCTATATATAAAAATGAATGTCTGTATGTATGTATGTGTGTTCCCTATAGACTCCAAAACTACTTGACAGATCGGCATGAAACTTTGGGAATATGTTGTGTTAATATTGGGGATGGTTTCTGACCATAAATTTCAATAGGGGAGCTAATAATTATTATTAATTAAACCATTTTATAGACCTAACCTACTGAACTTGCCAACCAAACAGCTTAGAGGAACAGCTGATATAAGTCAACAGTTTTTAATCATATGGTAGGCCCCTTAGTGGCGTTATTTACGCTGTCTTTAAACAGCAAAAGACTTTGCACTTTGCATGTAGGCTACCGTGCAGTCGGAGCCTTGCAATATGTAGGAAACATACGACTGGGTATGATGAAATGTAATTATGCCAGGTTGATGACATCTGTTAACCAATGCAGCTAGAAATTTAAAATGCAGCCTCAGCGGGAGGTGGCGAATAATAAAATAAAAAACCTAGCTTCTACCCTTATAGTCATAGGAGGTTTAAATTTGAAATGCTTCTTCATTCAGAGGTGGTGATTAAGAAAACAACGAAGCCTCTATGATCAGCTGGAAGAGCCCTAGGACTAACTTCTTTCCTAATTTCAAATGTAACCTCAGCGGGAGGTGGCGAATAATAAAATCAAGGAGAATTTTTATGAGAATGCAGCAACGCGCGTTGGGCTAGCTAGTCAATTAAATAAATTATAAAATAACCTTTTTTAATATTTGTATGACTACATAGTCTTTAAACTCATAACAGTATGATAGATGCCGAGCATGACCGCCGATGATGTGTGCAGTCTTTGACCTCTGTTGACCTTGGCCGAGTTGGGATATTCGGCTCGTTCGAAAATGGGTCAATGAATTGATTTTGCGCAGAAATTGCCTGCACTTGTATACAAGGATCTCGTGTCACACTCCACTTACATAAACACAAATTCCACCCCAAATCATCAATATTGCTTCCCCTAACCGACATTTCCGTCTTCTTCCCTTCTTCGTCACTTCTCTTTGTTTCATTGTTCCTCATTCTCTTCTTTTTTTGTTCCCTCGTTTCCTCTTCCTTCCATTCTACCTTTTCTCCTTCCCTAATCCACTTTCCTTATATTCAATAAATTTTGTTATCACACAACTAGCAGGTTGCCTTATTCAGTGGAATCACTAAACTTTTCTCTAAAGTTTATGAGAGGTCTATGTATGAGGAGCTATATGATCATCTTATTAAAGAAAACATTCTACACACTGATCAGTATGGCTTCAGAAGGAACAAGGGAACAACTGATGCTATCAATGCCCTTCTGACTGACATTTATAGCACACTTGATAATAGAGGAAAAGTAGCAGGTTTCTTTGTGGATCTGAAGAAGGCATTTAATTCCTTGAATCATGATATCCCTATTGAGAAACTACATTATTATGGGATTCGGGGTAAATTTCTCCAACTCATCAAGTCCTATCTTGAGGACAGATCTCAGGTTGAACTGGAAATTCCTCAAGATAACATACAAAATTGTCCTCATCGCTCAAATCTTCAACCTCTGAGAAGGGGTGTGCCACAAGGATCAATTTTAGGCCCTCTTCTGTTCCTAGTTTATATTAACGATCTTCCTTTTAATGTACCTCTTTGTAGAACTATTCTTTTTGCCGACGATGCTAATTTTATCTTGACCTCTGACAATTATAAAAATCTTGAAACTATAGCTGGCATGGCCTTGAAAAGTGCAGAGTACTGGTTTCATGCAAATGAACTGGAAGTAAATGTGTCAAAAACCAGTTTCATAAATTCTTCAATAAGAGAAATGCTCAATCACCCTCACTTTCAATTTATACTAAATGACTCACAAGTTGAACAGGTTAACTGCACTAAATTTTCAGGAGTCTCTATTGATTGTTGCCTGAGCTGGAGGAACCATGTGGATGTTTTGGTGAAGAAGTTTAATTCAGCAGTGCACGTAATCTCTCAACTTTCAAGAATGGCAAATGAAAAGATTCTTGTCACAGCATACTATATTTTGAACCATTGCTTTATTATGGCATTGTTGTTTGGGGAGCTTCCCCGCAATCTCTTCGAGTTTTCAGAGTTCAGAAAAGGCCAATAAGAATCATGTATAGAAAGCTTCCAAGGTACCCATGTAGAGAGCTATTCAGGATGGCGAATATTCTGTCAGTGCCATGTCTTTTTATTTATCATACTGCTTGCCTGGCATTTCAATCCAAAAACACCTGGATCAAGGGTAGAGATATCCATATGTATGGAACAAGATGGAGAGAAAATGCTAGACTTGATGCTCATAGGACAACATTTTATGAGTCAAGTCCAAGCTATATGGCCAAGAAAATATTCAATGCCCTTCCTGTGGAGCTGAAAGAGATAGAAAGTTTTGTGCGTTTCAAGAGGATCTGAGAAAATGGCTGATTAATGAAAGTTTTTATGAAGTACATGAATACCTTCTGAGAAGGATTACTTGAATTTAATTTAATTTTTGACTTACATGTATAAAATTCCTCCATGTATAACTGTTAATTTATTCTTGTGATTACTTGTATTCTTTTATAAATGAATTGTATGACAAATGTTTAAATTGTACTAGTTACAATGTATGACATGTAATAAAGATGAATATGAATATGAATATGAACCGGAATTTCTAGAATGTATAATAGTCTAAATAGCCTATCTACAAATATAACTTAACAGTACTTTTTCTTATCTTTCTTTTTCTCCTCCTCCTTTACAACACAGTTTGATAAATTGTCAGTTCTTTCAACCCAATAAAAATTTCAATTTCAATTTACAGTAGAAACAATTACTCTGCGCGCGTGGCTCTGGTTTCACTACTAGCCGTCCTGTAAAAGTTGGCTAGTTGACCTTGAAGATATCTTCAGCGTCGCACGGGCCACATGTTTTTAGAAATGAGCGATAAACACTCCCCTTTCCACAACGCACCATAGCTGAATACCAAACGGCCGCGTGCCCAGGCTAATTGTTTCTACTGTATTTGGACGCCATTTAGTTACATTTTTTTTTGGAAAATTGAGCACATACAGAGGTCCTAATAATAACCCACACTTGAAAACTATATTTTAAAAATGGAGCACTGTCAACATGTTTCCAGAATTTTAATTATTTGCTCTGTATCCACAAAGATACTACTATGCAAGCCTATTCAGCCTTTCATGTGTATTTTACAACAATCAACTACGATGAGTTTCCAAGTGAATCTAAAAACATCTCCTTTCTTTCAAAATAATACCCCATCCCAAAAGTTCCACGTTCCCGACAAGAACGGTCTCATATTCTCCCAATACAATACAAGAGACCCGACCACTCAATAACGTACTTGTTTACATATCATGCGATTTAGGTCACAAATATGAAATGTACCTATTTGTTTTTCTCTTCGCAACTACAATTCAATGAAAATTCTCTTACATTTGTTCGTCTTCCCTCACTAGTACTGACTATTTCCTTTCTTCCTCTTGTCTTAGTTCCTATGGAAACTGAATATGCCCTTTCCCTGTGATGTA